>JANAVB010025999.1:13646598-13799098 GCA_029216955.1 Iris pallida | reverse complement strand
TTGAGGTCGGTGGGGTCAGCCGGGAAAGGCGGGGGCAGGGCGGTGAGTCGGTCGGGGCAGGGGTCAACGGGAGCGGGTGAGAGCTGGAGGAGAGAGAGAGTGTCGTGTGTGAGAGGGGGGGGTTTAGTAGATTTGCAATTAGGTTTTCCTAGATTAGGAAATTGCACACATGAATTATTAGTGAGTAAATATAAAACAGAATTTGCATTTCCTATTTAAAAACATTCCTTTAATTACAAACTGATAGAAAAACATTTTAAAAATTTGCAAAATGATATTAAAATATTTTAAAAAATTACAAATCAGTATTTTTGTATTTAAAAACTCATTTAAAATTACTTAAAAATTCTAGAAAAATTCCTAAAAATTCCTAATAATTATTTAAGTTTATAAATGACATAAAAAAATTTAATTAGCACCAATAAAACTAAAATTGAAAAACAGGGGCTTACAGAGGGTCCGATACATTTGCAATAGCAAATCAGGCTGTTTAAGTCTACTATACAAGCTACCCAAGGCGTCGTAGAGATCGATTTGACTGGTGGGCAGTATGCAAGATTAAATCTAGAAATACATTCAACGTTGGAGACCCAGCATACCAAGAGGACCAGATCGAAAAGTCCCAATACTTGGGACGACACTCAGATACAATGGATGTTGAAGATATTGTTGAGGAAAATAGAGGGGAGGAAGAGGTTGATACACAAGACTTAGCTGTCAACCAGGGAAGAAAGAGGCGTCTTGTCCCAAATTTTGAGAAAGAAGAAGAAGAGAAGAAGAAGAAGAAGAAGAAGAAGAAGAAGAAGAAGAAGAAGAAAAGAAGAATTTGATGGGGATGAGGATACAGATGAAATCGACGATGAAGATAAGGATGAGGATGAGGATGAGGAGGATGATGATGAAGACGAGGCCGAGGATGAGAACGAAGACGATGATTAGGTTAAATATTGTTGTATAGTAAAAACACTTCCAATTACGTGAATTAAGTTTGACCTCATAAAAGCAATTACGTGAATTCATGTTTTTTTTATTCGATTATTTACTTATTGCAGATGGCACTCCTAGTCTTTTTCGTCGCGGCGGCACTCGTCTCCCTACTGGTGGTATGTATATTTTAGTTTAGTTTTTATATCCATTTACAATTTCATATTGTTAATTATGTTTATGTGTTCTATTTACAGGTCATGATGGCTGGCCGTGGTCGTGGTGCTGGTGGTGGTGCTGGTGGTGGTGCGGGTCGTGGTCGTGGTAGTACTGGTGCTGGTGGTCGTGGTCACATTCAGAGTTCCCGGGATGTGACCCCATCGAGCGAGCCCGACCCGGAGAGTACCCCGGGCACAGACGCATCCCGCCCTCGATCGACCACTTCATCGAGGCATCGGTCCGGATCTGCTAGCGGATCCGATCCACTATCGGAACCACCAGCAGCGGATCCACCAGGGGATGCCCCAGTTACTGCACAATGGGCCCCAGAGTACCCCCATACTCGGTTCCATCCGGTTACTGGGGAGTACATACGCGGACCCGCGGATCCTCCGACGGCACCAGAGAGGCCGAGAGGCGAGTTCCGACGAGAGCTATGGCCCGCGGGGACCTCGTAAGTAAATTTAAGTTAATTTATTAAATTTCTTTCATTTATTCAAGTTAATAATCCAGTCATTTCTTCTTTATAGGTTTTTTTCCGTTTAATGTTGGCAGGGCCCTTGGAGAAATTATCAGGGCTAACTTCCACGGTCCTTACCTCAACTTTACGTCGGTGTCCCCAACCGAACAGTACGTCTGGCTCGACGAGTTGAGGGTATATATCTATATTTTTTTGGTTAAGTCTATGTGATTCTTTAATCAACCATTTTGTAAATTACGTGATAATTGATTTTTTGTGTTAGAAAACGTACTGGTGGCCCCCCCATCGCGAGGAGGGGATCCGCAGGACCTACCGAAGTGCATGCTCGAAGAAGATACGGGATATGATTCATGACCTAAAGATGGGGCATACGAGGCCGAATTGGATCCGACAGGACTATTATGAGGACCTCTTAGGCATGATGGATAACCCTGCATACAAGGAAAAATCGGAGAAGGCGAAGGTGAACCGATCTGTCGCGGGCCTTCATACGGGGGATCAAGGTCTCACGCAGCGACACTTGCAGATCTGGTGAGCAACCGTAAATTTATTTCACTATCGAATTAGGTATTATTAATTAAAGGAGTTAATTAGTTTCTACGCAAATTTCGTATGCAAGCCCAACGGACGGTGAAGGAGGAAAGGGCGCCAGAATCGGTCACCATGCACGAAGTCTTCCAGCATACGCACAAAAGACGGAAGGACGGGAGCTTCGTCGACGAGAGGGCCAAGGAGACTGATGTAAGTACTTATGTTTATGAGATTAACGTTAGAATTAAAAGTATTCGGACTATAACTTAGGTAAACTTAGGATTCACACTTAACTTAGTGAAACATAGGATTTAGATTACAACTTAGGTAAATCTTATAATATAAATACATTCATTTGATAGGCTGCGTATCGTGAGGCCCTTAGTCGGGCTCAGTTAACTGACACCGAGGATGTCGGTGAAACGACGCCCTTCCGGATGCCCTCTTCTTTGGCCGCTCGGAACGACTTGTTCGTAGATACCGTCGGCGGCTTTAAGAAAGGGTACCTGTACGGAGTCGGCTCCCTAGGGCCATTGCATATGGCGACGAAGAGATTTCCACCGACACCGCCTCCTCCCGTGGCCTGGGCAGACGATGATGTTAGGTCACAGCTTACGCAGCTGTACGAGGCGGTGTCGTCCTTGCGGGAGCAATTTGCCACGCACTTTCCGCCTGCGTCTGCTGCTGCCGGGGCGTCTGCTGCTGTCGGTACGTCTACTGATGGTGCTCGTCCGTCTTCTACTGGTCCGTCGACTGCAGGTGTCGGTCCGTCTTCCGTGGGCCATCTTTCTTTCAACCCTGAAGCCCCTGTGCTACCGTCTACGGCTGTGACGGCACTCCTGGATCTCATGCCCGCAGAGCAGCTTCGCCGACTTTCGAGCACTGTCTACGACGCCTTGCCTCCGTACCTTGTGGAGGAGTATATGCGTCGGTCGAATACGGGAACGGACAATCGACCTCCTCCTTCTTAAAATGTTGTATTAAGAAAATTTGGATTATTTGTGAGAGCTTTGAACTAATTGTGGTATAATCGGCTTATAGCACAGGATATTATGTTACTCTTTAGGATAATTGATATTTATTTTCTATTAATTTGGTTTGGTCTGTGATTCTTGGATAATCGGTCGTATGTGCATATTTGGTCTATGTGATTCTTGGATAATTGGTGTGCATTATATATTTGGTCTATGTGATTGTTGGATAATTGGTGTGCATTATATATTGGTTTGGTTTATGCATATATTTGTGAACAGGGAAAGTGCTGCCAATTTTTTTTTCCCAAAATCCCAGTTAGCGACGGACTAGTGACCGTTTAGCGACAGATATTCCCAGTTGCCGACGGGTTTTCGACGGATAATCCGTCGCTACCTGGAGTTTTTAAACTGTTTGCAGTCAGTGACGGGTTATCGACGGATCATCCGTCGGCAACGTTCTGGTGGTATAAGATTCGACGGAATAGCGACGAAAAGGCCGTCGGCAGGGTGACTGATAACCAGCCGCTAATCCGTCGCTGTATCTGGCGACGGATTGCTGACCGATTATTCGTCGCCATGGTTCTAGAAATGTATGACATTTCCAGAACCATGGCGACGGATAATCAGTCAGCAATCCGTCGCTGTGGCATCGCGGTTGCGACGGGTCCGCGACTACTATTCCGTCGCCATGGTGCTGGAAATGCCAAGCATTTCCAGAACCTGATCGACGGATAGTCCGTCAGAACACCGTCGCAAATTCGTCGCTAATTACTGACGCATATCGACGGATTAGCGATGGACAGATACGATCTGATACGCTGTTACGACGGGTTACCGACGAAAATGTACGTCGCTATTGCCTACACAGTTCAATACTTAATAGTTGAAATGGACGGAAATCCGTCGGGAAACCGTCGCTAATGCTTCGTATTGATCCGTCGAAAATTCGTCGTTGTTCCGTTGCCGTGACGACAACTTAGCGACGGAACGTTATTAGCGACGAGCTGATTGCCGACGGATTATTTTGGTCAAAATTCGTCGGTTATCGGTCGCTAATGGTAATTACCGTCGGTTTAGCGACGGATGTGGCCGTCGCTAAAACGATAAATTTTGGTAGTGAACCTCTTCTTGCTGTTCATGGAGAGTAATCTCAGCCTTGGATCAATTTGGAGCATTTGGCTATCAAGGAGAACACCCCCCATTTAAATTTTTTCTTGCTATTTGCACCTATAGGTAAAACTCCTCAAATTGCTCTAATATTTTGATTTCTTTGCATCCTAGCCTAGATCTAGGTGTCCCCTAGCTGTCCCTAAAGTTTGGGTAGAATTCGTGTCCGTTTGGTGTCCGTATCGGACACATGTCATAGTGTATATGTAAGTGTTTGTTAAAATCCCAGTTAGGATTTTATTTTCGATTTTGTAAAACTAATTACATGAATACATAGATCTATATGTGTACTTTAATATTTGTGAAGACTGAACTGATCATTGTGTCATTTTTGTGTCCTAAAACACTCTGGACACGCAGCACGGGGGGCTCGACGGGTGTCCTGCTACCCGTGTTCGAGTTCTCCCTGGACACAGCACGAGAGGACACCAAATTTTGCGTGCACGTACACGAGATGACTGACACGAAGGGTATTAAATTTTGTGGGATATTATGGAGTGGTTTGTGAGCAATTCGAGCCGCATGGATTTCGTACTGTCAACGCACAGTCGGCCATAGGGCTCTGACACTATCTTCGTGGCACACGAGGACACGTTTTAGACACGACTCAGGGTGACCTAACCCTAGCCCTAGACCCCCTCTACATGTGTGCACAACCACGACACATTTAGTGGGACACACGTGTCCCTACCTCACTCGACACGCGTGTACGATGCTGTCGGTGCACAGTTTTTGTGTCTGTGTACGTGCAGTGATTAGACACGAATTGTGTCCTGTTTCTTGGACACTGGTATACCCCACGACACATGCACATATGTGTCATTAAGTACCAACCTTCTAAACTGTTATTAACTGTTAATTCTAATTCGAAAATTGGGAAATTCCTATTTTCCTGATACTAAACTGTCATTGGTATTGCTGAGAATTTGATTTGTGTTCAGTTGATTTTGTGTGATTAATTTGTGATATGTACACCTAAATTTATATCAGGAAGTAGCCTATGTCACGCCCCGACCCGAAATCACCCGAATCATCGTCCTCGCAGGGGGCGTGATGCCGCACGAGCCTGGAGTTGCGCTCGTGCAAGGTAAGATGACAAGTTCTCAAATGGTTATCTTTTGATTCGATATTAACAACGAAAGGAAACAGAGTATACGAAACAATTCTCTTTATTGATATCTGAAACTGAGATTACAATGGCTTTCAATAGCCTAACAATATATGCCAGATTGGCTACAACACTCAGGTTCTCTCTTGCCCACAAAGGATTTCACCGTTCCATACATCATGCCTTCTATATCTCGGCCGTATCAATCCAGCTGCGTAGTCCGAGCGTCAATGCGATAGCACGCTTCAATGCGCTTCGGCATTCCAAGCCTTAACACGTTCAAGCAACGCCTCGCCGCGAGCAATCCATTCCCTGCACCCTGCATGAAGCTGGTGGGGGATCAGTACGTTCGTCTTCGCATGTACTGAAGCAAAGATCATCTTTCCAAACCAACATTTTAATATTTATGTTGAATCATGCAACTTAGCTTATGATCTTGCTATGTTCTCCTTAGGGTCAATTTTATGGCATCTTCGAAAGCATAAAGCATGTTATCATAGCAGCATGTTATCATAGCAGCATGTTATCGAATTGAATAGGCAAACAAACAAGCAATCTCGTGTTTGATTCGTGGCACGACTTACCAAGTCGACGCACTCGTCCTTGCTCCGACGCAAGGTGAATACGCCGTAATCCTTCCCTGTCATGTTATTGTGCATCTCTAAGCAGGATCTCTATGCGGGACGCATATGCGCCTACACTTTCAATCCATCGTTTCTTAACTATATGAGGGTCGTTGGCGTATCCGCTCCGGAATGGACTAAAGGAGTTCCTTTCTTTTCTCTTCTTCTTTTCTCTCTATTTGGTTGGGCTGTCGGGCGTTTCACGGGTTGGGTCACATCCCGAACAACCGAAACGTTCCCGCTACATGCCATCATTTGCGGCTTCTCCCATCTTGCTTAAGGATGTGCGCCTACAAAGATTATCATCCCTCCGCGGCCAAATCGGTTCCGGGGACCTCCGGCATTTAACCGTTTGGGGGGATACTCGTGCACGAGTTATTATCACATTAATCTCGAGCCCATTCCAATCGACCATGCAACGCCCTATCATTCAACAGTTAAATTCAAACAACCAAACATAGTCTTGAGTCCGAGACTCAGACTTATCGTCTCGCATTTCTTCCATTTAGCTTTCTATGTTCTTTCGTTTCGTACTTCGTTTCGATGATTCAATGGCATCATGCCTCAACTCAATGCTCGTCAACCGAACGACCCGAAGGTCTCGAACACCTTTCGAGGCAACATGTCATATCCGACAGTTCTGCCACATTCATCCCGCAACTGTATTCTCTCGCAACGAAGCCATCTTTTATTATCCCGTGCACGTAGGCACGTTTCGACCGTACTTCCAATGTTCTACAACTTAGTATTCAATGTTTGGGGCTTGCACGCTAGGGCGCTCGCCTATTATCTTTCAATGTTCTAGCCGTTCTAACTCGTGCGCAAAGGCACGGTATGGTTCGTGCACTATGGCACTTCCCGATTACAGTTATCCCATGTTCTTACGGCTTGCACACCGAGGCGCTCGCCTTAGCGATATCCAATGTTCCATAGCGACTCGTGCATATTGATGCATGTTTCATTTCAATTGTTCTAACTTAGTGTTCGACTCACACTATGATTTATCTCCGATCGGCCCCGCCCATGGCGTCGATAGGTTAACTTTAGCATACAATGATATATTTGACTTATCGAATGAAGGAGTAAAAAGAAGTCAATCCTCCCACCTTGAGTCGATACGCCTTCGTCGTTTCGCCGAGCCGATGCGGCTCGATTCCCTAACTTTGTTGCACGGCCACTCTCCTGACTTAGCCATTCGAGCACTTCGTGCTTCATTGAGTTATACGTCCGATTTGCCTTAGCGTGCCCAAGTCTTAGCCCGTCGGAAGGCGATGATTTGATTTCGCGGACCTCTTACTAAATATTGCAAAAGATCGACCTCTAATATTTTCCCGTCAAAGTATAACCTGCACACGAAACCAACTAAAATCAATACTTCAACGATTCGGACTTGCGCCTTGGTCGATTCGATTTCTTAGAATCTTCGAGCCGATTCAACGCACTCATCCTTCGGGGCAACGCGGCGCTTCGCATCGATTCAACTCGATGCATTCTTTCGGGACAAGGCAACTCTTCGCATCAACTTAGTTTGATGCATTGCTCGGGACAACGTAACTCGCCTATCGATTTGCATCGATACATTTTATTCGGTCCACGCGACTCGTTGAGTCAACGCTTCAGCGTAATGCGCCGTACGGAGCGGGGTATTACAGAATATACCACTCAAAACAAGGTTCGTCCTCGAACCAAAACTAACACTCTAACTAAGTGTTTTATAGACCGTATCACGATCTCGTCCCACCAACGTTATTCAGTTTCACACTATCTCGCAAGCCGTTCATTAACATTTCATAGTCTTCCCTGCAGCTCGATTTGAATTTTGTATACAACTCGATTTGGATTCGTACCTATATTCAAGGCGTCCCGAAGATATATATATTCCGACCAAGCCCAGTCGTAGCAAATTAGAACAAAGCTGACAGGTAAATTTCAATCCTATGCTTGCCATTTCGTACTCTCGATCGGACTTATCCTTAGCAACCGTTCTCGAACTTTCATCGCATACGTATATTCGATACATACTTGACTTCATTCAATAAAGTCACTACATGCGACGTGATTCAAAATCGCATATCTCATTTCGTATGTTTCATCGGGACTACCAACTCTTAGCGTTGCGTCAAGCCGATGCGCATCCGATCGCAACGATCCTCCGCAACGCCTTGCGTTCGCATTCGAATTCGTTAACCAACTATTCCGAAGTCTTGCTATGCAACTTATCTCGATACGATTTCTTTATCAACAATTGGGACTACGCCCGCTCGGTGACTTATCTAGCACCGTGCTTAACTTCTTCCGACGCAACTTTAAATTGACATTGCACAAAGACCACAATCTATCCGACATGAAAGTTTACAGCAAGGCGACAGTGCTCAAGGCAACGATCGCCTTAACACGAAGGTCTTTATGATATGCCTTACATTCGATTCCTAGCGAGTAGGAATTCACTAGCCAAATTCCCAACTTATCCATCTCGTAACATCGAATGTAAATTTTGATTCATGCAAGCTCAATTGCAAGGTGAATCCGAATCTAACGACATGACTCGTAAGTCATTCCTTTATCATTTCCTCTCGTGTATAGCACGTTTCTCGCAATCGCCTATCCGAATCACCAAGTCCGTTGGTGAATTCTAGTTCGACCGTCGACCAACATAACCATTCAAGTATCCATCCGACGAATACTCAAAATCTAACTTATCATTCGCAATCGAAAACCGTTCCAACAATTCTCGATCGCCTAGACTTATCGTCAACATGCATCATATTACATTTGTTATCGATGCAATCTCACATGCGATATCGCATGGGTTATCTTACGGTCTGCAGCATTTATTTGATTTGGCGGTCAAGTCTTCTAGGGTCAGCTGCCCCGAAGCTACGCTCGATAACTGTGGATCATCACCCAAGGACAGTATACTACGAACCATGCTACATCTTATTTCGGAGCCAAATCACGTTCCGACGATTCTATGCGACTATCCAATTTCGGACAAAACCATTTCTATCGGCGCAACTGATGCGCAACTATCTTCCGAGTCAAGTCATGCACTGCCGTCGATGATTCCACAATTTACGAAACATCTACTCGCATCAAGTTCGAGTCTATCTTATTCACGGGTCGACACACGAGATGCTATACGCATCGAGCAATCGTCGATGACTTATAGTCTCGTCTTTGATCAATCACAAAATTTACGATCAACCAAGTTCGTTCATTCTTGTAACTCCCCTTCCCAATTTTTTTGTGAAATATCTTATTATTATTTATTTTAATGGTATGATTGTGCTGTATCCCGTATTGGTGATCTACTAATATTTTTCTAAGTATTCTTAATTTAATATTATAAATATCATTTTAGTGAGAATCAGTGACGTATGTATAAACCATTAGGGATTTATTGAATTCCGTTATCAATATTATCATTTTATTCATTATCGATATTATTGGGGATATTATTATATAAAATTTAATTTATAATTACGGGTTATAATATTTTGTCAAATAAATATATTGTTGGTTTAATTACAGTGTTATTAGGTGTATTATTATTAATGTTAATATTGTGGTTGTTAAATAAATAACTTATTTATTATTAATAATTATTAGTAATTTTATCAAAGATATATGTATATATAAATATATATATAGTATGTGCGTGTATGTATAAATAAATATATATATATATGGGTGAATACTTGTATATATAAATACATACGGTATGGGTGTATATAAATGTATATATATGGGTATATGTGAATATGGTAATATGGTATTGCAGGTTGTCTCTCACATACTAGTTTGCATAAATCCATGTTGTACTATCACCTGCAATTACACATATTTCACTTGTTTGTGTTAATATGAAATACATAGCAAAGGCTTGTAGGTTTTTGTAGCTTTTCTTTCATTGATTGTAGTGACCTCGGTATTCATCTTCTGTATTTTGCAATAGTTATTGCTCTTTCTGTTATATATATCCATAAAAATAAAATTCTTAATCATCTACATGAATGCATGAGTGGGATTTTCTAGGCCTGGAAATCACATATTTCGCATGTGTTCTTCATTTGAAATTTCATAGTAATATGTAAATAAGTTTTGGTTAATTGTAATTTTGTGCTATTATCTAGCTTAATAGTAAACCTTCAAATCTTGGAACTGAACATATCACGAAGTGGTGTTGATACTCTAATTTGTTAAAACATGTATGATTATGCATGTGTTATGATTTGTAATAAAATACTAATGAACTAAAACCAACAAGCAGCCTAGAGCCCAGCTCGTTAGCTACCGAACCCATTAACCCCACACCCGATTACAGTTTAGCAACCCAGGCCTGAGCCTGTTCTCCCCAAAACCCATTTCCCTTAGTTGCTCAACCGAGCAACAACTCAAGCCATAGCAGTAGGCCAGTTTTTCTCCAACCCGATAGCAGTTGAAGCCGGCCCATGCCAGGCAGCTGGCAAGACCAAGCCGAGCGGGATCCCTTCCCCATTTGAATAACTCAGCAGCCCAAGACCAGCCTAATAACCAAAGCCCAACAGAGCAGTAGCACCCCAGGACTTCGTGAACCCGAGCGCGCACATCTACTCCTCAGCACCTTTATAAGCAGAGCTTATATGTTGAGAGCTTTCCCTCATAAACGAACAAAACCCTAACAACTGAAACGCCGCCCCAACCCCCGACCCCTGGGCGCCATCCCCGCGCGCACGAGCGTACCACCGCGGGCCGCCACCCGCCGGCCAGACCGCGCGGAGGCAACGCGCACACGCGCGCGCGCGAAAGAGCAGGAACGACAGCAGTAGCGTGGTGTATCGAACCCACTTCGCAGCGACTGTTCGTGGCACACCGTGGATCGCTTCGCCCCCCGTCTTCTCTGGTAAACTCACAACCTATACGCCTTCTAATGTCTTCAAGTGCTTTTCTTTAGATCGCCTTAATCTGTCCGTAAAATCGACGTGAAAGTCGACGAAAAACTGCTCGAGAAACAGAGCAAAAACTGCCCCAATGTCCGATGTTTGCGGTCGATTTGTGACCAGCACATCGCGAGTTTTAGAAAACCGTTTGAATAGATTTCTAGCCAACCTAACCAAGATGGAAACCCTACTTTTAGATTTAATTCTTGTGGATTATTTCCTGTTTAAAATTAAGTTGAAGTTGACGAAAAATCTGTTTTCAAAAACTAGAAATCGCTCCACACGACGTACGTCACGCCAATCGGGACGACGTGGTCACGAATCGAAAGCATCAAAAGCTGCGTAACGGATTCGTGGTCGTGTGGACTTTGACGGAATTCAAATTGGTCGCGTGTGCGCGACGAATTTGATGCGTATCCGTCGAAATTCACCGTATCGTGCACTTTGCAAATTCTCCAATTACTTTGTGCACGCTCGTCAGATCGAGACGAAACTTGCGCCAACAGGACGTATCATTTTTCTGGTCCTGCATGCCAAGTTTGGTCCGATTCTGAGACAGTGGATAAAATCACCGTTTTGCGGGCCCCACGGTCCCACTCAACGGACGATTTTGTGCACGGCCCGTCGGAATCCAACTTTGGACATACGGTTGGGTTCGTATCGAAAAACTGGATCCGTAGACATGTAGTTTGACGACTTTAGAGACCATTGACCTTGGCACGCTTTTCGGTGCAAAGCGGGTCCAACGGCGGACATCGTTTTTGCCCGAAATTACCGTTTTGCCCCTGTGTCCAGAATTGGACTTAAGGACAGGCAATGCTAGCTAATTTGACTATTCTGAGAATGTTGGTACTATTTATTTTAGCATCCGGTGACTTCTGCATGTGTTGACTGATTGTGGCTCATTGAGTGGTATGGTATTTTGGTTTCTCCAGCTAAGGACCTCAGGCAAGTGCACTTTCTGATTGCTTTCCGATTCATAGTAGTCTTTTCATTTCATGTCTATACATATATCTTGCTGCTTGTTGACACGCTCGTCACATGGAGTTGTCGGGAGGGGAAATATCTTAGTATACATGTGGACTACCCAGAAATATCCTATGAGTCTATTCTTGAACGATAGCTGCTGCACACGACACGTGTAGTATGCCGGATTTTACCCCCTAGCCGTCCACATGGCGAAAGGATATTTCACACCACTTAGATAGATGTCTTTTATTAGCTTTTCCTTGTTTATTTCTCTATCGTGCTATGACATCACTTTATCTTACAGTTTTCATTTCTCATATGCTATTTTCATGTCTTGATAATTCTATTGTGTTTTGCACTACATCGGTTTGTGTACTTGTTCCAATCTTGACTGGATAACCAACATTTTTCAGGTTTAGCCGCGATCACTCTTAGCACTGGGAGAACTTGGGTATGCTGAAGACAACCTAGAAATAGATAGCCATTGTATCATTTCATTAATTGTAAAAGTTTGTATTTTTTCCTTTAAATATAAATGTTGTAACTGTTGTAATAAATTTAGAAATGTGAATGAGCAGCAAATGTTGTATTTCTTGAGCATTTATTTCTTGCGGGCTTGACAGCGTTCTACCGCCGACTCTGCGGCGTAGGCTGGCTTGGACACGTCTCGTATCCGAAAACCGGGTGCGGGTCGTGACAAGTTTTTATGGTGGCCCATGCAGGTCAGTCTTCGCAAAAGACTGCGAACTCGTGATGGTACGTTAGTCGTACTGTTGCGAGCCTGCGCCCAGAAAATGCTCATTCACAATTAGGATTAAAATGATTTAGGAGAATAACTAGGATAAGGGTCCCTTATTAATTTGACCGTGGGGTAGTTAAGATTGTTTGTTAGGCCATACAATTTGGATACAAAATTGTTAAATTTAGGTAGCTTGCTAGATCCCTATAGGTACACTATACTTTTGATATGACCATATGATCCAATGTGGATATACTATTCACTCGGTATGTTAGACTTGCCTAGGATTAAGGAGTTAATTTTGATTTTTGATAAAATGTTTAATTTTTTTTTGCTGTATTGGATATAAGTCTTATATCATAAGTTAGAACTGCTTAGTTTAAATTTCATTTTTACTGTAAGGAATTGGTTTGTGATTCCTGATTCAGTTATTCATATACGAATCTCGAGGTAGAATTGGTTCAAAGTTTTCCCTCAATCAGTTGATATATATATACAAAATAAATGCTAGGATGTTCTTGTTTTCAATGTCTTCTGATTTTCCTCCCCGACCAGTCTTTTGCTTTAAGGATAGAGGCTTATAGACAGATGTTTACACTCTCTATCATAATCAACTAGTTTGAACCTCTAGCAGCCCCTTGAAATTCTTAGAAATATAGTTAGAATAATTTTACGACTGCGATGATTAGACAGCAGCGCACTGTCGCCAATTGTTGAGAGTGGATAGCGTGGGTTCACTGCAGCCAGCAGCGCACTGGCGAGACACAACCCATAGAAATGAAACCATTTTGAGGATCATAGGTTATAGAACATTACTAAAACTATGTTGTAGTTGATCAAGACTTTAGGGATAGTAAGATTGTAGGAAGACTATATAAGCAAGAACACCAGGTAAGGATTTGACTTTCTCAAAACTCGAACTACTTATTTCCTTCTTCCAAAAATCTCGCCTACTTATATTTTGACTATCTTGACCAACGCTGCTATTACAGCCTAGTTTTACAAGCTTACTCTTTTATCGAGCTTGATTCAAGGCACATGTTTATTGGGGACGCCCGCTAACATATTGTCTAATCAGAATCATTGTATCACGGTCTGATCAACCATGATACATTTGGTTCGCTTTCTTCTAATTACCCTACGTGGATTGAGATGTAGATACCCCTAGGATCTCATCCGCGACTGCTTTGACAATTCCTCTTGAATTATACATTCGCCTTTGAATCGCGTAATTGTGTTCAGTAACATCTCCCTTGAACCCTTCATTGTTTTTGTCCTTCATTGATTGGAAAGACGAAAGCTCGTAATAGATAGATACAGAGTATTCCCATGACTATGATAGTTGTATACGCAAGTGTAGCTATCATCGGCCGGCCCTGTGACAGGAACCTTGCCACCATATCCTAGCCCTAAGGTGGGTAGACTGTAAGCCCTAAAAATTTTGGGGTATACGAAGATTACCGATTGATTAGGAAAATTTTCCATTAGGTTGATAATTAGTTCCTTGGACTCCCACTTTTCATTTAGATCCTTTCGTGTCCTCGGCCGTGCCATTAGTATTCGGAGCACGAGATCAGTTGTTACCTCCCAACAAACTTTATATATAAGATCTAGACGAGTCCACCTTCATCTAGGTATATCATGTCCCACTCAAACCCATCTCCTTGTACTCTATTTTTGTGCTACGATTTTCAGGTTTAAAAGGACTAGCTACAACCCTTACCATAGTACCGGTATATTTTCCGACTTCCATTAGAGACTCAACCTTGACTCAATTCCTTCGACCCAATATATGGTTGTGATCTACTCGGAGCCCACTATACGCATGCCACTAGTGTGCCACCCAATTGAGGTCTCTTGTGCTACTTAAACACACAAGTCACCGAAGGCGCATCTTGGACTCTAGGGACTTAGCTAACCAACCTAACTAGCAACTAGCTCAACCTCTTAAGTAGAAGCCTATTCTTGGTTATCCTAACCTAGAAGACATAGTTTCATCATTGGAATCTTGTTCAGTCAATATAGATTGAAATCCAATGTTCATCCAACCAACGACTGAATGCCCAAATAGAGAACCCATTAAGACCACAATCTTGATTTTTTTTTTTTAAATTCTGTTCCAATATGGATCCTTGTTTGAATTATAATTTTGAGAACGAGACTTCTGTATTGCACGAATTATAAGACTCTCTAAGGAACTTAGCAAGTGACTGGACTAGAGTAGCCCAATTTAGCGAATAAGACTATAGGTTCATAAATATTCCTTCCATCTGTATTATTGTATAGTCTCTCCGCTCTTTAAACTCCATAATTGCTCTCGATTTTCCTTATCCTCCTGTCCCTCCTATTTCGGAGCGATGTATGGTCATGCTTAATAGGATTTGCCAATATTTCTTAGCTGCTTGTGTAAATTTGTTGCTTGCCAGGTTTTGGGTTGTTTGATAGATAGAAGAAGGATTATAGAGGCCATAAGCAGTAGATCTCTATTTGTAGAAATTTTAGCAAGTAATTGGATGATTATAAAGTTTTAGTGGCATAGAGTTGAGGGAGTAGTGTGACCAAAGGTGGGTAGAAGTCCTCGGAGTCTCATAGTTACAAATGGCTCGAAGGAGAATACAACTATTTTCGAGGAATTGAAAATTTAAGGAGATTAAGATTATAGTAGACTTCCTTTTCGAATTTTAAGTAATAGTTATGAATTAGAATTTCGAGGACGAAATTATTTTAAGGTGGGTAGATTTGTAACTCCCCTTCCCGATTTTTTTGTGAAATATCTTATTATTATTTATTTTAATGGTATGATTGTGCTGTATCCCGTATTGGTGATCTACTAATATTTTTCTAAGTATTCTTAATTTAATATTATAAATATCATTTTAGTGAGAATCAGTGACGTATGTATAAACCATTAGGGATTTATTGAATTCCGTTATCAATATTATCATTTTATTCATTATCGATATTATTGGGGATATTATTATATAAAATTTAATTTATAATTACGGGTTATAATATTTTGTCAAATAAATATATTGTTGGTTTAATTACAGTGTTATTAGGTGTATTATTATTAATGTTAATATTGTGGTTGTTAAATAAATAACTTATTTATTATTAATAATTATTAGTTATTTTATCAAAGATATATGTATTTTTTTTTTTTTTTATCAAAGATATATGTATATATAAATATATATATATAGTATGTGCGTGTATGTATAAATAAATATATATATATATATGGGTGAATACTTGTATATATAAATACATACGGTATGGGTGTATATAAATGTATATATATGGGTATATGTGAATATGGTAATTTGGTATTGCAGGTTGTCTCTCACATACTAGTTTGCATAAATCCATGTTGTACTATCACCTGCAATTACACATATTTCACTTGTTTGTGTTAATATGAAATACATAGCAAAGGCTTGTAGTTTTTTGTAGCTTTTCTTTCATTGATTGTAGTGACCTCGGTATTCATCTTCTGTATTTTGCAATAGTTATTGCTCTTTCTGTTATATATATCCATAAAAATAAAATTCTTAATCATCTACATGAATGCATGAGTGGGATTTTCTAGGCCTGAAAATCACATATTTCGCATGTGTTCTTCATTTGAAATTTCATAGTAATATGTAAATAAGTTTTGGTTAATTGTAATTTTGTGCTATTATCTAGCTTAATAGTAAACCTTCAAATCTTGGAACTGAACATATCACGAAGTGGTGTTGATACTCTAATTTGTTAAAACATATATGATTATGCATGTGTTATGATTTGTAATAAAATACTAATGAACTAAAACCAACAAGCAGCCTAGAGCCCAGCTCGTTAGCTACCGAACCCATTAACCCCACACCCGATTATAGTATAGCAACCCAGGCCTGAGCCTGTTCTCCCCAAAACCCATTTCCCTTAGTTGCTCAACCGAGCAACAACTCAAGCCATAGCAGTAGGCCAGTTTTTCTCCAACCCGATAGCAGTTGAAGCCGGCCCATGCCAGGCAGCTGGCAAGACCAAGCCGAGCGGGATCCCTTCCCCATTTGAATAACTCAGCAGCCCAAGACCAGCCTAATAACCAAAGCCCAACAGAGCAGTAGTACCCCAGGACTTCGTGAACCCGAGCGCGCACATCTACTCCTCAGCACCTTTATAAGCAGAGCTTATATGTTGAGAGCTTTCCCTCATAAACGAACAAAACCCTAACAACTGAAACGCCGCCCCAACCCCCGACCCCTGGGCGCCATCCCCGCGCGCACGAGCGCACCACCGCGGGCCGCCGCCCGTCGGCCAGACCGCGCGGAGGCAACGCGCACACGCGCACGCGCGGAAGATCAGGAACGACAGCAGTAGCGTGGTGTATCGAACCCACTTTGCAGCGACTGTTCGTGGCACACCGTGGATCGCTTCGCCCCCCGTCTTCTCTGGTAAACTCACAACCTATACGCCTTCTAATGTCTTCAAGTGCTTTTCTTTAGATCGCCTTAATCTGTCCGTAAAATCGACGTGAAAGTCGACGAAAAACTGCTCGAGAAACAGAGCAAAAACTGCCCCAATGTCCGATGTTTGCGGTCGATTTGTGACCAGCACATCGCGAGTTTTAGAAAACCGTTTGAATAGATTTCTAGCCAACCTAACCAAGATGGAAACCCTACTTTTAGATTTAATTCTTGTGGATTATTTCCTGTTTAAAATTAAGTTGAAGTTGACGAAAAATCTGTTTTCAAAAACTAGAAATCGCTCCACACGACGTACGTCACGCCAATCGGGACGACGTGGTCGCGAATCGAAAGCATCGAAAGCTGCGTAACGGATTCGTGGTCGTGTGGGATTTGACGGAATTCAAATTGGTCGCGTGTGCGCGACGAATTTGATGCGTATCCGTCGAAATTCACCGTATCGTGCACTTTGCAAATTCTCCAATTACTTTGTGCACGCTCGTCAGATCGAGACGAAACTTGTGCCAACAGGACGTATCATTTTTTTGGTCCTGCATGCCAAGTTTGGTCCGATTCTGAGATAGTGGATAAAATCACCGTTTTGCGGGCCCCACGGTCCCACTCAACGGACGATTTTGTGCACGGCCCGTCGAAATCCAACTTTGGACATACGGTTGGGTTCGTATCGGAAAAATGGATCGGAAAAATAGATCCGTAGACATGTAGTTTGACGACTTTAGAGACCATTGACCTTGGCATGCTTTTCGGTGCAAAGCGGGTCCAACGGCGGATATCGTTTTTGCCCAAAATTACCGTTTTGTCCCTGTGTCCAGAATTGGACTTAAGGACAGGCAATCCTAGCTAATTTGACTATTCTGAGAATGTTGGTACTATTTATTTCAGCATCCGGAGACTTCTGCATGTGTTGACTGATTGTGGCTCATTGAGTGGTATGGTATTTTGGTTTCTCCAGCTAAGGACCTCAGGCAAGTGTACTTTCTGATTGCTTTCCGATTCATAGTAGTCTTTTCATTTCATGTCTATACATATATCTTGCTGCTTGTTGACACGCTCGTCACACGGAGTTGTCGGGAGGGGAAATATCTTAGTATACATGTGGACTACCCAGAAATATCCCTTGAGTCTATTCTTGAACGATAGCTGCTGCACACGACACGTGTAGTATGCCGGATTTTACCCCCTAGCCGTCCACATGGCGAAAGGATATTTCACACCACTTAGATAGATGTCTTTTATTAGCTTTTCCTTGTTTATTTCTCTATCGTGCTATGACATCACTTTATCTTACAGTTTTCATTTCTCATATGCTATTTTCATGTCTTGATAATTCTATTGTATTTTGCACTGCGTCGGTTTGTGTACTTGTTCCAATCCTGACTGGATAACCAATATTTTTCAGGTTTAGCCGCGATCACTCTTAGCACTGGGAGAACTTGGGTATGCTGAAGACAACCTAGAAATAGATAGCCATTGTATCATTTCATTAATTGTAAAAGTTTATATTTTTTCCTTTAAATATAAATGTTGTAACTGTTGTAATAAATTTAGAAATGTGAATGAGCAGCAAATGTTGTATTTCTTGAGCATTTATTTCTTGCGGGCTTGACAGCGTTCTACCGCCGACTCTGCGGCGTAGGCTGGCTTGGACACGTCTCGTATCCGAAAACCGGGTGCGGGTCGTGACAATTCTCGTATCCTTACTTACAAAATTTTGATAGCGCAGGGCACACTCCATTTTGTATTCTCACCTCGTGCTTACGTTTCCTTGCGTGTCGATCTTGATAGTTCATATCAATTTCGATAGCAAGAGGGTCGACTTTGAATCTGTTTCAACGTCAACTTAACTCGCATCGCATACATCCAAGTTCGCAACAAACTTTTCCATACGCATCTACTCGTTCTCCGATTCGTCGCATTCCGCTATACTTTGATCGCGTAACCGAGTTACCGATTATCCAACATCGTGCCCTCGAGTTATACGATCTCGCCCTCTAAGTTTTGCGTGTTTTCAGTCGTACTCAATGAGTTTTGCCGTAACGTAACCAACTATTTCTTATGCACGATTTCTCACGTCAACCAACTTTCTTACCGAAGTCGCACATCGTGCGTTTCAATTTCAATGTTTGCATCGCCTAACATTTCTATCGAGATCGCAAGTCGTGCGATTCGATTCGTCTCGCCCAATATTTCTACCGAGATCGCAAGTCGTGTGACTCATTTGCAAGCTCGAGTATTCCTTTCCCGTCGATCCGATTATTGCATCAAGGCATAATCGTTTCGCTAGTCTCGGTCGTCCGACCGACTTATCATTCTCGTTCGACGTATCGTCCATTGCTACGAGTCTCGCCTTATCGTCCCAACCGAATTTCGAAGACCACTTACAACAACATACCGTCATACAAATTTTCAATCGAGTCTCGGTACTCCCCCGTCCGTTGCGAACAATTCTTCCGCAATTCTCACAATGCGTCGATGCAATTCATCGCACAAGTGATATACCATATACCACTCGAAATCGAGTCATTCATCGCCTATGTGGTATTGCATATACCACTCGGAATTTAAGCCATTTCCCTCGTATTACACTTAGTATAAACCGACAATCTCTTCCGACTCACGATTTTCGCAGTGATCGTGCTTGATCACAACCGTAACTTTGATTCTATCAAAATCCGACACAACTCGGTCAATGTTCTCGTTTGCCAACATAAGTTTGGTGTGCAACCGAACGATTCGTTCTATCGATTTATGAATTCAATTCTTTCCTTACGTTGCATCTCGTGCAACAATTTATCTGATATACGTCGCACCCCGTACAACAAATTTTACTTTCGATACGCGTTGCACATCGTGCTACGATTTATTTCCGACACTTTCATTTCACTTTGTATAATGATTCATTTCCAATTTCCTTGGCACTTCGTGCAACGATTAAATTGATATGTGTTGCACCACGTGCAATAATTTTTACTTTCAATACGCGTTGCACATCGTACAACGATCATTTTCGATATTTACCGCACCTCGTGCAACGAATTACTCTCGACTTTCCAAGTCAATGCACAATCCGTTTTAACACATTCGGTATTGGCTTATCACTTCTCACTTTCATTTTAACGCATATTCACCATTACTCGTAGCACTTCGTGCATCATTTTATTTCTCTTTTAACATGTTACATTGCGATAATATCTCAAATCGTATTTCACAATTTGTTGCGCTTGCAGCAACTAACATTTTTACGGCTCGTTTGCATTCAATGCAATATACCCTTCGCGACATTCTTAGCAAACATCATAAAATTTCCAAAACACAAGTGGCAAAATTTTATGATTTGTATTAGACTTATTGTATGGAACATCCAGTGCGACATCGAGTAGAGTCAAGAGTGATATCAAGTGGTGGTGGGCAACTTTTCGAATTGTAATGAAGCGAGCGTCCAGAGGAAATTGAGCCTAGAGCTCTGATACCAATTTGTCACGCCCCGACCCGGAATCACCCGAATCATCGTCCTCGCAGGGGGCGTGATGTCGCACGAGCCTGGAGTTGCGCTCGTGCAAGGCAAGATGACAAGTTCTCAAATGGTTATCTTTTGATTCGATATTAACAACGAAAGGAAACAGAGTATACGAAACAATTCTCTTTATTGATATCTGAAACTGAGATTACAATGGCTTTCAATAGCCTAACAATATATGCCAGATTGGCTACAATACTCAGGTTCTCTCTTGCCCACAAAGGATTTCATCGTTCCATACATCATGCCTTCTATATCTCGGCCGCATCAATCCAGCTGCGTAGTCCGAGCGTCAATGCGATAGCACGCTTCAATGCGCTTCGGCATTCCAAGCCTTAACACGTTCAAGCAACGCCTTGCCGCGAGCAATCTATTCCCTGCACCCTGCATGAAGCTGGTGGGGGATCAGTACGTTCGTCCTGGCATGTACTGAAGAAAAGATCAGCTTTCCAAACCGACATTTTAATATTTATGTTGAATCATGCAACTTAGCTTATGATCTTGCTATGTTTTCCTTAGGGTCAATTTTATGGCATCTTCGAAAGCATAAAGCATGTTATCATAGCAGCATGTTATCGAATTGAATAGGCAAACAAACAAGCAATCTCGTGTTTGATTCGTGACGCGACTTACCAAGTCGACGCACTCGTCCTTGCTCCGACGCAAGGTGAATATGCCGTAATCCTTCCCTGTCATGTTATTGTGCATCTCTAAGCAGGATCTCTATGCGGGACGCATATGCGCCTACACTTTCAATCCCTCGTTCCTTAACTATATGAGGGTCGTTGGCGTATCCGCGCCGGAATGGACTAAAGGAGTTCCTTTCTTTTCTCTCATTCTTTTCTCTCTATTTGGTTAGGCTGTCGGGCGTTTCACGGGTTGGGTCACATCCCAAACAACCGAAACGTTCTCGCTACATGCCATCATTTGCGGCTTCTTCCATCTTGTTTAAGGATGTGCGCCTACAAAGATTATCATCCCTCCGCGGCCAAATCGGTTCCGGGGACCTCCGACATTTAACCATTTGGGGGGATACTCGTGCACGAGTTATTATCACATTAATCTCGAGCCCATTCCAATCGACCATGCAACGCCCTATCATTCAACAGTTAAATTCAAACAACCAAACATAGTCTTGAGTCCGAGACTCAGACTTATCGTCTCGCATTTCTTCTATTTAGCTTTCTATGTTCTTTCGTTTCGCACTTCGTTTCGATGATTCAATGGCATCGTGCCTCAACTCAATGCTCGTCAACCGAACGACCCGAAGGTCTCGAACACCTTTTGAGGCAACATGTCATATCCGACAGTTCTGCCACATTCATACCGTAACTGTATTCTCTCGCAACGAAGCCATCTTTTACAGTTATCCCATGTTCTTACGGCTTGCGCACCGAGGCACTCGCCTTAGCGATATCCAATGTTCCATAGCGACTCGTGCATATTGATGCACGTTTCATTTCAATTGTTCTAACTTAGTGTTCGACTCACACTATGATTTATCTCCGATCGGCCCCGCCCGTGGCGTCGATAGGTTAACTTTAGCATACAATAATATATTTGACTTATCGAATGAAGGAGTAAAAAGAAGTCAATCCTCCCACCTTGAGTCGATACGCCTTCATTGTTTCGCCGAGCCGATGCGGCTCGATTCCCTAACTTTGTTGCATGGCCACTCTCCTAACTTAGCCATTCGAGCACTTCGTGCTTCATTGAGTTATACGTCCGATTTGCCTTAGCGTGCCCAAGTCTTAGCCCGTTGCAAGGCGACGATTTGATTTTGCGGACCCCTTACTAAATATTGCAAAAGATCGACCTCTAATATTTTTCCGTCAAAGTATAACCTGCACACGAAACCAACTAAAATCAATACTTCAACGATTCGGACTTGCGCCTTGGTCGATTCGATTTCTTAGAATCTTCGAGCCGATTCAACGCACTCATCCTTCGGGGCAACACGGCGCTTCGCATCGATTCAACTCGATGCATTCTTTCGGGACAAGGCAACTCTTCGCATCAACTTAGTTTGATGCATTGCTCGGGACAACGTAACTCGCCTATCGATTTGCATCGATACATTTTATTCGGTCCACGCGACTCGTTGAGTCAACGCTTCAGCGTAATGCGCCGTGCGGAGCGGGGCATTACAGCCTACATGTTAGGGGTTCACATGGCATTGGTTTTGGCCTTCGAAAATTCATTTTGAACTGTTAAGTTATTAACTGATACAATGTGAATATGCACACTGTTCTTAAACCTGAGAATTCCCCTGCCATTGTGTCTTCCTGAAATTATTAGTTCAATCACAATGTTTATTTCCTATTTCTAACTGAGTTTAGTTGCATTAGGATTTGTGATTGTAGTAGTGATCGATTTTGAATTTGCATTTAGGCTTGGGATTCATTGAACTGATACACTGTTAGGATTTCTGAGAACACATAGGTATACTGTATACACATTACACAAATCTGGTTCATATGCACTGTTTTCCTATGTATTTATTACACACACTCATGCATTACACATAACTTGAAAATCTGAGATTACTGTTCTGTACCACACATGTTTACACACAAGTACACATTGCACCTAAATTGTCACCCTAAGACACTACTACACTCACACACACATTGATTGTTTACACTAAATCTGAGAATTGAACACATTGATTCATATGTTACACACACATTCACTGCTGAAACCTGAGGACAAGTTCACACTCACTCACCTAACTACACACACATTACACATGAGAACCTGGAACCTGGGACTGGAATCCTGAGAATATTGTGGACTGTCACACACATACACATGGTTAACTGTTAACATGGGAATGATGCACTGTTTTCATATGCTTACACACACACCCCTAAACTAAGAACTGAGATTGACACCCATTGCACTCTCACTCACACACTCACACAATGTAGACACATACATTCACTGTTTTCTTGAATTTCTGAGAGCACATATAGCCTACACACACACATTGAATCACATGTTTACACACACACCCCCATCTACACTAGCAAAACCTAGAACTGAAATCTGAAATCTATGAATAGACACACTCATGTATACACATTGGCACTTGAAACACATACATACAGGTAACATGTCACACACACTTCACTGTTGAATTCTGAAATCTGAGAAACTGTACACATTGATTCCTATATCACACACATACATATGCATTGCCCCTATCTTCAATATGTGTATATGTATTTATATAATATATCACCTAGCGTGATAATGTGATGTAATATAGATATTGGATATTGATATATAAATAATGTGTATATAGATATATGGAAATAGATATGTGTGTGTTGCCTAATATATGAATATGGCTCATGGTCTATGTAGTGTAGCCTATAGTATCCTAATGTGCAGTCTTGTGTATATGGAATATATACACACGAGTTAGGGTTATGTTAGACTTGTGTGACTTGTATTGATGTGTGCTTGCTAGGGTAGTCTTGGTTAGGCTTAGAGAGACTTGTTGAGCTAGGTTTGACCTAGTTGACCTAGTTTGACTAGAGTAGTTTGACTAGAGTTGACCAAGGGTTGACTTTAGCCTAGATTGACCCAAACATCATGTAGAATGCATCGTAGCAGTTTATTTTACCAATTTGGATATGTTGTGACTTGTACTGTTCTGAATAGGATCCAGACACCACTCCTCAGGCAGTATTTCATTCAGACACTTAGGATATCAGGCGAGTACATTCTCTGACCGTTTCATACTTGATAGGATTTATATTTACGCTCTAGATTACTTTACTTGATGTTGTCACGTTGTTAACATGGATTGGTACTATATGGATCCCTTCATGAGATGTTATTCCCCTCGAGAGCATCGGTTACATCATGTCATGTGTGTTTTACTTTCATCATGTATTCATGTGCTTTCATCATTCATGTGCACTCTCGTGATTCATGTACTCTCATGTTCACGGAGCCCCCATGTTTACATTCATGTACACCCATTTATGGGCCCCCATGTGATATCATGTGCAATAACATAATCTGTCTGGATCCTTGTGTATTGATTGGGGTACGAGGGAGTATAAATGGTCATGTGAACAATTCCAAAGTAGTGTAGTCATGTGCAAACTTTTATGTTTATTATCAAGCCGTTCACATGTCTATCTTGTACTCTACATCACTAGTCACTGTTAGCTCTTTACTTATAGTAGATATTTCTTTATAGTAATCTCTTTTACTTCATATATTCCCAGTATTTTATGTATCTTACTCTATTGCATATTTATATATTCTGTCATATTATGAACTGCGTGAGATGTACTGTGCTCGCTCCCGTCCTGACTGGACCTGTTGAAAATATTACAGATGACCTTGAGGAGCTGTGTCCCATTTATTACGGAGCAGGCCTAGATGACACATGCGAGCTGGACTCTCAGGAGGAGCCAGCACTTGCCGAGGACGTTACCCCATTAGTCTAGGCTAGTTAGCTAGACTAGTATCTATTTATCATTCTGTCTATAGGATACACTTGTACTTATTTGGAGATTTGTATTCTGGATTTGTGGAGTTGTTTATCTTAGACTTCTAGCTACCTCTCTTATCTTGTATTTATCATCTGTGGATTCTGTGATTTCATCTATTCTATCTTATCGTACTTTTTTTCTTAGATGTGATTGAGTTGTACTTTATTATGTTACCTCCATTCGGAGTGTATATAATGTACAGATACCTTATAACTGTTAGATGTATGTGACCTAGGACAGCGTTCTACCGCCGACACTGCGACGTTGGCTGGACGTAACCACTTCTCGTGCCCCTACACTGGGTGCGGATCGTGACATAATTGTATGCTATAATTTCTTATTTAGTTGATAAATGATATCTTGCATAGAACCCAGAAGGATAATGAAAGATAAATAATCACATGTACCATAAACTGTTATGAATGAAATATTGAATTGTGTATTGTTGCAATAAATGTCGGACATGTGAAGCAAAGTCCCAAATACTTGGACAGTTAGTATATCGAGCCACGGCTCGAGAATATAAGATATATGATAAGTCCCAAGAATTGGGCGGTGGGTATGTTGAGCTACGGCTCAAAGGATGATGGTATCAAAGAAACGGGAAATGTCACTCCCCGTTCCCAGAATACGTATTTTAATACGTGTACTGCTTGAATGTATTTATTTAATATTTATCATGCAATTGTTCCGTATTTAATTCCTTTAATTTTTTGCTAATTATTTTTTTATATTTTATTTTCGGCTCTTGGGTTCGGCTTGGTTCGGTTTGTTTCCAAATTTTGATGGTTCATCATGAATCAAACCCAACTCCCCACCTACCACATCTTCATTTAAAGCCCCAACTCTTTCTCTCTCTTCATTACTTCTCCTTCTCATTTACTCTTCTTCTTCCTCATAACTCTCTCCACCTACCTAAAGGCAAGTGCATCTTGCTCCATATGAGAACCCATATTTTTATGGTTCATTTATCTTCCTTTCATGATTCTAAGATAATTTAGAACTTGACATTTTTCATTTTGAAGTTTCGTTTTTAGTAGATCTAGAAATTGTCATTTTCGGATTTTGTGGGTTTGATCTATCAAACTTCTTTGTTTTCAAGTTTTGATCATTCCAGGCTATTGAGATTCGTGTTATACGCCATTCTGACCCATGGAAGTTCCATTTTGCTTGGAATGAAGGTTCCACGAAATTTGGAGTTCGGGAGGAGTTTTACGCTCACGTTATACGTGCTCGCGTAAGCATTAACTTTACGCCCACGTTTTTACGTGCTCGCGTAGTATCAAGCTCTACGCCCACGATCATTCGTGTCAGCGTGAATCTGTTTTACGCAAGTCGACTTGGCTTGGCGTATTACTTTTACGCATACTCATTCGTGCGTAAACTTAACTCTTTACGCTTATTAGTTCACGTGTGATGTTACTTCTTACGCGTACAAGTCTTACGCGTAACCCTGTTCTTTACGCGTAGCTCTGTTTTACGCGTACTCCTTGGCTTAGCGTAATTCCTTTACGCGATTTTGGTTTATGCGTAATATTATTCTTTTACGCGCACGAGTTTACGCGTAACGTTACTTCTTTACGCGTACTTTCTTTACGTGCGTATTTGCCTTAGCGTAAAGCTTGGCGTAAACCGGTGGCCTTAGCATAAAGCTTTGGCGTAGACTAGTCATGGTATAGATTAGCCTTGGCGTAATCCAACCTCGGTGTTCCTATTGCTCTATACTTTATTTACTTTATGTCGGCATGGCATTTCTTCTATTATATCCTTACGTCTTTTGACATGAACCTGATAAAATCATGATACGTTAATATTTTAATATATATGGTTGTGTGGAATGTGCCCTGTGTCTTGATCGGTTTATGGATATCCAGTGTGACTGGAACTAAACCCTGAGAGTTATAGACTCGACCGTACTGAATACTAGTTAACTTTCATGCCTTATCACAATTGATAATGATTGTTACCTTGACTAACGATTGATCATGCGTTCCTAGTTGGAACTATGAGACTGGCTAGTCGTCTTATTGAAATTGAATGAGACACGTTCATATTAACTATGAACCATTGTTATCGACTGGCCGATCCCGAACATTGGCATATGGATACGTGCAGACTTCAACTTGTTTCTATAAAAGCAGCACGTGTACCTTACAGTCAAGGCATGATTATTCCGTAGCTAGGTTTGATTGTTGCATTACGCTATGTATGACCTACAACCTAACCGCACGGGCGTCGTTGTAGAGTTACGCATATCATACTCTGTACGAAAGTACTCATTCTGAATGACCATGATCTACGGCATGAGATTTCAATTAACATAGGGACTATTAAGTTAAATAAAATAACGATTGTATGGAGAGAATGGATTCCCGAGTTCTTACATGGCAGCCATCTCGGGACAATTAGTGTTCCGACATGCCGGCTGGTTCCCACGGATACTACAAATCTGCCACACGTGTAGGGAGTGGTAACTGGTTACATTTACTGTATATTGATGGCGGACGTCCCGCTGGATCTCGTCTAATACATTATTGGCGCAATTGATTATTGGGCAGACTAGCCTTGCTTGTACATTGTAAGAACTGAGGAATCCCTTATTGCATATTTCCAGGATAACTTGGAACTCACAGTTAGCAAGCCGTAGTAGTTGTATTGTCGTTAAATTGATTTGTTTGCGTACTGCACCTACTCTGTTAACTACTGAGATGATCAGAATGTCAGGACATGACGGGTCAACTTCTGTCCTTGTTTGATTGGAAAGTTGGCTTGAAGTATCGTGATGTTGTGTGAAATCCCAGTAGCAAGCAGAGACCTATGTATCATATTCTCAAACCTTATTATTGGTTTTTAATTCTCATATCGTGCTTCCTTGTGGTACTTGCTATTAGAGGTCTAACCTCTCTGGTTTTGCATGGCCAGATTTAGAGCCAGTCCCCGAGGACTCAACTTACTTCCACCTCCAATATGGTCAATACTAGAGGGATGATCGTTGGAGGACACGAATGGGTTCCTTTCTTCCCTGTTCGTTTTGCTACTTACTTTACTTTTGCCACTTGGCACAGACATGTTAATCGGACTATCTTGCACTTACTTTTACATAATTGTAACTAAGTCAGACTGCAGCTGATAACGATTGTGTATACTTTGTTATATCCTCTGGCTACGTTTTGTAAAGCCAAATCTCAAGGACATTTTGATTGAGCGATTGGGACGCCTTACTGCTTTATCTTACATGTTCTCTATTTACTGTTTCTTGTTTGAATGATTGAGATAATAGATGTTGAGTAACCCTAGTGAGACTTTCATGTAGTATGCACCCCCTTGTCTTTTAGACAGCATTGGTCGTATTATACGGTATCCATCTATCCGTAATACGTAGCTGGCTGAGTCAGTCCTCCGCTCTCTGGTATTCTGGTTCTGGGGCGTGACAGGAAAGGATTGAGTAGTCATATTCTTTTAACCGGTGTTGTTATAGAATGTTGATCGATTACACTAAGACCCTAGATTGGGCAAGATAAGGTCCTGGATTTGGCAGATGGTAATGCGAGTTATGGCTCAAGAAAATGAGGCAAGATGGATGAGAACTGAGGCATACTTACTGTAGTTTTCTATTTTCATGTATTATATATTTTCCTTATAGGTAAGTTGTATATTCTTGCATGGTCATGGACAAGTTATGCACAAGGTTTGGTTCCATGAATGGTACTCCAATGCCTCAAACCCGTTCGTCCTAGGGGCAACTAGGGTAGTGAAGTAGTAGCACTGTGCTGAAGTAGTAGCACGGTAATTTGAAAACCTTTCGGATGGGCTAGATACCCGCGGCTGAAGGGAATCTGTTTAACCATAGTATAAGATAATGTGTAGACAGTGACCCACATATCGATAGGTCGCATGTTGATGATGTCTTATGCAAGCAGAGTAAGTTATTACTTATTTATAGGGAATGATATTGACTGTTGGTAAGAATCACCAAAATGGTAAAAATTTTGATATTGTTTCCTAACAATGTCTTATGCATGCAGAGTAAGTAATTACTCAAATACAGGGATGGCTAAACGACCGTGGGTAAGATTCACCAAGAAGTGACATCATATATGCTTTACATTATGTTGATTATGAATAACTTGCATGCTCGACTTTCTGTCAGATATGAACTATAAATTGATCTTAAGGCAAACAAGAAAGACCACATTAATAAGTTTTTTATCAAATAATTATTTAGTGTTGTATTCTTAGGTAAGTTGGGCATGCAACGCTCACCAGTACACGACAATGTACTGACCCACGTTTTTGGGCATCTTTACAGGTATTCGTGTATGGGATATCGTTTGATCAGTGTTGTGGCATCAATGAATAGGATAGGCGAGCAGAAGCTCTTCTAACAAGATGATGTCTTCTGGTATAAAAGTCATAATGTATGGAACATTGTAATTCGGCTGAATCAGTGAGATTGTAAGCTAAGTTGGCATATCCAGTTGTAAGTCAATGACAAGTTCAGTTGTAAGCCAATTCGGTAAGTTCAAATGGAAGCCTAGATAGCAAGTATTCAGTTGGCTATCAAGAATATTGAGTTGTGTCATAGGCTTTGTATTTCGCTACTAGCTTTGTATTTCATTTCAATTGTTAATAAAGAGCACATATTTCTATATACCTTATTTTGACTTCAAGTCATCTTCTTAATTTCGTTGCAATGTCGGTTTTTTCTGAGGAATATTATGAACTGTAATGGTTTTGTCTTGTACAAGCGCATTCTAGACTTGTACGACATTACGTCCAGCGGCTATCTTTTGATTCTCCAAAATCGGGGTGTGACAGGAATGAAGAGTCACGACTGTCACATATTTATGGAGAGATTAATTCCCAGTTATTTTCCAAAAATTCTTACTATAAACTGTTTCTGATCTACTGACAGAGCTTAGTATATTTTTCAAGAATCTTTGTTCTACTAAGATTCACAAACGGGTACGTATTGAATATGAGAAGATACACCAAACTTAAGGAGAACAAACTGACTGGAACGGTCTTATGGCAGTCACGGTTGTAGAAGTGTGTTGCCTTGTCTATGACAGAGGCGTAGTACATTACGACGACAGAGGCTTTCAAGGAGTTGATGTAGATGAAGAAGTTCCTGTATGAAATGGGGCTTACGCAAGAGCAGTAAGTTTTGCTTTAATTGGATAGCCAGAGTGTGATTCATCTTGGGAAGAACCCGACATTTTATATTTGGTCCAAGCATATTAAAACTCGATATCATTGGATACGAGATATGCTTGAGAAGAATGATGCGGTGCTTGAGAAGGTTCACACGAAGGACAATAGTGTGGATATGTTCATGAAGGTTCTACCAAGAGAGAAGTTCGAGTACTACAGGAAGATCATTGGTATGACAAGTTCCTCCACCTAGTTGGAAATAGAGAGAGAGCTGTTGGTGTTGGGTCGGGTTCCTAACCTATGTGGAGAAATCCCGGAGTGCACCGAGCACCATCCGTGTGTAGGAGAAGCTCGGAGAGTGAGACGAGTGCCACTTGCGTCTCAGGGAAAGTCGGAGTATCAGAGCAGGGAGATTCTGCACAGTCCCAAGGGAAACTCGAAACGAATTTGGTCTCTGGGGAGATTCGGACCGAGTTCAGTCCCCATGGAACAGATTAGACAGAACTTGCTGGCACAAAAAACCAGAGTTTGATCCGAACTCGATTTTATTGGTATAGTGCGAGTTCTGAGATATTTTATACATCGTTAGCCTAGATTTGTTGCGGGATTGTGGAAATTATATATAGGTACTTCTTAACCCTAATCCAACATACAAGTTGATGCTTTTGCAACTTATGAGAGGGAGAGAGGGAATTGAATTAAGGCCATGTGAAGAGAGATCGTTGTAATTCTTCTCATCATCTTTTGTTCTTCGGAGTTTGTAATCAGATTTTTCTTCTTTGAAATAGTTGTGGTGATCCGGTTTGGATCAGTGAGAAGTCTGTTAGGAGTCGTACTTTCTTATTCTAATAGTTGAGGCTTTTCAGGGTTGGACTCCGATTGTCCTGTAGTTTTTTCTATTAGGGTTTTCCACGTAAAAATCGGTGTGTCTGCCTTTGTTTGGCTCTATGTGATTTTGACAATTTGATTTTCGCGTATTTTTCTTCGGTTCTCTTGCAGTTTCTTGGTTTAGGGGAACGGTTTTCGCGTTTCGTTCCAGCAGTACAAACATATGTAAAAAAAATCTAGAAAGTACAACTAATTAGATTTTTAAATTTATGCAATTAGACTACAAACTGACTGTGTTCATATCACCACTTAGAACGAAATAAAGATTACAACTCATTGTAGACAGAAATCACGCAACGACAAGTTGCTGGAAATTGTAAGCAATAAAACCTCTTGCAAACACAGTTGCTACAATGAGAACGAACATAAACAGAAACTCTGAGAACAGATGCTTACTGGGTGATGAAGATTATCGTTACTAAAAGCAATATTTGACCCTTTCCGTCGATCTGCTCCCATGAACCAGCAAGTTCGTACATGAATTGTCACCCTCACCGTAGATCTCGAACAGGAGCACTCTATAGATCTGCTTTGACTGCTGCTAACTTTCCTCTCGTAGCATTATAGGTCTATCTCCATCCCTGCCTCCACAGTTCAGTGATTCCTCCGATCTCCATCACCACCACCACCACAATGTCCCAGCCGCAGCAGCAATGCAAGTGCTGCAGCAGTCTCCTGTCCCTCGGCGTCACCGTGGTCTTCCTCTGGCTTGCGTACCGCCCCATCGTTCCTCGCTACTACCTCGTCTCCTTCTCCCTAGCATCCTCCCCACCGCCGGCACGGGACAACACCACCACCTTAATTTCCTCCTCCTACTCCTACTACTACGAGCTCCAGATCGAGAACAAGTGCTGGGAGATGGGAGTCTACCACGACGACATCTCCCTCTCCCTCTCCCCATCCCCCTCGGGCGGTAACCTCACCTCCTCCATCCCTTCCTTCTACCAGGGCCACAAGAAGACGGCCGACAAGAGCGGGAGCTTCTTCGCCAGAGGGACGACAGCCAACGTGGGGGTCAATGTCACAAATGCTAGCAGTGCCAGCGCCCTGCAGTTCCGCGTCGGCTTGGAGTCGGGCTACCGCTACAAGGTCTGGGGGTGGAAGACCAGCCACCGCGGCGTCAGCCTCGGCTGCCAAGTTGAGGTGGATGGCAGCGGTAAGAAAACCGCGGAGAAGGGGATCCGGCTGACTTCTTCAGCTGCGGCGGCGACGACGACGACTAAGAAGAAGTCAATGATGACTACTTCTCTACTGTCACTTGGTGTGGTTGTCGTGTTCATTCTTTATTAGGCCACTTGCTTGATGATGATGATGATGGATTGCGATTTTATTCCGTTGGTGGTAGTTGATTTCCGCAGTCTCACCTCTGTGGCTGCAGCTTTGTATCTTGATGTATGAACCAGCGATGCTTTGTATGGTGATTGTGTCCATTTATTTTAGCCAAAGTGTTTCTTTTCATCAGCTTATATTTATATTTATATTTATATTGAAGAAAGGGTACTTCATTGATATAATTACAGAAATTTTTGTACAGGAAAAAAAATTTAGCAAAATTTCACCAAAATGGAGAACTTTAAAAAAATTTCAAATCAAGGGACAACTCGCATGTTAGATGGCGTGATGTAAGCTGACAATACGAAACTGTAAAGAGAGAGGAAGGAGCGCCACCTTTATCAATATGTATATTAACATAATAATACCCAACACCCCCCTTCCCCCAACCGCACCCCATCCCCCGTCCCAACCCCTCCCCCCTCTCCTATGCGCCATCTAGGATGGCGGTCCCCCCCTCCTCCCCGCCATCCTAGATGGCGGTCCCCTTCTCTCCTCTCTCCTCTCCTGTCCCTCTCTCCTCTCTCTTTCCCTTTCTCCTATACCGCCATCTACTGTGGCGGTCCCTCCTCTCTCTTCGCTTCTTCCTCCATTCCGCAATCTAACATGGAGAGTTGTTTTCAAAGTTCTCCTCTTTGTTGAAATTTTGCTAAACTTTTTTTTCCTATACGAAAATTTCTGATATAATTAGAACACTCTACACAGCACTACTAAAACAGAGCTATATTCATCCCATGATCTCGACGTCCGACTCTATATTATTAATAATACCGGTAACTGATATCGCGATGCCTTCGAACACCCACCTATTTCTCAGATGTGCCACACTGATGATAGTTACCGAATTCTTGCTTTGTCGAACGCTTCCTTCCCTTAGTTCTTTGAATTTTTAATTTTTAATTTCTTCGAAGATATCAGGAAGTACTCCTGTACTCACTCCGGTAAAGCCTATCCGCAGCCTACAGTGCCCCCATATCTGACTTGAAACGCTGCATGCGAAGAATAAATGGTTCCTTGTTTCATCCCCTCCACCACACAGAACACAAGCTTGGCTTGGGATGGAGACACCAATTCGAATCAGCCTTTCTTTAGTTAGCAAGCGGTCCCGAATTGCTTTATACAAGCAAAGCTTCATCTTCATGGTAGTCCTCTGCATCCATACAATCTCTGCCCAGTCGACTCTCGGCCCTCTACTCCGCACCTTTTCGTACATCACTTTAGATGAAGGAACGCCCCCCGCCATGCCTTTCCACACCCATCTGTCTTCCCGTCCCTCACATCCAATAGAGATGGATGTTATCTACGATTCAAACCACTGGCCCACTGACCGATTGGATACATTCCACCGCCCATCTTGTATCAGTACTGCCAGGGGTTCCTCCGAAACGTCAACCATCCTAACCGATCCAGTATACTCTGATGATTACACCATGGGACGAACCATAGGTTTGTCGTTAGGCCGTCATGAATTTCCCTCCTGATGTTTCTCTTCAGTTTTGTGCGGAGTCGGAGTATATTTTTGAAGGCAACTGAATAGTTGTTATCAATAGCTTGTACCCAGAAGTTACAATTAGCTTTCAAATACATGCTTCTAGTCCAACGCACCCACAATGATTTGCCTTCTAAAAATTGCCATGCCGGTTTATGGAGCGCTACTTCTCGGAGAGTTTGCAAAGACTGAAGTCCACCACCTCCCTCCTCCTTAGGTCGAGTCAATTCTTCCCATCCTATCGTGTGAAGTCCACCTCTCTCCTCCTTAGGTCGAGTCAATTCTTCCCATCCTATCGTGTGAAGTCCACCTCTCCAGACGAAATTTGCACACAATCTATTGATTTTCTTAATAGTTCTGTCAAGAACATAAATACCCTGCATCCAATAATTAGCAATAGCATATATTACTGAACGAATTAGCTCGATACGTCCGCCAAATGATAGAACCTATGCTTGCCATCCTTCCAGTTTTGTTTGGACATACTGGATGAGACCTTTGTTGGAATTATTCAATAATTAAGGGGCCACATATGTAAAATTAATTGTTTTTGGGCTATCTAAATAATTAAGCCAAATTAAAGTAGTCTATTTGAAAATTGGCTTAAGGGTGTAATTGTCATGGAATTAATGTGTAGATACCGGAGATAATTCTAATTTGATGAGGGGCCAAATTAGAAATATCAAAACATATAAATATATGCATTCATTAGGGTTATGGTCCCCAACTTATACGGCCACCAAAAGAGAGGTTTTCTCTTTTTCTCTTCTGCATCCCCATCAACAGAAAGAGAGGGACAAAGGATTCGGATTCTTCTTTGTCATTAAGGGTCGTAGCAAGTTGGAAGATCGAACCCCATAAAAGGACGACCGCTTCAAGATCCATCAAGCCTAGCAATGGATTCAGGTACGCTTCCGCAATTTAATTTATGTTCTTCATCTCATGAATCGACATGGTACAACAAATTTTTAACAAGTGGTATCAGAGCCTTCTTGTTTGATTTATGAGGTTAAAGTTTCAGAATCAATTTTTTGTTATTGTTAAGAAATCATTGATTGTCACGAACCGCACCCTAGAGTTAGGGCACGAGAACGTAACAACGCCCAGCCTACGCCGCAGTGTCGGCGGTAGAACGCTGTCCTAGGTCTCAATGCATCTAACAGTATAAGACTAAACAGTTTATACTCCCCGAATGGGGGTGATATAGCAGATACAGACTCAATCACATCTAAGGTAGAGCATGATAATGATAGATAAAACATGAAATCCAAAAGAGATACAGGAGATAGAAGTCTAAGTGTCTAAGATACATAAACCCAGAAATACATCTCAAAACTCAAATACAGATACAGTAATCCACAAAATAAATACAATCTCCAGACAAAGTGAAATAACTACCTAAGCAACCTCTACTGTGTCTCCTCTAGGCTAGCAGACAATCCCAGGCTATCTGTAAAATTTATCAACAGGTCCAGTCAGGACTGGAGCGAGCACAATACATCTCAACAGTTCATAGCAGGTTAGAAAATATAATCATGCAGTAAAGTAAGATACAGGTACTGAAAGAAATGCAGTATGTAAACAGAGAGAAAGCTGTAATAGAAATATCTACTATAAATAGAGAACTATCATGTGACTAGTGAGTCAGAGTACAATATGAACATGTAAATGGCATAGGAGATTCTGATAAGACACTATGGAAGAGATTCTGATAAGATACTACTTGGGTATTATTCACATGTCCATTTCTACTCCTCCGTACCCCAATCAATACACAAGGATCTAAACAGGTTATGTTATTGTACAAGATATCACATGGGGCCCATATAGGGTGCACGTGATAGTATACATGGGGGCTCCGTGAACCTGAGAGTACAAAGTTCACCGGAGTGCACATGTAAATGAAAGCACAGGAGTACACGATGTAAGTGAAACGCACTAGCACAATGTACCCGATGCTCCCGAGGGGGATAACATCGCATGTAGAGATTCATATAGTACCAATCCGTGTGACCAACGTGATAGTACAAGTAAAGTAATCTACTGCAGGAAATAATTCTAAGCAGGATATGAAATGATCAGAGAATGTACTCGCCTCGATAACCTGAACAGCTGATAAGTATAGGGGGATCCCATTGAAGCCACAGAGTCCTATTTAAAGCAACACAGGTTACAAGGTGTTCAAGTTGTAATAAATGAATCTTTATAATCAATCTACATTATTCTAGGTTCTTCTAAGTCAAAACAACTCTAGGTCGACTCCGGTCAATATTCTGGTCAAACTAGGTCAAGTGTTGACTTATAGTTGACTTTGGGTCAACTGGTCAACTCTGGTCAAAAAGGGTCAATTCTAGTCTAATATAAAGTGTACTTCGTTATTTGCACGTCGAAACTTACGGTACGCAAATCGAGATAAAAAGATTATCGGTAAGGTTGATAATCTTATTATAGTGATCCACGTATCCAACTTGTCAATTTCAGCGATGTAAGATCACTGGAATTGACTGATCTCAGTTTCGTTGTACTAATCCCGAAATACGAACATTATAAGAATTAATTATTATTTAATTATAAAAAGGTTAAACTCAGAGAAATTATCAACAAACATTGTCGGACGATGAAATAAACATCGCCAACGTGTCCAGAATGGTCAAATTAGCTAGGATAGATACCCAACGGTCCAATTTGGACACAAGGACAAAAAGATAATTTTGGGTTAAAACGATGTCCGTGTCGGAGCCGTTTTGCACTGAAAAACGTGCAAGAAAATAAGTCTATAAAATATAACAAATTATATGACTAACTAGAATGTCGATACGAACCCAACGGTATCTCCAGAATTGGATTCCGTTGTCCCGATCTCAATTTGGCCCGTTGACCAGAACTTGGAATTCCGGTTTGCACGGAAATGCGTGCCGGAGCCAAAGTTCTCAAAACTTAGCAAACTACCTGTCAATGAGTCCAGAATGATGATACGAACTCAACGGTATCTCCGAAATTGGATTCCGATGAGCCGATCTCAAAATGACCCGTTGACCCGGATATTGGTATCCGACTTGCACCGAAATGCGTGTCGGACCCAATGTCCACCAAAACCTAGCAAATTATATGACAATGAGTCCAGAATGACGATACGAACTCATCGGTATATCCGAAATTGGATTCCGATGAGCCGACGTCAAAAAGTCCCGTTGACCCAGAATATGGGACCCGCTTTGCACCGAAAAACGTGCCCGGGCCCACGTTCTCCAAATCTAACAAATTTTATATAAAAACATGCCAGAAAGACGCCACAAGTCTAATGGTGGTGTCAGAAATAAAATCTGGAGTCCCGTGTTCAAAAATGGAATTTTACAAGTTGGAAATTACGAATTCGGACGACCAACTTTGGCGTCGAATTCAACCAATCAAACAAGCTCACAATGAAACAAAACTGGAGGAGTAGTAAGAGGGTTATACCAGCTTCGCACTGAAACTGGTAGCACGCCAAACGGAGCTGCGGTGGAGGAGATACAAGCTGACGAAGTTGGCCCCACGAAACTGTCCAAATTTAATACAATTTAAACGGTCAACTTGGTAGCCGGTTTTCATGTATCAAACGATAAAATTAACGGACGAAAATTGACATGAGCGAAGGTGGATATACTGAGATTGTGACGGAGCGAAGAAACCGACGATCCAACAGTCGGATCTCCGGAAAACTGCGCACGAAGTCGCTGCGACGGAGCGTCAAAACGAACTCGATCCCGCGTGCGTCACGACGGGACGTCGTTCAAAACGCACGAATCGCCTCGACGGCGCGTCCCGGAGGACGGTGGCCGTCAGGGAAAAGCTTGCTGGAGTTCGCCAAAGAGAAGGGGGGTGCCCACGGTGGCGCGACGGCCGGCGGCGGCGGCCAGCGCCGTTCGCGCGCGCGCACGGCCTGGCAGTACTTGCTGCCGCAGCTGCTGTCGCTGGCGTTGCACGACGGCGCGGCCTGGCGAGGTCGCCGGACGTGCGGCGCACGGCCAGCACGGCGGGGGCGGCGGACGTGCGGCCAACGCGCGGTGGAGGTGGGTTAGGTGGCTCGTAAATGAGATGGTTTAAAGTGGTGGTGGAGGTGGTTGAATGTTGGAAGTGGAGGAGGAGAAGTGGCTGGCCGGGGTGGGGCCGACGGCCAGGGGGACGACGGCGAGGGAGGTTCGGCCAGGGGGTGGCTGGTGGTGGTGGTTCGGCTTGGTGGTGATGGTGGCTAAGGTGATAGGTGTGGTGGTGGAGACCATAGTGATGGTGATGGTTGTTATGGAGAAGGAAGAGGGGAGGAGATGGCCGGGCTGTGCTCGGCCAGGGGTGGCCGGCGGCGAGGCCACACCGAAGTAGGGAGGTGGTGATCGGGTTAGTGTTGGTGTTGGTTGCTGTTGAAGTTGTTTGTAGTATTTGTTGTTGTGAAAGAATAGTGAGAGAGAGAAAGAGGTGATTTAATGTGAGAGAGGAAGAGAGAGAGAAAAGCTCTCCCACATTGAAATTAGGGCCGGCCACTAGGGGTTGGCTGTAGGGTGTTGGGGAGAATTTTATGGGGAGGAAATTAATGGATATGATTTAATGTAGGGAGATCCAAGGGTGGAGATTAAATGTTTAGGAAACATAGGTCACTCTCATGGATAAAAATTAATAGAAATTTCCAATAATAAATAAAAATAGGTAGAATGAATATTTAGTATTTTTCAAGGGTAATGAGGCTGAGGATGATGGTGATGGAGAATAACACGAAGCTGGGCTGGGTTCGGTCAAGCTGGGTTGGATCAAAATCGGACATGGCGAATTAATCGAATAAAAATAGGTGTTGATAATCATGGGCAAATAAGTAGCACATGGGGATTCCAATAAATGGGACACAAGTGGCGGACGGGTAGTAGGCTCAAAGTGGGCCTTGTCCATAGTTGGGGCTGATAGGTTTTGGTCGACAGGGGACCCACAAATTAAGTTGGAAGATGAATGTGACGCCGTGGAGTAAAATAAAATCGGGTCACGTGTCGGGAAAGTTGTGCGAATCAAATGGAGCACAAAATGACGTGTCTGAGTGGGACACGAAGGTCATGGGTGACGAGCGTCTCGAGTAGATCATCAATGAGGAGTTGGTTTCAAGAAACTGACTGGTCTTGCGCTCCCAAATTAAAAGTCACGGTAACGTGCTAAAAATGATCAAGGAAAAGAGTGGGAAATCAATTAATAATCAAATGGTCTAAATCGACCCGAAGTTTTGCGAAGCAAAAAGAGCACAAGAGAACAAGTTTGGATGGGACACTATATACCATCATGAAGGTAATCATGTCCGCTCCAAAACTCATGAAGAAGATTTCCAGAGTTGAACATCCCTGATACTCCAAATATCAATGGCACGGGAAAGTACACTTAAGGAAAAATAACAGAATAAATTATTTATTGAAATTAAAAATCAATCAGAAAATAAATAAAAATGAAAAAAAACAACCCGAAATTCAGGGTGCTCACATCCTACCCACCTTATAAAAATTTCGTCCTCGAAATTAAAATGTCCATACTCCCTCTAGGTCAAACCCCCACAATAAAAGTCCCGGAACTTAAATAAAACATACCATCAAAAAAAGAACGGCATACAGGGTCATGGCATACGGTGACAGTGAATCCTCATCTAGGTATACTAGTCATGCTAACCGGAAGGGTCATAGGGCATCAAACACACAAGCAGTCTAGGGTGCTAAATTAGGAAATATACGAAAATAACAATCATCAAAACTGTAAGACAGCCTACCATCCTATGTGAAAACTGGTACTCAAAAAAAAGTAAAGATAACTACCAATTATCCATAAAGGGTTCAGAAAAATCAAAATCAAAGTTAAAGAATGAAGTCACTTGCATGGAAATCAAATCACAATATATATATTAAGAATATCTAGTTTCGATACGATCTAAGTTGATCAAATTGGGGCAATCAAGATTTGGGCAATATGGAGGACATGTTCAACAAAGTCTGAGAACGAGCATACAAGGATGGAGATTCAGGTCGTAATCAAATTTAATTCAATTAGGTACAATCCAAGATATTAATATGATAAGATAGGATAATCGAAGTCGATTTGGTCGTGATTAAGAAAACTAGGATTTAATGATATTGAAAAACCCTTTTTAGAGAAAACAGGAAAAGATTTCATACGAAGTCAGTAAATCATCCCTCTCTAATACTATCAGTTTATCATTTGCCAAACCATATTCCTCCTTTATTTTTCACAAGTCCCAATATGAAAATCAACCTTCATATGACTATCATCGAAATTTTATAACCTTCAGTCATCTAAACCTTTACCATGATCACCATAGACAAATTTTTTTTTAACTTCCAAAACATATTCCACGAAACATACCCCTCTTTTTAGGAGTCAACACTTATTCATTTAATCAAAATTTCAAATTCCTTCACCTCGTTTTAAATTTAGATCCGAAACGTCTAAATCCAGTTTATGAAATCCTTGAATTTATTTAAATCAAGTCTCGTATTTAATTTAACTCCAATACCACTATATCACACAAATTTATTCTTGTTTATAAATCAACCTTCATAATTTCTTCAACGTTCACCTTCAAATATTATCCTTTTGAATTCTACAATTTCTCCAATCATCTAAAATAATTCATATAGCTTAAAATCTTTGTGTTCTCTCTGTCTCTAGTCACCCTCTTACAATATCCAATTCAATTTTGCAAGATCATCGGATACAATCAAATTCTCCTTCCCATTATTAAATTTCTACATAGCCTTGTAATAGTTCCCAAGAATCAATAACCAAGATTTTCTAAGTTCTCAAAACTAGGTTGACCTCTAATATTCCTTCTTTTTTTTTCTTTTTTTTTTGAAACACATCCATGAATTACTCATAACCAAATTTTCTGCAATTGTTTCTAAATTAATAACATTTATCCCTCGATTTCATTTTAAACCTTTACCACATCTCCATTTCGAATTTTTCACATTTGACATCCAACATTTTGATTCCTACAAATCATCACATAATAACCAATTACGTCATTTCCATACTAGATAATTTACGTCACTTCCTCAACATTTCTCAAATAAAACGATATGCAGATTCAGGAGTTCAAGTACAGCTGACAGAATGAGATACGAGACGGAAGTGATATAATCAGGATAGTTGTATAAGACAAGGAACGATGGTACTAAAATATTGGCAGGAAAAGAAATGGTAATAAAATCTGTTCTACTTATCCGTTTAAAAGAAGGAACCATTTTGTAACTCAGAGCTGAAATATCAAATCCAAAATAAGTCTAGCAAAATCATTGATTCATTGTATTATGAAAAACTCATAGTAAGAAGTTTCACAAGGTTTATAAAAATAGCTAAAGCTACTCCTAAGTTAAATAATGAGAAGCAAAACAAAATAAACAATTAATAAATTTTTTTTTGAAGGACTGGAACAAAGTAGAGAAAACATGTTCAAAATATTTAAAGTACAATCTGATAATCATATACGTCTGTCCAAAATCATGGTACTCTAAATCCTCGTCATACAGTAAGTAAGGCTACGATAATCACAGAGCCCTTGACTTATGCACATATCTCTAGAATCATGGTATTTAACATTTTCGCGGTGCCGCTAGCTTGGCTGCGAAAACCTTAAATTCCCACACCCGAGAAATATATCCAGAGTCAGACTATATGTCCTCACCATGCTGGCTAATGTGACTATAGAAGACTAGATTCCATAACATAGATGACCTAGCCCATATAATTTCATCTTGCCAAAAATTAAATAAATCAACAATAAATTCCAAAAATCAAATCAAATTTATCAACGAACATCAAAATTCAAAAATGAACAAAATCCTTCAAATCATATAACCACAAACTCGGATGCTACAGCTATCATCAAGATTCAAAATTCCACAACCTTCATCAAAATCAATAAATACAAACTCAAATTCAATAATAATACATTAAAATCAAATTTAACAACAAAAAGTAAAAATAAATCAAATCAAGGAAAAAAGAGAGTTTTCAAATCGAAGTTAAATAAGATTCTCCAGGGTCGTCCCAGGAATCTCTCAAGGGTTCCTAACTGTGATTGAGTACCTTCAAAATATATTCTATTCCTACTGCAGGCTGTAGTGGTACTCTAGTTCGAATACCACTACATAAACTCGACCTGCATGGGCTACCACTAAAAATGTGTCACGACCCGCACCCTAGAGTTAGGGCACGAGAACGTAACAACGCCCAGCCTACGTCACAGTGTCGGCGGTAGAACGCTGTCCTAGGTCTCAATGCATCTAACAGTATAAGACTAAACAGTTTATACTCCCCGAATGGGGGTGACATAGCAGATACAGACTCAATCACATCTAAGGTAGAGCATGATAATGATAGATAAAACATGAAATCCAAAAGAGATACAGGAGATAGAAGTCTAAGTGTCTAAGATACATAAACCCAGAAATATATCTCAAAACTCAAATACAGATAAAGTAATCCACAAAATAAATACAATCTCCAGACAAAATGAAATAACTACCTAAGCAACCTCTACTGTGTCTCCTCTAGGCTAGCAGGCAATCCCAGGCTATCTGTAAAATTTATCAACAGGTCCAGTCAGGACAGGAGCGAGCATAATACATCTCAACAGTTCATAGCAGGTTAGAAAATATAATCATGCAGTAAAGTAAGATACAGGTACTGAAAGAAATGCAGTATGTAAACAGAGAGAGAGCTGTAATAGAAATATCTACTATAAATAGAGAACTATCATGTGACTAGTGAGTCAGAGTACAATATGAACATGTAAATGGCATAGGAGATTCTGGTAAGACACTATGGAAGAGATTCTGATAAGATACTACTTGGGTATTATTCACATGTCCAATTCTACTCTCCCGTACCCCAATCAATACACAAGGATCTAAACAGGTTATGTTATTGTACAAGATATCACATGGGGCCCATATAGGGTGCACGTGTGTCACGACCCGCTCCCCAATAATCGGATACGAGTCGGACACGCCCAGCCTTCGTCGTTGGACACGACGAAGTAAGCTGTACAATACTAAGGAAAACTCACAGTCACAATGTAATGTAAACCAATCACAGCTTTCCAAATCAACAATTTCCCTCCTTTTGAAAATAATTATTCCTCCAATAGTTTTTGAAAAGAACATGACATCAATTGATAAATTTAATAGAAATTCTACTGTCAACAGGATTTCCTATTCAAAATTCTTCTAACAGATTTCAAAATCAAACAAACAGTTTTAAATGCTAACAGATATCAAACCAATATAATTACTCTCAACTAATCATGAAACTAGCTACTAAATAAATAATCAATAAAATTAGTTTTCTTAATATAAAATTCCGAAAATTATTAATATTATTATTTGAAAGATATTATTGTTACTAATAAATCAATAAATCCATTACTATGAAATTGAATACATATACATAGATATTTAGCTATAAAAATTTGTTTAATTACAACAAAACAATTCTTTTAGGTATTCCCATTAGAAAATTTCTATAATAACTCGAATCATTGATTTCAAAAATAGTATCAAAAGTACTTTTCAATTCAAATCCGAAATTTATTCTAATCGAAAATAGGTTTTCGTAAGAAGAAATATTTAAATTCAAGAAAATTAGAAAAAATCATAAAATTTACCAAACATGATTTTGGGAGTTACAAATCTACCCCCCTTACAAAAATTTCGTCCTCGAAATTTCAAAGGTTTTGCAATATACAAAAATTCAATCAAATTTTATTAAAGGCAACCAGAGAACTAAATGATTTATTATGTAGTAAAATAATAAGGACTAACAAGTAGTCACTAGACAATAGAAAGACTGTAAATGCAAGAAAACTCAAGACAAGCCTCAAAATAGGCAATATAAAAGAAATACAACTACTACAAGCAAGTAAGAAAATAATGTTCACTCCGCTGTGCTCCTGCTGCTACTACTGATCCTCATAAACTGGGTCCTCCTGCTGCTGTTCTGGTACTGGCTCCTGACGAGTGAAAGCCGCAGGACAATCCATCACTTGATGAGTGGCAGATCCACAAATCAAGCATTGTCCTAACTTCTGGCGGCATTCCTTGACATGGTGTCCCGGTCGCTTGCAGTATGCGCAAGAAAAGGACACCGGGGTCTGGGTCTGTCTCTGCTGCCTCGGTGATGTCGGTGCTCGAACATGACGCTGATGCTGAGGTGGCCTCTGCTGAGTGTCGGCCCGCTTCGGTGGACCCTGGGAACTGCTGGCGCCAATGTCCCGGTCCCGCTTGAGCTTCGGATCCATTTCCTTCTCCACTCCCTGAACAACTTTAAGAATGCTCGTATATGTAGTGGTCTGACTAATAGCTACTGCATGACGTAGCTCCCTGGTGAGACCCTTCTTGAACATCCAAGCCCTGTCCTTCGGCGAGCTGACTAGGTTCTCTGCGAACCTGCTGAGTCGGGTGAACTCGGATGTATACTGGGCCACTGACATATTCCCTTGCTTCAATGCTTCAAATTGCATTCTAAGCTCGTCCCGCTCCACATCCGGGAAGAATTTCTCCTGGAAAAGCAGCTTGAAGTCCTTCCAGGAAACTCCGGGCTCTGCTAACTGGGGCTCCTCCCGGTACCAAGCCCTAGCGATGTCGAACAGTCGCATGCTTGCAACTTCGACTTGCAAATCTTCTGGGATCCTCGCCATCTTCAATGACCGTTCAGCATTCTCCAGCCATTCGTCTGCGTAGACTATCCCCTCATCGCCCCAAAAATCCATCGGGCTGAGGAACTGATATTCCTTGGCAGTTCCTGGCTTCGGCGCTGCTGGTGCCGGCGGTGCTGGTGGAGCTGGCTCTCTGGTCCTGAGTGCTTCGACGACAGTCTCTCTGAACTCTGCGGCCTGCTGACTCTGAGTCTCTCTGAACTGTGCAGCTTGTTGATTCTGGGCCTCCATGAATTGCTGGAACATAGCCATCACTTGCGTGCCATCGAACATCATCGTCGGTGGAATCGGCTGAGGCGGAGGCGGTGGAAGCTGCTCCTGCGTACTGGGTGCAGGCTGCTCACTGGTCCCAGCGCTCGTCGTGGCGACCGTCCTGCAAAAGAAATAAACTGTTGATTGCTATATCCTATAAAAATTACAATTATCCTAAAAATTATAAGTAAATCAAATTTTCAAAAAATTTTAAACATCAATAACCATAAACCATTAATCATAAACAATTTCAAAAACCATAAACCATTTTCATAAACAGTAAACTATTTTCATAAACCATTTTTTATAAATCATAAACCATTAACTATTTATCATAAATCATAAACCATTTTCCCGCAGTTCCTATGCTGTGATAAGTTTTCCTTAGCTTTCGCTGGTCCCCCAATAACACTTATTTGCCTAAGTGTCATTAGGATAGACCTGCATGGGCCACCACTAAAAACATGTCACGACCCGCTCCCCAATAATCGAATACGAGTCGGACACGCCCAGCCTTCGTCGTTGGACACGACGAAGTAAGCTGTACAATACTAAGGAAAACTCACAGTCACAATGTAATGTAAACCAATCACAGCTTTCCAAATCAACAATTTCCCTCCTTTTGAAAATAATTATTCCTCCAATAGTTTTTGAAAAGAACAAGACATCAATTGATAAATTTAATAGAAATTCTACTGTCAACAGGATTTCCTATTCAAAATTCTTCTAACAGATTTCAAAATCAAACAAACAGTTTTAAATGCTAACAGATATCAAACCAATATAATTACTCTCAACTAATCATGAAACTAGCTACTAAATAAATAATCAATAAAATTAGTTTTCTTAATATAAAATTCCGAAAATTATTAATATTATTATTTGAAAGATATTATTGTTACTAATAAATCAATAAATCCATTACTATGAAATTGAATACATATACATAGATATTTAGCTATAAAAATTTGTTTAATTACAACAAAACAATTCTTTTAGGTATTCCCATTAGAAAATTTCTACAATAACTCGAATCATTGATTTCAAAAATAGTATCAAAAGTACTTTTCAATTCAAATCCGAAATTTATTCTAATCGAAAATAGGTTTTCGTAAGAAGAAATATTTAAATTCAAGAAAATTAGAAAAAATCATAAAATTTACCAAACATGATTTTGGGAGTTACAACGTGATAGTATACATGGGGGCTCCGTGAACCTGAGAGTACAAAGTTCACCGGAGTGCACATGTAAATGAAAGCACAGGAGTACACGATGTAAGTGAAACGCACAAGCACAATGTACCCGATGCTTCCGAGGAGGATAAAATCGCATGTAGAGATCCATATAGTACCAATCCGTGTGACCAACGTGATAGTACAAGTAAAGTAATCTACTGCAGGAAATAATTCTAAGCAGGATATGAAATGATCAGAGAATCAGAGAATGTACTCGCCTCGATAACCTGAACAGCTAATAAGTATAGGGGGATCCCACTGAAGCTACAGTGTCATATTTAAAGCAACACAGGTTACAAGGTGTTCAAGTTGTAATAAATGAATCTCTATAATCAATCTACATTATTCTAGGTTCTTCTAAGTCAAAACAACTCTAGGTCGACTCCGGTCAATAATCTAGTCAAACTAGGTCAAGTGTTGACTTACAGTTGACTTTGGGTCAACTGGTCAACTCTGGTCAAACAGGGTCAATTCTAGTCTAATATAAAGTGTACTTCGTTATTTGCATGTCAAAACTTACGGTACGCAAATCGAGATAAGAAGATTATCGGTAAGGTTGATAATCTTATTATAGTGATCCACGTATCCAACTTGTCAATTTCAGCGATGTGAGATCACTGGAATTAACTGATCTCAGTTTCGTTGTACTAATCCCGAAATACGAACATTATAAGAATTAATTATTATTTAATTATAAAAAAGTTAAACTCAGAGAAATTATCAACAAACATTATTGGACGATGAAATGAACATCGCCAACGTGTCCAGAATGGTCAAATTAGCTAGGATAGCCTACCCAACGGTCCAATTTGGATACAAGGGCAAAAAGGTAATTTCGGGTCAAAACGGTGTCCGTGTCGGAGCCGTTTTGCACCGAAAAACGTGCAAAAAAACAAGTCTATAAAATATAACAAATTATATGTCCACGAAACCAGAATGTCGATACGAACCCAACGGTATCTCCATAATTGGATTCCGTTGTCCCGATCTCAATTTGGCCCGTTGACCAGAACTTGGAATTCCGGTTTGCACGGAAATGCGTGTCGGAGCCAAAGTTCTCAAAACTCAGCAAACTACCTGTCAACGAGTCTAGAATGATGATACGAACTCAACGGTATCTCCGGAATTGGATTCCGATGAGCCGATCTCAAAATGACCCGTTGACCCGGATATTGGTATCCGACTTGCACCGAAATACGTGCCGGACCCAATGTCCACCAAAACCTAGCAAATTATACGTCAACGAGTCCATAATGATGATACAAACTCATCGATATATCCGGAATTGGATTTCGATGAGCCGACGTCAAAAAGTTCCGTTGACCCAGAATGCGGGACCCGCTTTGCACCGAAAAATGTGCCCGGGCCCACGTTCTCCAAATCTAACAAATTTTATATGAAAACATGCCAGAACGACGCCACAAGTCTAATGGTGGTGTCAGAAATGAAATCTGGAGTCCCGTGTTCAAAAATGGAATTTTATAAGTTGGAAATTACGAATTCGGACGACCAACTTTGGCGTCGAATTCAACCAATAAAACAAGCTCACAATGAAACAAAACTGGAGGGGTAGTAAGAGGGTTATACCAGCTTCGCATCGGAACTGGTAGCACGCCAAACGGAGCTGCGGTGGAGGAGATACAAGCTGACGAAGTTGGCCCCGCGAAACTGTCCAAATTTAATACAATTTAAACGGTCAACTTGGTGGCCGGTTTTCATGTATCAAACGATAAAATTAACGGACGAAAATTGACATGAGCGAAGGTGGATATACCGAGATTGTGACGGAGCAAAGAAATCGACGATCCAACGGTCGGATCTCCGGAAAAATGCACGCGAAGTCGCTGCGACGGAGCGTCAAAACGAACTCGATCCCGCGCGCGTCACGACGGGACGTCGTTCAAAACGCACGAATCGCCTCGACGGCGCATCCCGGAGGACGGTGGCCGTCAGGGAAAAGCTCGCTGGAGTTCGCCGGAGAGAGGGGAGGGACCACGGCGACGCGACGGCCGGCGGCGGCGGACAGCGCCGTTCGCGCGCGCGCGCGCGGCCTGGCAGTACTTGCTGCCGCAGCTGCTGTCGCTGGCGTTGCGCGGCGGCGCACGGGGCGACGCGGCCTGGCGAGGTCGTCGGACATGCGGCGCACGGCCAGTACGGCGGGGGCAGCAGACGTACGGCCAACGCGCGGTGGAGGTGGGTTAGGTGGCTCGTAAATGAGATGGTTTAAAGTGGTGGTAGAGGTGGTTGAATGTTGGAAGTGGAGGAGGAGAAGTGGCTGGCCGGGGTGGAGCCGACGGCCAGGGGGACGACGACGAGAGAGGTCCGGCCAGGGGGTGGCTGGTGGTGGTGGTTCGGCTTGGTGGTGATGGTGGCTAAGGTGATAGGTGTGGTGGTGGAGACCATAGTGATGGTGATGGTTGTTATGGAGAAGGAAGAGGGGAGGAGATGGCCGGGCTGTGCTTGGCCTGGGGTGGCCGGCGGCGAGGCCACGTCGGAGTAGGGAGGTAGTGATCGGGTTAGTGCTGGTGTTGGTTGCTGTTGAAGTTGTTTGTAGTATTTGTTGTTGTGAAAGAATAGTGAGAGAGAGAAAGAGATGATTTAATGTGAGAGAGGAAGAGAGAGAGAAAAGCTCTCCCACATTGAAATTAGGGCCGGCCACTAGGGGTTGGCTGTAGGGTGTTGGAGAGAATTTCATGGGGGAAAATTAATGGATATGATTTAATGTAGGGAGATCCAAGGGTGGAGATTAAATGTGTAGGAAACATAAGTCACTCTCATGGACAAAAATCAATAGAAATTTCCAATAATAAATAAAAATAGGTAGAATGAATATTTAGTATTTTTCAAGGGTAATGAGGCTGAGGATGATGGTGATGGAGAATAACACGAAGCTGGGCTGGGTTCGGTCAAGCCGGGTTGGATCAAAATCGGACATGGCGAATTAATCGAATAAAAATAGGTGTTGATAATCATGGGCAAATAAGTAGCACATGGGGATTCCAATAAATGGGACACAAGTGGCGGACGGATAGTAGGCTCAAAGTGGGTCATGTCCATAGTTGGGGCTGACAGGTTTTGGTCGACAGGGGACCCACAAATCAAGTTGGAAGATGAATGTGACGCCGTGGAGTGAAATAAAATCGGGTCACGTGTCGGGAAAGTTGTGCGAATCAAATGGAGCACAAAATAATGTGTCTGAGTGGGACACGAAGGTCATGGGTGACGAGCGTCTCGAGTAGATCATCAATGAAGAGTTGGTTTCAAGAAACTGACTGGTCTTGCGCTCCCAAATTAAAAGTCACGGTAACGTGCTAAAAATGATCAAGGAAAAGAGTATGAAATCAATTAATAATCAAATGGTCTAAATCGACCCGAAGTTCTGCGAAGCAAAAAGAGCACAAGGGAACAAGTTTGGATGGGACACTATATACCATCATGAAGGTAATCATGTCCGCTCCAAAACTCATGAAGAAGATTTTCAGAGTTGAACATCCCTGATACTCCAAATATCAATGGCACGGAAAAGTACACTTAAGGAAAAATAACAGAATAAATTATTTATTGAAATTAAAAATCAATTAAAAAATAAATAAAAATGAAAAAAAAACAACCCGAAATTCAGGGTGCTCACATAGATCCTTCATTCTAATTTTAATTTAGGGTTCCAATGGTTCATAAAATAATATTTATGATACACGAATATTAGATCTACTGTTTCTCAATAACTGATTTCTTGATACATGAATAAAATTTTGTTCCGGCCAGATCATGCTGGACATGTATCCAAACGATACATCCATAATTAATGGACTAGGATGGCACTTATGTTTGTGTTGTTTGATCAAAATTGTTGGCAGTACTGCACATGGTGGGTTATAATTTATGGTGGAATATAATTTATATATTTCCTTAGTGTTATACTAGATGGCTAAATAAAGAGAATAACTATTGGGATCTTGTCTTCTACTTCTGAGTTATTTTCGTACATAAACAACTGTTCCAACATGTTTGCACATCATAATTTATTTATTTTATTTTTTGCATACATGGTTCTCCATTGCTTACAAGTACATTGATTTGTTGTCAATCTTTCGTTGATTTGATAATTTATGTACAGTAATGATCTCTCAATTCATGCTTAAATATTAGATATGGACGCATGTGATAATGACCGTAGAAATTCTTCATTATATTAAATATGCATGAATATGCTTATTGCTGGACATGTGATAATATGGAATGTCGGTTAGATTCCAATTACTCATGCTGATAGATATTTGGTGTTACTCAATTTAGAGTGTTTTCCAATCTAAGTTGATCATTGGAGGACAAATTGGAATCAAATATAAACAATTTTATGTTTGGCATAAATTTAGTTTCCAATAAATTTATGTTCTAAGTCATATATTTGATGTAATCTATTGACGTACATATCTTCAGCAGATTATTTTAATATAATCTTTATGAGTTATTTGAAGCAATTTATTGGTCCATATCTTCAGTAAAATATTACGTGAATTTTATTATGTTGACAATGCTCAGTTTAGTCAAATTAAGAATATATGTTTGAATCATGTAAAGAGATTCACATGCTTATGATTATCTTATTTGAGTTGTAATATTTTAATTATGCATGTACATAAAGTTTTGGACATGATTCGGTTTTGTAAAATTTAGTCAACATCCAATTTTTTTTGGGTGCCTTTTGTGACTAGCAATAGTCGTCTAATATTCTAAATAGACCCATTGAAACAAGATGTCGCCAAAGTGACCTCTCTTGCGTAGATAGTCTATGAGGGATATTAGATGTTTGTGTGTGTAAATTCATGCGAGTATTAGCCGGCCCAAAGGAAGGTTAATACTTGGCCGAATTGCACACATACTTGTGGTGATAAATGTGTGACAATTATACGGTTTACATGTGAATAATAACCCGATCCAAAGATAGGCTTATTATTTGACATGACTTATTGTCAACGTTTGATCATTACACCAAGAATACCACTTGCAGTTAATATCACTGTCCAAAGACTTGATATTAATGATGTACTAGGTATCTTGAGATGTGGTTTACCATTATTTGAATTTATTTGACTATATTTTACGATTTGGTTATTTGTTAGAGCATGTTTATTTTTTTGTTGTTTTGTTCTCTTTACTGTTAATGTTGTTAAAATATCTGCCAATAAGATTTTAATTTTCATGTTTAATGGGATAAACTTTAAGGGCAAAAAAAATGAATACAGTAGCTGCTAAGGGTCCAGATCAAAATAAATAATAATATAAAACTAAGGGTTGTTCTTTTGTGATAAGACAGGACACATAAGGAAGAAATGTACAAAGTACCACGCATGACGTATAAAGAAAAGTATATTTCTAAATTTGATCTGTTCTGAGGTTAATTTAGATTTAGTACCAAGAAACTCATGGTAGTTAGATTCTGGTGGGACTACCCACATTAATGTTCTAGGCAAGGTTACCTGAGTTACCGAAAGTCAATTGATGGTGAAAGATACATCTATGTGGGTGACGGCAATTCGGTAGAAGTGAAAGCAATAGGATATTTTAGGTTATTTTTAGGAACCGATTATTATTTGAATTTGATAGACACTTTTATTGTACCGTCTTTTAGACGAAATTCAGTTTCAGTTTCCTTAATAGACAAATCTGGTTATCATTGTTCATTTGGAAACAATAAGTTTAGTCCATCTTTATATTTAAATATTATTGGTAACGGTTTCCTTAAGGTTTATGGTAACCTATATTCAGTTGAAACTATTGCATCTTATAATGAAATCTTGCAAGTGAAGTCATATGGTACTAAACGCAAAATTAATAATATATTTTTTTAGCCTCATTATGACATAAGCATTAGGTCACTTCTCTAGAAATAGAGTTAAACGATTTGTGTCTGATGAGATTTGGATTCCATTGACTTTATAGACTTTAATGTTTATATTGAATGTGTAATGGGAAGACAGACCAAAGTTAAATTATAAGCAGCTACTTTATTGGTTATGCTACAGATCAAGGGGTTGATAATTATACAATCTCACACTAAGAATTTTTTTTGAGACGAGAAGTGTAATATTTTTTTAGGATGTTGAGTTTGGGAGAGAAATAAAGTCCGGATCATTGTCTTTGAGAAGGAATCAGTTACGATTCCTAGTATCACTTTTGACGATGTACAGGATTCTATACCTGTCATGATCAAGAAGTGAATTCGGAGTCTCAATAAGACAATGTCGAATTACTTCTATAAATCGTTGTTGAGATACCTTAACAACGACAACGTAGCGACACCTCATTCAAGATAAGGTAATTATTCCTAAGGAACAAACTCAATAATCTCAAGAACCAGTAATATTAAGATGGTCCACCAAAGAAAGAAAAAATATAATTTTGGATAATATTGTCATATTTCTTTAGGAACCTGAGGAAGTCTGTGGATACTGGAAGATGATCTAATCAACTTCCGTCAGGCCATAGAAAGTTCCAGTTCTCAAAGTGGATTAATACAATAAATAAGGAGTATAAGTTCATGCAAGACAATAAAGTTTAAGAACTTGTCCCATTACTAAAAGGTGTGAAATTTATTGGTTGCAAATGGACATTTAGAACCAAGAAGGATTCGAAGGGTTATGTGGAGAAGTATAAAGTATGTCTTGTAACTTGTGACTTTACTCAAAATTTTGGGATTAATTTTAAAGAGTTTTTCTTTTCGGTATCTTTGAAAAACTCCTTTAAAACAATCATAGCACATGCTGCACATTTTGATCTTGAGTTACATCAAATGGATGTTAAAACGACGTTTCTCAATGGTAACAATGACGAAACTATTTATATGGTGCAGCCAGAAAACTTTTTGTCGAAAGATCCAAATAATATGGTTTACAAATTGACAAAATTCATTTATGGACTCAAGCAAGCTTCTCGTCGGTGGTACTATAAATTTCACCAAGTTGTTACCTCGTTTGGTTTTGAGGTTAACATTGTTGAAGATTGTGTGTATCACAAATTCAGTGGAAGTAAAATTATTTTTTTGGTTTTGAATGTTGATGACATACTGCTTGCCACAAATGATATAGGTATATTGCATGACACTAAGAAATTTTTATCAAATAACTTTGAGATGAAAGATCTTGGTGACGCCTCTTTTGTATTAGAAATTCAAATACACCGAGATCGTTCTCGAGGTATTCTTTGATTATCACAAAAGAACTATATCGATAAAGTGCTTAAAAGATTTGGCATGCAGGAATGCAAACCAGGTGACACCCCAGTCGCTAAAGGAGACAAGTTCAGTCTCAATCAGTGCCCTAAAGAATAGCCTTGAAATTAAGAAAATACAATAGATTTTCCATTCATGACCAGTTGTAGGAAGTCTAATGTATGCTCAAGTATGTACGCGTTAGGATATTGCGTACATATTTAGATGTTAGGCAGATATTTAAGCAAATATGAGATGGATCATTAGGTAGCAGCCAAACTACTTAAGTAATTAATAGAGAACAAAAAATTATATGCTCTTTGTAGGAGATAGGATAATTTTGGAGATCATAAGGTATTCCGACTCCGATTTTGTTGGATGCCAACACAGCAGAAGATCCACATCAGGTCATGCTGACTAATGGAGATATATTTTGGATGAGTGTCAAACATGCACTCATAATTTCTTCCACCATGACAGCAAGGTTTATAACATGTTGTGGGACATCTATTCAGGAAATATGGTTGCAAAATTTTGTCACAAAGCTGTGCCTACAATGCGGTGTTGAAAGACAACTTAAATTATAGTGTGACAATAAATCAGCAGTAATGTATTCCAATAACAACAAAACTTGTATAAGTCAAGGAGATTGACATAAAGTTTCTAGTTGTCAAGAAAAGAATTTAGAATGGTTAAAGTGTTCATATAGCACATTATGACAAACTCCATTTTAGCGGATCCGCTCACAAAAGCATTATCACCGAGGGTCTTTCATAAGCATACTACTCATATGGGTGTTATCTCAATCAAGTATATGGAAATATAGTGGGAGTTTGTATTTTATGTATTTGGGTGCTATTTGGTTTTAGACACATTTATGTATTAAAGTATTTTAGATATCTATCTGATCAGATATATGAAAATTCAGTTCATTCTGTTTTCATTATGTTAAAGTATTGATCTCATTAAAGTTAAGGAGGACCAGTTGGAAATAGACATGTATTGATCACATTGCGTGTAATTTTCATGCTACGCATCTGTAGGTCCTAAAAAATCAAGTTGCACCCATCAACAAAGTTATGAAAATCAAGAAATACATCTTCCAAATGAATTACGCAGAAGTCAGATTGCGTATCATCCAGATTGCGCAGACGAGATTGCGCACACTCTTAAATGTGCAAGCTGACGTGGCCATGTCATCATTACCTGACACAATCAAATCTTCTAACAACTGACAGCACAAAGAACGAGGAGACTGTTCATTTATTGCGCCACACAGCGCTCGAGGACAGCTGTACATGCAGCGCAATCTGTCTGCAGCGCAGTCCATGCCAGCGCGGTCTATCTCAGCACGGTCCATCTCAGCGTAATCCAAAGTCAGCACACTTCATCAAGACAACTGACAAATGTACACGTGGCCTTCATGCCATCAATTGCTCACTACGTGGCAACCGTCTGTACACGATCATGCACATTTCAATCAAATAATGCCATGTGTCCAAGACAGTTGGCCCACGATTAAGTAACTGCCAGCGCAATCTGACGCGTGCGCAGTCCAATACAGCGCAATCCAACATGCGTAGTCCAGAATAACTAAAAAGTAGTTATTTCTAGAACTCTATAAATAGAGTTTCAAGTCCTTCCTAGGGGGATCATATACGTACAGAGATCAGAGATCATCACCAGAGAGTTCAGGAGTTCTTGCTCAATTGCTGCTGCATTCTTTCGAGGCTTTTTGCCTTTAATTTCATAGGCTATCGTCTTCAAAGTTTACATCGTCCAAGGGATTAAGCAATCGTCTTCTAGATTGAATTCCTATAGTTGTACTTTTCCAGAATTCTTGTAATCTTCTTTACAAAGTTTGTTGAAATAAAGATCAACTTTTGTTTTTGCAAACAAAATGGCGACTCTGCTGGGGACGACTTTCTTCTTCGACGAGGAAGTGACAACTTAATGTGACGTTGCGTCTATCGAAAAGAAGCAGAAGGCGCTGGTTGTGAAGGTCAACCAGACGGCCTACGAAGCCATGATCAACTCCAGGACCACTCCTCGCACTGCGATAACTTCTGCCACAAGCAAAGTATGCCCAGTATGGATCCCAAAGACTGCTGTGCAGTCTGTTGATTCTGCCACCAAGACTGCTGCGCAATCTAATGTCTCTGCTGCCAAGACTGTTGCACAATCTGCCTCTACTCCTCATGCGCAGTCTGCTGTTAACAGTGCACAAACTACTTCTTACGCTGCCCTGTCCAAGTGCAAGACTCTTGTTCCTCTGGCGCAGTTGGCTGCAACTTTTTCTGCGCAGTCCACTACTCCAGCAACCAGAGTGCAACCCAAGCACTCTGGCGACAAGACTCTGGATGCGCAAACTACTGTGACTAAGGCCAGAAAACATTCTGCCAGAACTCCTCCTGCACAATCTGCCAGTGCGCCATCAACCCATGCGCAAACTGTGTCTGCGCAAGTCAAGAGAGACAGTCCTTTGGCTAATCTCTCCTCTTCTCACAACAAGGGAAAAAGCTCTGCTCTTCTCCAGCACCCTGTTGCTCCTACGCAATCCACTGGGGGTAGTCTTTTGGCTATTCCTCATCCTCCCCAAAACAAAGAAAAAGGCCCGTTGGTCTTTTCTCAAACTTCCTCATCCCATGACTTGGAAGACAACAGAGAAAAACGCTTTTTAGCTAACCCTTCTTTCCAAAACAAAGGAAAAGGCCCTTTGGTCTTTTCTCAGTCTTCCTCGGTTTTTACCGTTGAAGATCAATCTGAACGTGCTCTAGCAACAGTCAGTATAAGAACCCTTTCTCACAAGGATTCTCCTTCCTTCCTTGCCAAAAAGAAGTGTACTGATTAGAGAGGTATTCTGTGTCACGCCCCGATCCCGCTAGGGTCGTCCGTCTTGCCTGGATCCCTGCGGGATCGATCGTCCTCGCTAAGGCGTGATGCCGTGCAAGCCTAAGTTGCGCTTGCACAAGGCCATGTACCTGCATAAAATAACTAGTCAAGCAAAAACACACGCACGCACCCATTAGTTAAGCAAAACACACGCACGCACCCATTGCAGAAAACCAAATATTGAACACAGAGATTTAAAATGGAAATACTCATTTTATTGATAGCTTGATTGGAATACAAGTACAAAGCTTTACGAACTCAGATTTACCTTGTAATTTGGCTACATGATACTCTTTGAAATACTCTTTTGAAATTAGCCACAATGCCCATACATGATATCCCTTTATTACAAGCTGGAATTGAAAGACACCTTCAGAAGGAAAAGAAACTTGAACTTGACTTGAAATAAAAGAAAGCTTCGAGGCAGTCCGCAGCTCTACTGGGCTAGACGAGCTTTAGTGCCTCCTTGAAATCCCCCTGTCTCCTTTGCTTTCTGAAAAGGATGCCCACAACGTGGGTCAGCACACATCATGTACTGGCGAGCGGCTCTTCGCCGAAACTCACAAATATCTGCACTAATTCAACATATGAAGCTACATATTTACTAGTGCTCTTTCTACTTGTCTAGGTTCTTTTTAACAATTCATAAGAAACATTACAGCAGAATATTCATAGCCAACTTACCAACGCCGACAGTCATCCCTGACAAAAACAGATTAGCACAATTTGCATATATAAAACTTTCTCATTTCCGTCCCTGCATGTTAGGCTTGCAATAAATCTCTATCTATATGCATGAACCTAACTATTGTGGTCCATGGGTATTCCCATTACTAGCAATCGGAACTTCTTGCCCAACTACTAATAGACTAACACCCTTTTTACTGCGGGGACTTCTAGCCCCAAGTGTCCTGTTCTCTCCTAGGCCGATCGACTCCAGGTGCCCCCAGAATCGATCGAGAGATTACCTCCTTGTGCACAAGTTGTCTAGACCAATGCGAATGCAGCTATCAGATAATTCTACCATGCACAAGCCTAGCAACTTGTAAACATTTCCATTCTCTTCTTCTTGCACGGGCAAGCCGTGATTTCCATACCGAGCTATCTTTTTTAGGCAATTCATAAGAGCATACAGTTCATATTGAAGCAAGCAAGCGACAGTTCCATTTTACATATGATTCATTCATTATCTTCTCTTATCTTTTGTTATTGAGGTATCGTTGATCACAGGGATAAGGCAATAGAGTGGACTAGAGATCATTTTTATTAGGGCGTACAAATAAATGCAAGCCCGGTTCAAGTAACTCACCGAGATGAATCTTAGTTGAGAGAAGGAGGGACTTCACGTGCCATTCACGAACAATTCATGCGGCCTACAATGGCACCAACAGTTGATTAGCATACTTCGTCTCTTTCTCTCAAGATTCGAAATGAATACGAAATGCGATGAAAGCGAACAATGAAAACCAATCATCGAAAACCAACACAAAAATGCATTCATCAAAACCAAGCAGCGAAGAGAAAACATTCAGCAAAACTCTTGGATTCATTTCAATAGAAGTCAATCCATCAATTGGAAAGGTTCATCGCATTTCATCCGTGATCAATCGATACCGGCAAAGGTTTCCCCAAACACTCAGTTCAAGACTGAGTCAGCAAGCCGTAGGTATTACATAGTGGATCGCGAGGAGCGGGACACTACATAATAACCCACTGAAAAAAAGTTTTGTCCTCAAAACTTAAGAAACAAAACTCACCTCCACTAGTGTTGCATTCTGGGTCAAGCAACGTGGAGAGATTGTAGACGCGCGCATTAGTCCGTTGCGGCTGTTTCTGCGGATGGTCTCGAAGGGGCGGTGGGCCTGGCAGCTGCCCACGCTCTTCAGTGTCGTTGTTGTTCAGCGGCCGAACTCTCTTATTCTGGCAATTTATAGCACGGTGGCCCTTTTGACCACAGTTGAAACACTCTCCGTTGGCAGAACGGCAAACTTCCTTTGTGTGTCCATGCCTACCGCAGAAAGCGCACACGGGCTTATTATATTGTTCCCCGCCAGTCTTCTTTTCTCCGTCAGTCTTTTTCTCTCCGTCATGATATCTTTTGCCGGGCTGATTCCGACTGTTCTGCGTCTTTGCTGACGCCTTCTTTTGCTGGAATTGTTCCACCTGTAGCGCCGCTTCAAAGGCTTGAGAATAGGACCCGTATTCTCGATTCAGCACACTTAACTGGATGTCGTCATTCAGACCATCAACGAATCGATTTATGCGAGACTGTTCCGTGGGGAGCAAAGCAGCGGCAAAATTTGCTAGCTTAGCAAATTCAGACTCATAGTCCTCCACGGACATATCTCCCTGTTTCAGTGTGATGAAGTCATCCTCCATCTTCTTGCTCATGGCTGGAGGCAGATATTGATCCAGAAACGCCTTCTTGAACAAGGCCCATGAGATCTTCCCATTCCTAGCCGTTGCGAGTAGCGCCGACTTCTTCGTCTTCCACCAATCCTTCGCCCGCAGCCGTAGGAGCATAACGGCACAAACTACCTTTTTGCTACTTGGAACTCCTATGAACGCGAACAGACTCTCCATTTTATCTATCCAGTCCATCACCTTGTCGGGTGACGTCCTGCCTTCAAATTCCGGAGGATTTGCGTCCAAGAAGTCCTATGGCCTAAAGACAGTATGCCTTTGCGCTGGCTGGGGCTCATCAGCCTCTACGGGCTCGATCTTGGGCGTTTCCGTTGGTTCCGTCGCTGCGGTGGCATCTCGATTTGCCGCAAGCGCCGTGACAAGCTGGGTCAAGGCATCCAACTGCCTTTGTTAGGCCTCCGCTCGGGCCTGGTGTATTTGATTTCGTTCCTCATTGTCCTGTCTCTGTAACTCCAACATTGTCATGATCCGTTCTACCGCATCGGTCGAGCCAGACGGACGAAGAGGAGCCATTTCTCTACAAAATAGTGTAACTTCTGTCAGTCTCATAAAATATTATGGACTTATTGTATGGGGCATTGGTTTTCATAACTCAAAATCGGGACACTTTTGAAAGCCGTCAAAGTACTTTATATACTTTTTCAAAATCGATATTTGTAAGAGGCCAAGGACGTAAAACTGTGCTCTGATACCACTTTGTCACGCCCCGATCCCACTAGGATCGTCCGTCTTGCCTGGATCCCTGCGGGATCGATTGTCCTCGCTAAGGCGTGATGCCGTGCAAGCCTAAGTTGCGCTTGCACAAGGCCATGTACCTGCACAAAACAACTAGTCAAGCAAAAACACACGCACGCACCCATTAGTTAAGCAAAACATACGCACGCACCTATTGCAGAAAACCAAATATTGAACACAGAGATTTGAAATGGAAATACTCATTTTATTGATAGCTTGATTGGAATACAAGTACAAAGCTTTGCGAACTCAGATTTGCCTTATAATTTGGCTATATGATACTCTTTGAAATACTCTTTTGAAATTAGCCACAATGCCCATACATGATATCCCTTTATTACAAGCTGGAATTGAAAGACACCTTCAGATGGAAAAGAAACTTGAACTTGACTTGAAATAAAAGAAAGCTTCGAGGCAGTCCACAGCTCTACTGGACTAGACGAGCTTTAGTGCCTCCTTGAAATCTCCCTGTCTCCTTTGCTTTCTGAAAAGGATGCCCACAACGTGGGTCAGCACACATCATGTACTGGCGAGCGGCTCTTCGCCGAAACTCACAAATATCTGCACTAATTCAACATGTGAAGCTACATATTTACTAGTGCTCTTTCTACTTGTCTATGTTCTTTTTAACAATTCATAAGAAACATGATAGCAGAATATTCATAGCCAACTTACCAACGCCGACAGTCATCCCTGCACAAAAACAAGTTAGCACAATTTGCATATATAAAACTTTCTCATTTTCGTCCCTGCATGTTGGGCTTGCAATAAATCTCTATCTATATGCATGAACCTAACTATTGTGGTCCATGGGTATTCCCATTACTAGCAATCGAAACTTCTTGCCCAACTACTAATAAACTAACACCCTTTTTACTGTGGGGACTTCTAGCCCCAAGTGTCCTGTTCTCTCCTAGGCCGATCGACTCCAGGTGCCCCCAGAATCGATCGAGAGATTACCTCCTTGTGCACAAGTTATCTAGACTAATACGAATGCAGCTATCAGATAATTCTACCATGCACGAGCCTAGCAACTTGTAAACATTTCCATTCTCTTCTTCTTGCACGGTCAAGCCGTGATTTCCATACCGAGCTATCTCTTTTAGGCAATTCATAAGAGCATACAGTTCATATTGAAGCAAGCAAGCGACAGTTCCATTTTACATATGATTCATTCATTATCTTCTCTTATCTTTTGTTATTGAGGTATCGTTGATTACAGGGACAAGGCAACAGAGTGGACTAGAGATTATTTTTATTAGGGCGTACAAATAAATGCAAGCCCGGTTCAAGCAACTCACCGAGATGAATCTTAGTTGAGAGATGGAGGGACTTCACGTGCCGTTCACGAACAATTCACGCGGCCTATAATGGCACCAACAGTTGATTAGCATACTTCGTCTCTTTCCCTCAAGATTCGGAATGAATACGAAATGCGATGAAAGCGAACAATGAAAACCAATCATCGAAAACCAACACGAAAATGCATTCATCAAAACCAAGCAGCGAAGAGAAAACATTCAGCAAAACTCTTGGATTCATTTCAATAGAAGTCAATCCATCAATTGGAAAGGTTCATCGCATTTCATCCGTGATCAATCGATACCGGCAAAGGTTTCCCCAAACACTCAGTTCAAGACTGAGTCAGCAAGCCGTAGGTATTACATAGTGGACCGCGAGGAGCGGGGCACTACATTCTGCCTACTCCAGTAGCAGAGTTCCAAGATCTTCCAACTCTTCAGATCTCCCGTTCAAGATAGGAAAAGTTGTTGGTGTCTCAAACAGAAACCCCTGGGGGTGAGTTTGCTGATCTAAGAACGTATCTCAACAGGCCAACTTCGGCGAAACGCAAACAACCAATGCCGAAGACCAACCAGCATCAGAGGCAAACATCCAGAATCAAGAATCTGGACACCTATGCCAATGAAATACGTACTTCTCTGTACACTCAAGGGACAAAACATTTGAAGAATCGGAACCATGTTCCGAATATTGTCAAAGAACATGTCCTACGAACTTTTGCTCATCTCGTTGCTATTTCTGATCTCCGAGAACACCTCAAGCAAAAATGGAATAATATCTCAACATCCCCAGTACAACCACTTGGACACCATTGCAATCACAAAGTGGTCATCAAGTGTTGTTGTCAGACAACAAGACGATCTGTCTTCGATCGTCTGAACTTTTCTAACTCTGAACCTATGTCGGAAGATGAAGACGAGGTTTTGTACGCCTCTGTCAACATGACTTCCAGAGACACTGGGGGCAGGAACACTACCAAAACACACTCAATTAGCGACGGATATTTAGCGACGATAATTTTCCGTCGGTGCTAGCGACGGCTTCGTGGCCGCTCAGCGACTGAGTACTGACTACACGCCTTTGTCATTTTTTATTTTAATTTTACGGGGAGGAAAGGTCGCACGTCCGTCGCTAGATTGTCGAAATTATAACGACGGATCCCCAGTCGTCGCTACGTAGTCGATTATTTGGCGGGAATTGTGTAGAGAATTGGCAGGACATATCTTCGACTCCGTAGCGACGAATATTCAGTCGGCACGTATTAAACATGGCGACTACGTGGCGACGGGTTTTCTTCCGTCGCTATTCAGTCGCTATATATACGTACCAGACTTAAAATGAAATAGCGGAGGGAACTTTTCGCATTCCCTCCAAATTCACTCTCTCCTCTCTCTTTCTCTCTCTCTCTCGCCAGTGTCGGCTTCGGTGATCGGCGTCGATGTCGTCGTCGGCGTCGACGTCCTCTCCTCTCTCTCTCCCGAAGGTAACCCCCTCTCTCTCTCTCTCGATCTCTCTCTCTCTCTCTCTCGGGGTCTGGGAGGCGGGCTTGGGGTTGTGGCATCGGGGGCTGGGCGGCTGGCTTGGGTCGGGGGCTGGGCGGTGGGCTTGGGGCGGCGGCGTCGGGGGCTGGGCGGCTGGCTTGGGGCGGGGACGTCGGGGGCTAGGCAGCTGGCTTGGGTCGGGGGTTGGGCGATGGGCTTGGGGTGGGGGCGTCGGGGTCTGAAAGGCGGGCTTGGGGCTGGGGCGTCGGTGGCTGGGCGACTGGCTTGGGTCGGGGACTGGGCGGTGGACTTGGGGCGGCGGCGTCGGGGGCTGAGCGGCTGGCTTGGGGCGGGGTCTGGGCGGTGGGCTTGGGGCGTGGGCGTCGGGGTCTGGGAGGCGGGCTTGGGGTTGGGGGTCGGGGGCTGGGCGGCTGGCTTGGGACGGGATCTGGGAGGTGGGCTTGGGGCAGGGGCGTCGGGGTCTGGGAGACGGGCTTGGGATTGGGGGCTGGACGGTGGGCTTGGGTCGTCGGGGGCTGGGCGGCTGGCTTGGGTCGGGGGCTGGGCGGTGGGCTTGGGGCGTCGGTGGCTGGGCGGCTGGCTTGGGTCGATGGCTGGGCGGCTGGCTTGGGGCGGCGGCGTCGGGGGCTGGACGGCTAGCTTGGGACGGGGGCGTCGGGGCTATTTGCAACCGACGCACAGCCATAAGCACTCTTCATATATATGAAACTGAACTACTGGACTGGGCGGCGGGCTTGGGGCGGTGGGCTTTGGTCGGGGGCGGCGGGTGGCTTTGCTTCTCAAATTCATCTGAGTTTATATATTGGCTAAATAATGTGTTATCCATATTAGGTGTTCCATTAGTTTGGTGGTGTTTGGATTAGTAAATATGAATATGGGGTTTGGATTCATGGTGTATATATATGTTCACTGTCTCAAGGACAGTGTGAGTTCTATCAGTTGTGTGCTTCTGTATAGATGTATATATCTACACATCTAGCTGTGATATACATATGTGTATGTAACAATCTCAGTTAGCGACGGACTAGTTACCGGTTAGCGACGTATATTTCCAGCTCCATTTGCATTAATCTACAGTACGACATGGTGATCAGGACATAGTCCCTGCAGCCATTCTACTGGCGAGACAAAAACTATGTAGTCGTAGATAAAGTTGACTGTCTTCTGACCCTCATCCCTCGACAATGATGATACGACAACCTATCACTATATCTTATATAGTAGTAGATGATGTCTTAGTATTACATTAAGTGAGTTCATCTTGATTCTGTTATATCCTTCAGATACTAGATACGATAAGAACATATACTACACGATATGTATACAGAATATAGATGATTCACACTAATGTATGCTAGAATGAATTTTGGGTTGTGTTCTGAGCCATCCGTTCTTACACTTAAAACACATAAGAATTAGTAGTGTGAGAGCGCCGGAGAGAGTGAGAGCGCCGGAGGAGGGAGAAGAGAGAGAGAGTAATTAATGGTACGACATGGTAAAGTAGTACTGTATTTTGGCTCCAGTTCCAGCTCAATTTGCATTAATCTACGGTACGACATGGTGATCAGGACATAGTCCCTGCAGCCATTCGACTGGCGAGGCAGAAACTATGTAGCCGTAGATAAAGTTGACTGTCTTCCGACCCTCATCCCTCGGCAATGATGATACGACAACCTATCACTATATCTTATATAGTAGTAGATGATGTCTTAGTATTACATTATGTGAGTTCATCTTGATTCTGTTATATTCTTCAGATACTAGATACGATAAGAACATATACTACACCATATGTACAGAACATAGATGATTCACACTAATGTATGCTTGAATGAATATTGGGTTGTGTTCTGAGCCATCCGTTCTCACACTTAGAAAAAAATCGAATTTTTTATACTTTATCGGCTTTCGAAAATGTACTCAAATTACATGATGGTTCCTTTAGTTAGCTTGATTATGTTACAATTATATTATTTGTGACTATCGATCTTACCAGATGGCACCCATGACCCGAGGAGCGGCACGTCGTTTGAGGAAAACAGTGAATGCTGAGGTGGCTCCTCCTACAGTTAAAGAGGAAGTGGCACCGGTTGCTAGTGAGACTAGGAGTTCTATTCATCCAGCACCGGTAGCTAGTGAGACCGGGAGTTCTCTTCAAGCAGTCCTTGCAAGGGACGACATCTCTCCTCACGCCAAAAATCTCGCTTTTTCGAGGTGGTTGCGTGATCGTATCACTGAGCGTTTGCGTAAGCAGCATGGTTCTCATTAGCTATTAGTACTTATTTGTATTGGACTATTTGTATTGAGTTGTTTTTGTATTAGACTATTTATATTGGACTACATATATGAACTAGAACTGTGTCAATCTCTGGATTGTATTGGACTACGACATGGTGATCAGGACATAGTCCCTGCAGCCATTCGACTGGCGAAGCAGAAACTATATATCCGTAGATAAAGTTGACTGTCCTCCGACCCTCATCCTTCGGCAGTGATGATACGACAACCTATCACTAGAGGATACTCTGAGAGATCCATCTGTGTAGGACGTATACTCTGAGAGATCACCTTTACAAGAATGATATCAGTAGTAGGATTGAGTGCTGGAGGGGATATTATCAGAGTATACGTCCTACTCAGATGGGTCTCTCACCGTTACTATTTTTTCTGACAGCAAGGTGGATGTGTTCCGTCAACAGATTCTTGCTTCGAGTCAAAACGTTGCCCCGGAGCTCAAGTGGACATCCTTCGTGTAGAGCTCGAGTGAGAGGTTCCTGACAGCATGGTGGTCTCCTTTGTCAAAGTATCCGTGCTCATCCCACATTGGTTGTGGGACGAGCACGGATACTTTAACAAAAGAGACAACCATGCTGTCAGGAACCTCTCACTCGAGCTCTACACGAAGAATGTCCACTTGAGCTCCGGGGCAAAGTTTTGGCTCGGAGCAAGAATCTGTTGACGGAGCACATCCACCATGCTGTCAGAAAAAAATAGTAACGGTGAGAGACCCATCTGAGTAGGACGTATACTCTGATAATATCCTCTCCAGCACTCAATCCCACTACTGATATCATTCTTGTAAAGGTGATCTCTCAGAGTATACGTCCTACTCAGATGGATCTCTCAGAGGATCCTCTCCGGTTGGGTTGTGTTCTGAGCCATCCGTCCCAGGGATTTGATTCTGTATTTTGGTTTCTGTATTTTGGCTCCAGGTCCATTTGCATTAATCGTGGAAGGTTTAGTAACAACTGTACTTGGATTTCTCTCTTCTAGAGCTAGATTACCATTGCAAGAGAGTCACGAGAGCGTAGATGGCCAGTTACAGAACATACATACTTCCTTTTCAATCTCGCTTTTCCTGATGGAAAAGGAAGTATGTATGTTACTGTAACTGGCCAATCACGATCTGGTGATTCTCTTGCAATGGTATTCTAGCTCGAGAAGAGAGAAATCCAAGTACAGTTGTTACTAAACCTTCCACGATACTAATCCGAAATAGTCTATACTAATCCAACACGGCCGATACCTATCGGATATGACCGATACCAAATCGATAAGGCCAATATGAATCCTAGCTATTCGGCCGATACATGTACATATCGGATATAGGACGATACCAATTTGTTAAGGCCAATACCAATATGATACGTCCTATACCAAACCGATAGACCGATACTAATCTGATACACTAGATACTAAGTACATGTGGCCTATACCAGCGGATCCACAAATTACTGTACGATAGGCCCAACGACTCCTGTTACATCCGGTTATTGGTGAGTACATGATTACATAGTAATTCTTTTAGTCTTGTGATACAAATTTTTACTCTCTCATGCTACCAACGTCATAACTTTTCCAGTGCTGCTCCCTCTAATGATGATGAACGCAAAAAACCAACGTCACAACTTTTATAACTTGAGTAAATTTCTTTACCCTATATGAAAATTTCTGTTGTCAGAAAGATGGCTCCTAGGACTCGTCGAGGTGGTGCTGCTAGTCGAGGAAGGGGTCGAGGCAATAAACCCTTGGAGGTCGACACGGAGGAAGTCTCCGTCGTCAAACAAGAGCAGGTGACTGTTAAGGAGAAGGTGTTACCAAAGGTCGAGGTCAAGGAAGAACCGATGACCATCAGGGAAGAGATTGCTCCCAAGCTTGAAGCTAAGGAGGAGCCACCGTCAGAGAGTAGTAGCATCGGGACCAACCCTCCTGTCCCTACAGAAGACCTCAACCAGATTGAGCCTTCGTATGCAAAGTGGCTGATAGAATGGTACATGCCTCAACACAACTATCATCCCTGGCTGTGAGGATTCATCGTGTGACTTGTGGTCTTTGTTGAGGCCAAAGTCGATTTTCCTATGTATTTTAGAATATTTGTGAAAATTTTGGAATATTTGTGCTATGATCGGATTATAACGATGGATATTAGGTTACTGTAACTGGCCAACTCTTTCCTATGTGTTTTGGAATATTTGTGAAAATTTTGGAATATTTGTGCTATGATCGGATTATAACGATGGATATTAGGTTATGTAACTGGCCAACTCTTTCCTATGTGTTTTGGAATATTTGTGAAAAATTTAGAATATTTGTGCTATGATCGGATTATAACGATGGATATTAGGTTACTCTTCCAGATAATTGATGTCTATTTTATATTAATTTGGTTTGGTCTATATGATTCCTGGATAATTGGTGTGCATTAAATTCGTATGTGCATATTTGGTCTATGTGATTCTTGGATAATTGGTGTGCATAATATATTTGGTCTATGTGATTGTTGGATAATTGGTGTGCATTATATATTGGTTTGGTTTATGCAAATTTTTGCGAAAAGGGAAAGCGCTGTAATTTTTTTTCAAAATATTCTCAGTTAGCGACGGACTTGTGACCGTTTTGCGACGGTTACTACCATCCGACTACTTTTCGACGGCTATTCCGTCGCTAACTGAAGATTTAAAAAAATTTCCAGGTAGCGACGGATGGTCAACGGATTATCCGTCGGTATGGTACATTGTTCGACGGAATAGCGATGACCTATCCGTCGCCCTTGTTCTGGAAATACCAGGAATTTCCAGAACAAGATCGACGGTTAATCCGTCCATATTCCGTCGATATATATCGACGGAATAGCGACGACTTATCCGTCGCCATGTTGCTGGAAATGACATGAATTTCCAGAAGCTGATCGACGAATTTTTCGTCAGAAAACCGTCGCTAATCCGTCCTTTGTTATCGAAGGCGTCGACGGCTTAGCGACGGAACGATCGATACGCTGTGATACGCTATTACGACGGGTTACCGACGGAATTTTACGTCGCTATTGTCTACACAGTTCAGTACTTAAAATTTGAAATGGACGAGAGTCCGTCGGAAACGCGTCGCTAAAGTTTCGTATTGTGAAGTCGAAAAGCCGTCGCTATTCCGTCGCTTCACGACTACGTAGAGACGGACCGTTATTAGCGATGAGCTGATTGCCGACGAATTTTTTTGGCCAAAAGCCGTCGGTTATCAGTCGCTAATTGTAATTACCGTCGGATTGGCGACGGATAGGGCCATCGCTAAATCGATAAATTTTGGTAGTGGAAGTGCTCCAAGCACGGCAAGCCTCGCAAGCCGAGTCAGTGGTATTTGGATTTACTCCAGGAATCTTCTGAAGGAGTATTCCAACATACCAGATCCCGAAGCCGAGACACAATCGGTCAAAGGAATCTTCAAAAACGTCTCCTTCCTTCTCACTCAGGAGATGATTCTTTCTCCGATTACGATGCATACAGTGAAAGCTCAGAACAAACGGTGTCCTCCACCGTACCCAGAGAAGTGACAGCTTATGTTGTCAATGAAGATCCCGATGCTTCCAGTTCAGCCAGCCAAGAACAAAGAATAGCTGTACTAGAAGATAAGCTGAAGACCATGGCCGAGATGGTCGCAAGTATGCATTCCATCATTGTGGCCCAGCATACAGTCCCATCGACCGTACCTCCTGCAAATCCTGAAATCATAGTATCGTCGGTGTCTGTCAATGCAGGGCTGGGGGTAGCATCTCTTTCAGTACCTCCTGTACAAGTCCAACCTACACCCAGTCAGTCAGGTGCTGGGGGTAGTACTTATCATGCTGTTCCTCCCTCTAACACTGTGATTCAGCCTGCTCCTTCTACATCAGTGGAAGATGCCAATGAAGCTGTCAAGCTCCTGCGAACTCAGTTCGAAGCTTTCAAGGAGAAGGACAATTTACAGAGGTTGGGGATCAAGCAACCCTATCCAGTTGAATGGAAGAAAGTTCCATTTCCTCCGAAGTACAAGATCCCAACCATCTCGTTGTTTGATGGCAGCACTTCTCCCAGTCAGTTCATTAACCACTTTGAGGTTATGACTGTCTAACTTCAACCAAATGACGCTCTTCTTACCAGAGTATTCGTTGGCTGTTTAGCCGGCGTCGCATACGATTAGTATAGAAGCTTGCCCGATGGTTGTATCATCTCCTTCTCTGGCCTAAAGCAAAATTTTTTGGAACGATTCTATGAGGGGATCAACGACATGACTATGTCTGCCCTCAACAAAATCAAACAAAGACACAATGAAACTGCTGAGAGTTTCATTGAAAGGTTCCGCCGGAAAGCTTTGAAAATGCCTTCTGGAACTCCAGCCGCTGTCACTATAGACACCTACAAGGAAAATCTATTGTCTATCATTAGCATGTGGATAGGGTCTACTCAATTCCAAGATTGGCCATCTTTCATTGTCAACGCGAAAGCGGCTGAAGTTAGCGGTGACAAATTCAAGTAGCTAGTGGTGTAAATGTCTAACCCCGACCGGGATGAACACCAGACATCAGGTGGCGGCAATCGCCAGAACAACCGCAAAGGAAAAGAAACTTTGAATATCAATTTGAACAAGAACAAAGAATCTCTGGCGGTCAATGTAGCCCCCCCTACGTCCACTTCTACCCCTTCAGCACCTCCACCAAGAGAACCTCGTCCGAAAGTTGAGTACTCTTTTGACGAGAATGACACAGTGAGCATCTTTGATTGCTTAATCAAAAGCAATAAGCTCCAGCTTCCAGATCCCAATAAGCCAGATGAAGTCGGTAAGACTGATCATCCTAAGTACTGTGTCTATCACAGGTTTATTGGACATCCCACTCGGGCATGTTATGTGCTCAAAGGAAAAATCCAAGAACTGGTCAATGTCGGTGTTGTCACTCTACAGCAAGATGAGAAGACTGTTACTGCAAACATGGTCTCAATTCAATTTGGTGACTTCCCGCCTCAGATGGTACAGCACGGTATCATTTCTATCCCTAAAGCTACTCTCGAGATCGAGAATCTCCCTCCTCCACGAAGTGAAGGTCTCGTCCCCTTGTCTCTTGACAATGGCGAGATTATGTGAATTCATCCGGATCTTGCTTCAGAGTTCGAAGTTCCCTCTTCCTCCAAGAAGAAAGATCGTTCCAAAGGCAAGACAAAGATTTGCAATATGGTGTCTTTTGACCCCATAGTTGATGAAGAAATCTTGTTTGGCACCAGATCAGGGAAAGCCTATCTAAAGGATTACCCCGAAGCTCAAGAGAATCCTGTCTCTTCTTCTGAGCCTGCTCCAGTGCAGCCTGCTTCCACTGAGGATATTCCTACTACATCCTCACCGGTTGTAGAGTCTACTCCTCCCAAGCCGACGGTTACTGACAAAGGCAAACAGCAAGTCCGCTTCGATAAACCTTTGAAGAAATCATCTCCCTCCGGACTTGAAAAGCCTTATAACTTTGATATCTTAGCTCAGTTGGCCAATACACCAGCCCGACTGTCAATCTTCGAGCTCTTGCGCCTCTCCAAAGAGACTTGGAAAACTCTGAGCGAGGCTCTCATGCAAGCAGAAACCTTTCTGGCCCTCCTAAAGAAGCCGAAAGACGAACCAGTCTCTTGCCTCCATTGTCATAGTATGTTGGAGTTAATTCCAAACATAACTTTTACACAGGATGACATGCTGATGGAAGACAACAGGCACTACCGTCCTCTCTACTATACAGGATATATCGACTCGATGAAAGTAGATCGTATTCTGATAGATCCAGGGTCTGCTCTCAGTATCATGCCGAAGACAATGTTGGATGCGCTAAAGATCCCAGTGCATAGTCTCTTCAGTACAATCACCACTATTCTCGGGTTCAATCAGGGAAGGAGTGAACCTTTGGGCAAGATTCGCCTAAAACTCCAAATAGGCAATCTTCGCACAAAGGTTACCTTCTACATCATTGATAATCATGGTTGTTCCTACAATGCTTTGCTGGAAAGACCATTTCTGCACGAGCATAACATTGTCTCTTCGACTCTCCATCAATGTTTTAAATATGTTGATGACAATGGAGAGGTGCAAAAGGAGGTTGCTGATCTTTATCCTTTCAAAGGCGTCGAAGCATACTGCAACGATGCTCGTATGTATAAGGATGAATTCATGAAGGTCGTTCTGTCCCTGGACACTGAAGAAGAGCAAGAAACAGTACCTAATGACACCCTCATCATACCTGTCAGAGGGCGTATTTCTCGTCCTCAGTCTTCTAAGCCACTGGCTATTCACTTGCCAGTTCAGAAGCAATCTACTGATGATGATCAGGATCAAAGGGAGCTCACCTCTTCTGAGCCACTTGTTATTGACTTACGTCATAACAAGGAAAAAAGGTATCTTACCTCTTCTGAGCCACTTGTTATAGATTTATCTCATAACAAGGACAAAAGGGAGCTCACCTCTTCTGAGCCGCTTGTTATTGACCTTCGTCGTAACAAAGCCAATCCTCCTCCATGTTCTTCTTCTCCCCCTCTTGTAATCAATCTGACCAAGCCTGCTAAGGCTAAAAGTCCTGTTGTAAATACCAATATAAAAATCAATAAAAAAGCATCTACTTTCCAGTATACTGATGTCATTTATCTTGCTAAATGCTATTTGGATATGTTAGATAGCTTTCAGTCATTTACAATGGGAGTTGTGCAATCTCTTCAAACAGAAGTCTCATTTGAACACCCAAAGGATTCATATCGTATTGTTTCCGCTCGTAAGAAAGGCGAAAGTCCAATACTTTTTAGTAAAGGACCGGAACAACAATTCAGCAATACGGATGATAGCAAAATTAACGACACGGGGCATTTTCAACTCCGTCGTTACAGTCAACAATCAAAAGACATCCTCCGAAAGATGGGTTACGATTTCAAGAGCGGCCTCAACTACGGTAAGGGTAGAAAAACTCCTATCCGTACGACTGTGCCGAAAGGGAAGTCAGAGATGTACTACAGCATGACCAAAAAAGGTCTTGGATATGCTTCTCCTCCAGTATTATCTCCAGCAGCCTCTGAATCCGATAGCGAAGAGCGTTCTAACTCTTCAGATTCCAGATCATGGGATTCTGACACCAGTATCGGTCAAGTTCATCGATTGACTGTATCTTCTAATATGGTCTCCGTCGAGCTTCCAGAAGACTATGGCGAGGATATTGAAAAAAATCTTGAAACAGATCCTTGGGCTCAACGAATGGATACCCAATGGGAACTCCGATTCGAACAAAGGGAACCGCCTACCGAAGATCAATTAGTTCAAGTTGATGTAGGAGAGAGCGGGTCACCTCGTCCAATATGCATCAGCAAAAACCTTTCAGAGGCAGATAAGCAGGAATTAATTCTTCTGATTAAAGAATACATTGATGTCTTTGCCTGGAGTTATGAAGACATGCCAGGACTAGATCCCAAAGTTGCTACTCACAAATTGAACATTCTGCCGAATGCAAAACCGGTCAAACAGCAACAACGGCATTTCAAACCAGAAATGATGGACGCAATCGACGATGAAGTCAAGAAGCTCATTGCTTGTGGCTTTATTTGAGAAGAACAGCATCCTGATTGGGTAGCCAATGTCGTCCCAGTTCTAAAGAAAACCGGCAAAGTTTGAGTCTGCATCGACTTTCGGGATCTTAATGAAGCATGTCCAAAAGATGAATTTCCCCTCCCCATTACAGACGTCATGATCGACAACACCTGTGGATTCGAAAGAATATCTTTCATGGATGGATTCTCCGGATACAATTAAATTCGGATGAATCCTGAAGACAAAAAACATACTTCTTTCCGCACTCCTCGCGGGGTCTACTGCTACACTGTCATGCCATTTGGTCTCAAGAATGCTGGTACAACATATCAACGAGCTATAAGTACCATCTCTCGAGATCATCTTCGCAAGACTATCGAATGCTACGTCGACGATATTGCTGTCAAAAGTCATCTGAAGGAAGATCACATCCAAGACTTGAGAACTATCTTCAATCTCATGCACCAACATCAACTCAAAATGAATCCCACCAAGTCATTCTTGGGTGTCTCTAGTGGCAAATTTCTCGACTTCGTCATTACCTCTAAGGGTATACACGTGGATCCCGAGAAGATCAAAGCCATTCAAGAGATGCGTCCTCCACGCAACCTAAAAGAGCTACGAGGATTCTAAGGTCGACTTGCGTACATCAGGAGATTTATTTCGAATCTGTCTGGACGCTGCAGACCATTCACTCAACTCATGAAGAAGGGTGTATCTTTCGTTTGGACCGAAGAATGTCAACGAGCATTTGATGACATAAAGCGGTATCTCATGAACCCACCAGTCTTGGTGCCACCAATCTCTGGCATACCATTCTTAATGTATGTTCGTACTATGGATCATTCATTGGGTTCTTTACTTGCCCAAAAGAACAAAGAAGGCCATGAACAGGCCATTTATTATCTTAGTCGTACTATGATTGGTGTCGAACACCGTTATAGTCCGGTCGAAAAGGAGTGCCTAGCTCTTATGTTCGCTGTCCAAAAGACTCGACATTATATCATTGGCCAAACTATTCATGTTATATCCCGAGTTAATCCTCTCCGGGTACTGATGAAGAAGCCTAGCACACTCAATTCTCGGCTGGCTACATGGGCCATTCTGCTAGCCCAATATGACATGGTATATGTTCCTCAAAAGTCTGTCAAAGGTCAAGCATTAGCGGATTTCTTAGCAGCTCATCCTGTTCCAGAGACGTCCAAACTCTATAATAAAATTCCAGACAAGACTTTGGAATCTAATACAATCTCTGAAGAATTTCCTACTTGGCGTCTATTCTTTGACGGTGCATCCAGGATTAGACCCAATGGTGCCATTGTCGCAGGAGTTGGAGTTGTCCTTGTTTCCTCAGATGGATCAGCTATCCAAAGAGCCTACTCTTTAGATGAGCCTTGCTCCAACAACGTGGCAGAGTACAATACTCTACTCATCGGCCTTCAGTTAGCCAAACAACTAGATGTTGAGTATCTTGAAGTCTATGGTGACTCCAAGCTGGTTGTTAACCAGGTTAGAGGAACCTATGAAGTTCGTCATCAAGATCTACTGCCTTACTTTGAAGCGGCAATCAACATGGCTATATCATTCAAAGCCTTCTTTATCGAATATGTATGCCGAGCTTGCAATACTGAAGCAGATACGTTGGCTAATCTTGCAGCAGTCTTAGCCATCCCTATCAAAAGATAACAGGTGGTGGTCATCTCTAATCGAGAATTGTTCTGTGTCGAAAACAATCGTAATATTGAGTTCAGTAATCTTACTGAAGTCAATATTATCAATGAAGATTGGAGAACTCCCTTCATCGACTTCGTGGTCCATGACATACTCCCTGAAGATCCCAAAGAGGCTACGAGTATTCGTCGGAGGTCTCTGTGATTCTACTACAATCAGACCACTAAAACTCTCTACCGGCGAACTTATGACGGCCTACTCTTGCGCTATCTTGCTGGTGATGAAGCAAAGCAAGTATTGCGTGAAGCTCACGACGGTGTCTGCGGAGCACATCAACCCAGTCCTAAACTACAGGATCGCATCCGACGTATGGGTTACTACTGGCCCTCTATGGTATCTGATGCCATCGAATATGCAAGGAAGTGTCGAGCGTGTCAAATCCACGCAGACTTTATTCATCAACCATCGGAGTTCCTGCATCCGACGGCCGCCTCCTGGCCTTTCGAAGCTTGGGGCATGGACATCATCGGTCCCATCAATCCTTCTTCTTCTAGAGGACATCGGTTCATACTGGCAATAATCGACTATTTCTCCAAATGGGCTAAAGCTATACCATTGGCTGAAGTCAAGACTAGCAGCATCATCAATTTTGTCAAACACCATGTCATCTATAGATTCGGTATACCTCGAAGGATCATCCATGACAATGGACCTCAATTCATCAGCCAAAAGTTTACAAGGTTCTGTGACGATCATCGGATTGACAATGTTGCTTCGACAGCCTACAATCCTGCTGCTAACGGTCTAGCTGAAGCCTTCAACAAGACTATTATCAAGCTCCTCAAGAAGTTTGTATCTACTAACAAACGAAATTGGAGTGAAAAGCTTGGAGAATGTCTTTGGGCCTACCGTACTACGGTCCGCAATCCTACAGGCTGTACACATTTCTCTTTGGTATACGGCTGTGAAGCAGTTCTACCCCTTAAACTCCAAATTTTGTCCTTGAGGATTGCTATCGCCAACGAACTCACTACAGAGAACAACGATCTTCTCCGACTTCAAGAATTAGAAGCGCTCGATGAGAAGCGACTATTAGCTCAACAGCATATTGAGTTATACCAAGCCCGCATCTCAAAGACTTTCAACCGCAAAGTTAAGGTCAGAGCCTTTCAGAAGGGAGAGCTCGTTCTAACTGTAAGACGTCCTATGACTATGACTCACTCAAGCAAAGGCAAGTTCGATGCGAAGTGGGAAGGGCCATACATTATCAGCAAAGTCCTTTCGAATGGAGCCTATCAACTCACAGAGCTAGACGGTCGAGTTGCAATGATGCCTATCAATGGCAAATTCCTCAAGAAATATTATGTGTAAATGTAACAGACAATGCTTGTAATTATCAGACAAGTTCATAAATAAAATTCATTTTTATTTCATCTTGAATGATAGTACATATTATCAAGGAAGGTCACTATCATCCTTCTCAAAGTTAGGACGTGGACCACTACCGTCCTTATCAAAAACATGATCAGCAAAAGAGTCAAGAACATTCTTGCTGGAACCCACCAAGAACTTGCAAGCAGCCATCCTCATGGCTTCTTCTTCTTCAGTCTTCCCTGGTTCGAGAAGGAAGTCCAAGATGTCCTTTGGCGGTTTAGGATCAGTTGAACCTTCGCCCACTGCCATCTGCTTTGATTGACCCGGCTCGACTGGATGTTCGTCAGTCTCCGCTCCCACCTTCGGGACGATCTCAGCCTTCTTGGATGCATTTCCAGACGACATCTTTATGCTGAAAAGTGAAAGTGACCATCTCATCTGATTTTTTGTTCTATTTATAGACAGAGCGTCGTAAGACTATGAAGCGAAACATTCATCCGACAGTTTACCCGTTCATTCATTATATTTCTGACGGTTCGCCCGTTCATCATTCAATGGTTCATCCGTTCACACATTCATCCGACGGTTTACCCGTTCATTCATTATATTCATCCACAATCATCCGACGGTTCGCCCGTTCATCATTCGACGGTTCGTCCGTTCACACATCCACTTGACGGTTCACCCTTTCATCATTTGACGGCCTGTCCGTTCATTACATTCATCCCGACGATTTATTTCGTTCTCACATTTTGACGAATCATCCAGTTCGTTCTTATCAGCAACTTGTCATCTTTGATTAAGTTGTCTATTGAAAAAATGATATTCAATAAATTATATTTGCCACGTCCATATTACCTCTGAGCAGATATAATGGATATAATTATTTTCTAAATCGAGAAATATATCATATCCTGTACCTCTGAATATATTTTCTATTGCTATTATTTATATCTAAACAAGATATGCAACAAATAATAGAGTCATAAAAATGTCTTTTATTGATCAAAATTTAAGACATTACAAAGCTTCATATTGCAAAACAAGAAGATACAAGATATCTTTATACTAAGCTGGAGGTGTCATCAAATTGGCAATTTGCTGGTTCAAAATTTGCAGACGCTCTTCACAAGATTCCATCACTCTCTTCCTGGCTTCTTCCATCCCAAATTTTTTATTGAAGGTTGGTAGAGTCACCATTCTACGAGTGATTTCAGGTTGATGAGCTGCAGCATATTCATCTCTTTCTTGGGTTAGAACATTAAGTTGTTGAATTGTAGTTTGATGTTGGATGACCTCATCTTCCAGTTCTTCCTAAAGACAGGCAATCTCCGCTTTCAATTCAGCAATTCTCCTTTCTTTTCTTTCAGCAAAAGATGTCACCTTTTCTACCTTACAATTGTACTCAGCAGACTTGGTAGTGAAAGCATCCAACAGAATTTGGAAGTTGACTCTCTCAACTGCAGCTTCTTGAGACATTCGTTCAAATTTGGCTTGTACTAAAAGCTCTACCTCTTCTTTACTCAGCTCTTTGTAACTCTTGACTGAGGTTTCCAGCTCATCTAATATGTGCTCAAAAAAAGTAGCCTGAGCCTCGTCTCCTTGATTACGGATGGCATTTACCAAGTAAGAGGTTGGACCTCTAACCGGGGAGAAATCAGCTTCTTCCTTCTCCATCACTCTATCTATTAAAGGCCCCAATGAATCAAAGAAGAACTTGGTAAATGATTTAATGACAAACTGATTGGTAGCCAAAGCACCAGGAGTAGCAGCTACTCCTGTTGACGATGAAGCGGTGGGACGTTCAGTCTCTTGCACTTGGATGGAAGGCTCTTTAAATAAGGGAGCTAGAGTAGAGCTGGTTGCTCCTCCCGGTTGTTCCTCTGCAAAAAAACAGATAGACTTTATCATTTTGTCTGTCATTTACAGCTATGGAAAAGTTCAAAAGTGGAAAGCAATCTTACCGTGGCTTGGTCCAATATCAGGCCTGTCATCTGTTGGAACAGATTTTGGCCTAGCAGAAGTAGCCTCAAATATTACTGTCTGGCTACTGCCTGCCTCAGAGCCGCCTGACAAGTGACGACTGCTGCTAGCTATCGTCATCACAGGTACTATATCCGTGCACACTGGAGGAGCTGGAGAAGATTCGATTTCTGCATGGATCAAAAATAGAGATGTCAGCTATTAATCTATGAAAAAGAAGATTGATAATTTTATTTTATACCATTGGGATCAATTGCAGGGGTTTCCTCTAGGGCCACTTCTTTATTTGCACTCTTTTCGGGAGATACCTGCACCTCAACATCCTTTTCAGGATCCAAGGTGTCATCAGCTGCTTTAGGAGATAGATGGACTTCAACGTTCTCTTCAGGATTCTGTGTCTCGTCAACAGCTTCTGATGATGTACTCTTCTCACTGTCCTCAGGAGCATCTTCGCTAACAGTAGCAGCGGCATGATCCGCATCTTCTTGATAACCGAAGTCACAATCATTCAATGTCTCGATCATTAGACGATCCTCCTCTTCGCGAACTGCTCCCGGTATGACAGGAAGCTGAGTCGTTTCTATCGCTGGCGGAGGAGATCGTGAAGCTTCATCTTCTCTAGGCTCTACAGCCTCATCTCTTTGTTCAGCATCTTCCATGGGCTCTGCCGCCTCCTCTCTCTGTTCAGTTGTCTCTCTCTGCTCTGGACTAAGTTCAGAGGCGGGAGTAGGAGATGACATAGTAATTCTCGCTGCAGCATTTACTACCACCGAAGACAATATTTGCCTTGGAGGAGAGACCATTATTTTTCTTCTTCTGTGGGCTAGTTTCTTTCTATGCAGAGGCCTCTCAGGACTCTCTACATTTACTACCTCGACCTGTTTATGAATAGAGGTCGGCGTAGCTGCTTCTTCTCGGGTTGATTCAGCCAATTGTCGGGATTGTGATCTAGTAGTGACCTTCTCTGATGATGGTTCCAAGATCAACTTCTTCTTTGCGACTGGAGAAGAAGGTTCTTCTCTCCTTCTCTTCTTCTCCTTGGCCGGAGACTTAACCACTTTCAGAGAAATTCGCAGTGGTTGATTTACTTCCTCGGGGAAGTTTACTTCTCTGGAAGCTTCTAATGGATCGTCTATCGGTTCATGTTGTTCGTCATTTGCTGGAGCTAATGTAGCAGTGGCTCCTTTCTTCAGACGGGTTGCTGTTGCGAAGCTATCCACCAGACTAAAGTTCTCAGCAAATGTATTGGCAGCTGTGTAGAACAATGAATATGTGTATAGCATTATTGGGCCATTATTATTTTTGTTTGGCATCGAGAACACCGTCCTAGTGTCTCGAGCATTGTAGTATGCCCATGCTCTCGCACCATCAATTAGGTACCCCTTTCCTTGTAGGCAAGTTATTGCATTGCCCACATGGAATTGGTCATAACCAAATTGACGAGCGAAACGACTCGGCAGATATGGTTCAAGGTAGCACTCCTTCTCAAATCTGTATACCAAATGTGAGGGTCTAATCGCCTTCAGCCAGTCGAAAGCTGCTCGGCCCAATGGCTGCCTCCCCAGATCAACCATATTTGTCGCCATGAACTCGTAACCAGCTGGAGGAGCGAAGCTATAAAAGTTCCATCCCTTGCCAAGGTTGAGGGCACGTCTACAGTCCTTCAGACTAACGTATACCTATTTGCTTCGGAAGAATCTACGCAGAAAGCTGCCGCTAACTGCCCCCATGTCGGGGTTCATCAGAGATAGATGATGCAGAAGCAACCACCCAAATAGATAGGTGTAGGGTAACTCCAGTCTAGGAAAGTTCCCTTTCTCACCCCTCCACTTGATCATGGAATCGACATACAGCCGAAGATCTGCATTTATTCTGCAGGTCATCGCTGATAGCAAATCCATCCGGTAGCCAAAGACTAACCGAACGGCAGCGAAGAGTACGCCACGGTGGAAGTGGTCCACGGCGCTGGCCCCAGGAATAACAAATCGGCGGAGCCAGTATGTTAAAATCCTGCCAGCTGAGCTTCTTGTGACATGGGCCTGTAGCCCATTCTTATAAAGCTTTCAACAAAATCTCCGGGCTTCAGCGGAGGGTATTGGTGTTCATCAGTAACTTTAATATCCATCTTCTTATTTTCCTCCATCAGTTTTATAACCTCACTGTGACTGAGAGGTTGAAAGAAAGCTGGGTTGCAGGATTCATAATCTTTGGTCTTTTTCTCCACGATATGGTTAAGAAAAAGATACGGCAACCATTTGGAGGAATAACATGTGCCGGAGGAGCCGCTCTTGTAATACAATGAACATATATTATAATGGCACAGTAGTTCTTCGAAAACTGCTACCATTTCTGGATTTTTCCGACACAGTCTATCTAACTCGTCGTTTGTGGGAACATACTCCTCGTAAGGGCAGTCTTCCGTTGGAAGGCATGAGATATACTTCATCTCATGGAGCGCCAATCCCATCTCCCCGCAGGGCGTCATGAACGTCCCTGTCCTGTAGTTATACCTCTCTGCCAGAGCTAGAAACAGATGAGGGTTTGGATGGAAGCCATATACGGTAGCATATACCGCGTTATAAAGCTTGATTTCTCTAAGCTTATCTTCAAATTGAGCCAATACCCAGTTGGCTATACAATTCCACCTCCTGTTATCCGGATTTACCAAACCGGTCAGTCGGATGTCTTGGTCAGGATACCTGCCCTCCGCCTTTGCATACTCGTTAGCAAAAATCGGTGTTCTTACCGGCAGCAACAAAGACGAGTTCTCAGGAGGGATACAACCTGGCTTCAACCCTCTTAGTAGAGTGTCGTGTCGCTCAGAAGAGCTATAGAACATGTCCCTATTGTTCGGGCCTTTCTTGACACAGATTTTTCCTGTTCGTGCATGTTGAAGGGGAGTAATGTCCCAATCCATCCTCCTAGGATGGCTTGCATGAGCATATCGTGCTAGAGGGAGGCATCTAGCTATGTCTGGTAACTGGATCAGTTTCTCCTTCCTTGGGAAAGTTCTCCACTCAACTCGGGGTCTAGGTTGAGAACTTTTGTCAATGGCTTCACCGAAGAGGAACATAGGCTTCTTGTGGGTGACAGCGTCAGCAGATTGCAACGGCTGTCCATTCATCAAACTTAACAAGGTCTCGTTATCCTGAGCTATTATGATAGCTTGGCGAGAGGATGGAAGGGCATATTGTGGGAAGAGTACATGGGATAAGTCTTCTTTGAAATCTGGCTCAGCTAAAGTTCCTATGAAGATTTCATAATTCGGGTCCTCTCTGGTATCAACTGCATCAGACAGAAAAAAACAAAATTTAGTACAAGTCAAGTCAGAAATTCTGTCATCAGATTGCACAAATATCAGATTGCGCAAGCATCAGATTGCACAAATATCAGATTGCGCAAGTATCAGATTGCGCTGATAAAGCTTGCGCAAACATCATATTGCGCTGACAATCTTGTGCAAATCAGCCGATTGTGCTGACTTTTGCCGACGCAATTCAACCGATTGCGCGAGAAGATATTCTTCATAAAAATAAAGAATAATGGGTTCGTGCAACCAAAACCCTAAACAGGGTGACGCAGTATGATCACATCTCTAAAAAGAGATGGATTTTAAGATTCAGTAAAGTCAAAAAACCCTAAAAAGGGTTTTCGATCGGGTTGTCTACCTCGCAAAGCAGGGTGCGCAGCTTCGTGTCGGGAAGGGCGTGGCGCAACCAGAGCCGAAGACTCGGCGGGGGCCTTGCCCTTGTCGGCGGCAGAGGAACGCTTGGGAGCCATGAAGTCGACGGGGAAGAAAGAGTGAAGTCGGAGTAGACTCGGGGATTTCTTTCTCAAGCACAATGAAAACAAGTAAAGAACAATATAAAGGACGAAGGAAACTATTATAGTCTTTCAAAGAACAACGGCCGCCTCAGATTGCGTCGAATAAATAGGGGTAATCCCTCCGATTGTGCAGACGGCATCATCACATGCGCAACTTGATTGATAATTCAAAATTCAAAGTATTTCGAAATTTTGAATAAATTCAACTTTCGAAAACTTTGAAGGGGATCTTGTAGGTCCTAAAAAATCAAGTTGCACCCATCAACAAAGTTATGAAAATCAAGAAATACATCTTCCAAATGAATTACGTAGAAGTCAAATTGCGCATCATCCAGATTGCGCAGACGAGATTGCGCACACTCTCAAATGCGCAAGCTGACGTGGCCATGTCATTATTATCTGACACAATCAAATCTTCTGACAACTGACAGCACAAAGAACGAGGAGACTGTTCGTTTATTGTGCCGCACAGCGCTCGAGGACAGCTGTACATGCAGCACAATCTGTCTGCAGCGCAGTCCATGCCAGCGTGGTCTATCTCAACGCGGTCCATCTCAGCGCAATCCAAAGTCAGCACACTTCATCAAGACAACTGTCAAATGTACACGTGGCCTTCATGCCATCAATTGCTCACTACGTGGCAACCGTCTGTACACGATCATGCGCATTTCAATCAAATAATGCCATGTGTCCAAGACAGTTGGCCCACGATCAAGTAACTGCCAGCGCAATCTGACGCGTGCACAGTCCAATGCAGCGCAATCCAACATGCACAGTCCAGAATAACTAAAAAGTAGTTATTTCTAGAACTCTATAAATAGAGTTTCAAGTCCTTCCTAGGGGGGATCATATACGCACAGAGATCAGAGATCATCACCAGAGAGTTCAGGAGTTCTTGCTCAAGTGCTGCTGCATTCTTTCGAGGCTTTTTGCCTTCAATTTCATAGGCTATCGTCTTCAAAGTTCACATCGTCCAAGGGATAAAGCAATCGTCTTCTAGATTGGATTCCTATAGTTGTACTTTCCCAGAATTCTTGTAATCTTCTTTACAAAGTTTGTTGAAATAAAGATCAACTTTTGTTTTTGCAAACAGCATCCATGATTGATCTATGTCATTTAGCTATATTGGTATATGTGACCATTGATGGTTTAGTTATGCTATATGTGATGAATGCCGCTTTGATCCTATGTTGATATGGTTAATGGACAAGATTGTCCGGATATACCCTAAGGAGTAAGATAGCAATTTATGAGCTCACTAAGGTTAACACAATTATAAGGTTACATATGTGGCCCAGTGGGAGATTGTTGGAATTATTCAATAATTAGGGGGCCACACTTGTAAAATTAATTGCGTTTGGACTATCTAAATAATTAAGCCAAATTAAAGTGGTCTATTTGGAAATTGGCTTAAGGGTATAATTGTCATAGAATTAATGTGTAGATACCGGAGATAATTCTAATTTGTGAGGGGCCAAATTAGAAATATCAAAATATATAAATATATGTATTCATTAGGATTATGGTCCCCAACTTATACGGCCACCAAAAGAGAGGTTTTCTCTTTTTCTCTTCTACATCCCCATCAACAGAAAGAGAGGGACAAAGGATTCGGATTCTTCTTTGTCATAAGGGTCGTAGCAAGTTGGAAGATCGAACCCTATAAAAGGACGACCGCTTCAAGATACATCAAGCCCAGCAATGTATTCAGGTACGCTTCCGTAATTTAATTTATGTTCTTCATCTCATGAATCGACAGGGTACAACAAATTTCTAACAACCTTGACAATCTGCATCTCGAGCGTAGTAAATCAATAATGGAAGTCCAAGATATTTAATCGGTAGGTGACCCCTCTCTATCCGAAGCATGTGCTACCATTTCTCCATTTATTTGCAATCCCGGTTCAAATAAATTTGGCTCTTCTCTCTATTTAGTTGTAGCCCTGACACCGTTGCAAACTCCTCCAGAACTATGTTCAGAGCGTTGATGGATCTTTCTAACGGCTCAATAAAAACTAGTAAGTCGCCTGCATAGATTAAATGAGAGATTGAAGGCTGAATTCGATTATATAGAGGAGTGATTTGCTTGGAATGCACGACAAGCTCCATCAGACAGGAATAATATATATTCCATCACAATGGTGAACAGGTAAGGGTGAGCGGATCCCCCTGTCTAATACCCCGACTACTTCCAAAGAAACCACATGGCTGTCCCTTTATGAGAATAGAGAAGGTTGGAGTTATTATGCACTCTCTAATCCTCTCTACCAACAAATAGTCTTCAAATCCCATACTGCATAGAACGTGGCACACAAATCCCCTGTTGATCATATCGTGTGCTTTTCAGAGGTCCAGTTTTATACACCCTTTTCTTCCTCCTCGCTTGTTAAACTCACGTACTAATTCACGAGCTACCAAGCAATTCTCTGCGATGGATCTTCCTTCTATAAAAGCTACTTGATTATCCGATATCAAGCTCTGCATTAGTTCCTGCATTATATTACACATAATATGAGTAATAATTTTGTAGAAAAAATTACAACATGATATCGGACAAAAATCTCCAAGCTCAGTCGCACCCTCCTTCTTAGGGATTGACGTCAAGAACATGTGATTCAATTCTTTAATAAAACGCCCAGTATTAAAGAAATCTTTCACTATCTAGAACACTTGGTGCTTCAATTCTCCCCAATGTTGTTCGTAAAATGCAGCATCACAATGGTGAACATGTAAGGGAAAAGCGGATCCCCCTATCTAATACCTCGACTACTTCCAAAGAAAGCACATGGCGTCCCTTTATGAGAATAGAGAAGGTTGGAGTTGTTATGCACTGATCTCTAATCCTCTCTACCCACCCGTCTTCAAATCCCATACTGCATAGAACGTGGCACACAAATCCCCTGTTGATCATATCGTATGCTTTTCGGAGGTCGAGTTTTATACACCCTTTTCTTCCTCCCCGCTTGTTAAACTCACGTACTAATTCATGAGCTATCAAGCAATTCTCTGCGACGGATCTCCCTTTTTTAAAGGCTGCTTGATTATCCGATATCAAGCTCTACATTAGTTCCTGCATTCTATTACACATAATATGAGTAATAATTTGTAAAAAAATTACAACATGATATCGGACGAAAATCTCCAAGCTCAGTATTAAAGAAATCTTTCACTATCTAGAACACTTGGTGCTTCAATTCTTCCCAATGTTGTTTGTAAAATGCAGCATTAAACCCATCTGGACCTGGTGTCTTGTTCGGGTTCGCTACTTTTATAATCACTTCAATTTCTTCCATCACCACCTCTCGTTTCAGTAGTAGGTTACCTTCCTCGGATACTAGACGTTTACACGTAACAGTAGGGAAGTTACCAAATAATCAGATTGGTTATATAGGGAAGTGAAATACCTGAGCGCTTCCCCCTCGATATCTCGATCAGCTGACAGTGGGGCTCTATTTGCATCCATTATTGGTCCAAGCGTGTTCCTGTATTGACGTGCCTTAATAGTAGAATGGAAGAATTTAGTACACCGATCTCCGTCTCTAAGCCAGGCGCATTTCGCTTGTTGTTGAAGCTATAGGGAATGTTTGTGTTGACACAAAGCCACAGTCAGCCAAATATTGACTACATTGACTAAATAATGTATGTATTAATTCAATACGACACACGACGTCTACATTCCGTTCAAGACAGACGACAGCTCAGTCTCCGGTTCTCAGTGTGTTTTCGAGTCTGTATTTTATATTTTCATTGAGTCTAGACTTGTGTACTCTGAGTCATGCTGAGCTCTTGACACTTAGTCTACAGCCTACCCAAAATCCCAAGCTCCACTGAACCAAACACTGCCCAAAAATCCCCTTTGAACCACTCTGTGCTCTGGAGACAGAGTTCGGGCCAAACTCTGCCTCCACACAGAGTTCGGGCCGAACTCTGTCCCCTAGAAATCAGGAACCCTAATTTTAGGGTTAGCTGGTTGCTAGTTGTCCAACGGCCAAATATTTGAATTTTCCTACCCGAATTCTGGCCGAATTCTGCCTATAAAAACACTATAAATAGGGCATGAATTTTCTCATTCTAAACCATCCAATCTTCTCTTCTCTTCTCTCTTATAGCTGAAATAAGCCATACCCTTCCCATCTACTAGCCACAAGCCTCCTAAGTCTCGAGTGCTCAGCATCTCTCAGTTAGGATTCTTGTACAAGAGTCGAAGAAGTCGCTTGGACAATTCCAAGCAAATCGCCACTGCGATCCTCTGTTAGAAGTTGACGTGCTCTTCTGAAGTAAAGGCACGGTTGTAAACTACTATTTCACAAATAGTGGATTTGAATCCTGAGCTAGAGTTCTCAGGCCTGGACTAGTCCTCCACGAGGGAAACCAGGTTAAAATTGTTGTGTTTGCGTATGCTCTTTTAATCTCCTTTTATTTTCTGCACTTTACTCTGATTATTTTTTATTGGTGAAAGAGTTATTTTTAATTGGTCATTTTTCTATATATACTCTATTCACCCCCCCTCTAGAGTTGCCAAACTGTTCTTCAATTGGTATCAGAGCTCTGTTCTCTTTTTAAGGACTAACATCCTAAGAGCTGATCCATGGCAACCACACAATCCTTGATTTCCAATCATGGTGAAGGTCAGTCCACTCATAGGCCTCCCCTATTTGATGGAACTAACTATACATATTGGAAAACAAGGATGAGCTTCTATCTTAAGTCTCTAGACTTTGACCTGTGGACTGTCGTCACTGACGGTTACAAAAAGCCCGTCAAGATAGTTGTCGATGGTGACCTCATTGAGAAACCACACGACAAATATTCTATCGAGGAGAAGAAACAGGCAAGTCTAGATGCTAGGGCTATTAATGCTTTATTCTGTGCTATAGACAGGAATGAATTCAACAGGGTCTCCACATGCCCCACTGCTCATGAAGTATGGAGACTTCTAGAAGTGACGCATGAGGGAACCACACAAGTCAAGGAATCTAAAATAAGCCGTCTCACTCAAGAATACGAAGCCTTCAAGATGAAGCCAAATGAGACGATCACTCAAATAATTACAAGATTCCTCGATATCATCAATCCTCTATCCTCGCTTGGTAAGCAGTACTCAAACCACGAGAAGATTCGTAAGTTACTCAGAGGGTTGCCAAAGATTTGGAACCCTAAGGTGATGGCCATCATAGAAGGAAACGATCTCACATCAATGTCAATGGAGACCTTGATGGGTAAGCTCATGACTCACGAGCTTGACCTCAAGGACTTCGAAGAGCCTGCTCCGAAGACCAGGGAGATCGCACTCAAAGCTCATCGACGAAGGGCTGATCACGATGAGACCGAAGACGATAACTCGGATGATGAAGACCAAGCTCTCATGGTTCGTAACTTCAGAAAATTCCTTCGCTTCAATCGAAGTAAGAAGGATTCACAATAAGATGATGAAGAAGAGCCAACCTGTTACGGTTGCAAGAAGACTGGACATGTCCGAAAAGACTGCCCATTCTTGAAGAAGAGCAACCGCTATGAGGAGCCATACAAAAAGAACTCATCAAAGAAATATGCCAACACAGGAATTTGGCATGAAAGTGAAGCGAGTGACTCCGAGGAAGAAAAAGGCTCTCCTTAAGATACAGCAAATGTGTGCCTAATGGCAACTTCCAACAAGGTAGCTAACGAAACTCTTGATGACTTCTCTTTTGATGAACTTGGCGATGCTTTCACTGATTTACTCGATGATCACAAAAAGGTCATCGGTAAATACAAACATGCCAAGGACAAAATCAAAAGTCTTGAAGATGAGATACAAAGAATTTCTTTACTTCTTGATAATGTTAGAAACACGACACCCACTAATGACCCTGATGAAGTATCCAAGCTTAAATTAAGCTTACATGATGCTGAAGCACGTATTGAGCAACAAACTCAAGAAATCACTATACTCAACACGTTGCTTGCTGAAGAAAAGAGTAGACACAAGATTTCCATGACTAACATATATGGCTTAAATATTAAGGTTGATAAACTGCAAGCTGTTTCTAAAAGATTAGAAACCAAATTGGGTAAACAGGTTGTTCAACCTCAAACCCAATCTCATGGGCACAACACCACTCGTGCTAGTCAACCACGTCATTCTCATGCAGCACATAACCATGCATTTATATACACAAACTTTTACAAACCACGTGCACGAAAGAATAATTCTCACTCAGTACACAATCATCATGCACAAAGACACAATCAACATCACTCCACACATAGGAATCATCATGCCATGCCATATAGACAAGATCATCATACAATGCCATATAGACAAGATCATCATATGCCATATAGACAAAATCATCATGCCATGCCATATAGACAATATCAGCATGTCATACATCATAGACAATACCATCATGATATGCCTCATAGACATCATCACCATGCCACTCATTCTACGCATAATCATCATCACCATGCTAACTCTTCACATCATGACCATCCTCATCCTGTTGCTTATAGATATTATTCTCATGCTCCTAGTATAAATAAGAATGCTATCTGTACTTACTGTGGATTACATGGACACATCTCTCCACAGTGCAAATTTAGAAGACTTGTAGATAAAAAGATATATACTTGGTTTCCAAAGACTAACTTTTCAGGACCCTCAAGAACTAGGGTACCAAAGGTCACATCTACTTTTGATGTAGGTGGACCTTCCCTCTTCAACTGAAAGTAAGTGGATTCTCGATAGTGGATGCTCGCGACATATGACGGGAGACGCAAATCTTTTTGCATCACTATCGATGAAGAGAAAAGGATATGTATCCTTCGGTAACAATCTCAAAGGGCACATAATAGGTAATGGTATCATTGGTTATCCTCCTTCTCCTGTAATAAAGGATGTCTGCCTAGTGACCGAGTTAAAGCATAACCTGCTCAGCATTAGTCATCTTGCTGATCATGGATATGATATTAACTTTGGACAAAACAGTTGCTACATCTATGATAGGTCAACAGGAGACATTGCTTTTGAAGGGAAAAGAGAGGACAACATATATATTTTCTATCTTTCTATAAATACTAACAATGCAGGTAGATGTCTATATGCCCACAAAAATGAACGACTACTTTGGCACCAGCGTCTTGGTCATGCCAACATGGATGCTATATCCAGGCTGTCTACCAAGAAGCTAGTGAGAGGATTGCCTGATATCACATTCAAAAAGGACACGGTATGTGCCGAATGTGAACTAAACAAGGCAACTAAATCCTCATTTCATTCCATCAACTCTGTAAGTACTACTAGACCCTTGCAACTACTTCATATGGATTTATTTGGTCCTAGTAGAATAGCTAGCCTCGGTGGCAAACTTTATGCATTTGTTATTGTTGATGATTTTTCGAGATTTACTTGGGTTCTCTTTCTCGCTAATAAGAGCGATGCTATTTCTGTTTTCAAAGTTTTTGTAAAGAAAGTTCAAAACGAAAAAGGCTACATGATTACTCGAATCCGAAGTGATCATGGAGGCAAATTCGTAAATTATGATTTTGAAATTTTATGTAATACAAATAGTTTTGATCATGAATTTTCTTGTCCTAGAACTCCTCAACAAAATGGTGTTGTGGAGCGGAAGAATATAACTCTCGACGATATGGCCAGAGTCATGTTGAATAAATTTTTACTTCCGAAATACTTTTGGGCAGAAGCTGTCAGTACAGCATGCCATATTTTAAATAGGGTGCTGATTCGTCCCATTACTAAGAAAATACCCTATGAGCTTTGGTTTGGGAGAACCCCCAATGTTTCTTATTTTAAAGTTTTTGGTTGTAGATGCTTTATCCTTAACACCAAAGACAACTTAGGCAAATTTGATGCCAAAGCTGACGATGGTATCTTTCTTGGTTATGCCGCCAAGAGTAAGGGATATAGAGTTTTTAATAAACGCTCACTTATTGTGGAAGAGTCAACAAATGTGACTTTTGATGAAGATAACAGTGCAGTAAGTACTCTTGATGATGACGTTGAGCCATCAACTTCTACTCCAATGAATACTTCAATCGAAACTGATTCTCTGGAGGGTTTGCCTAAGAAATTCTCTTTCAAACCTTCTCATCCAGAAAATTTAGTAATAGGAGAAGTTTCACGTGGAGTAACTACTAGATCATCACTAAGAGACTCCGTTGCTAGCACTGCCTTCATTTCACAAGTAGAGCCTAAAAATATTTCTGAAGCCTTTAATAATGAATTTTAGATTTCTGCTATGCAAGAAGAACTCAACCAATTCGAGAGAAGCCAAGTATGGGAACTCGTTCCTAAACCGGTTAAGCACTCGATAATTGGTACTAAATGGGTTTTTAGAAACAAAGTAAAGAAGATGGTTCAGTCACACGTAACAAAGCTCGTCTAGTAGCTCAAGGATACAACCAAGAGGAAGGTATCGACTACGATGAGACGTACGCTCCTGTTGCTAGACTAGAATCCATTTGGATGCTTTGTGCTTTTGCTAATTTTCAAAACTTTAAATTATTTCAAATGGATGTGAAAAGTGCTTTCTTGAATGGTTTTATTAAGGAGGAAGTTTATGTAAAACAACCTCCTGGCTTTGAAAATCACAAATTTCCCGACCACGTGTTCAAGCTAAAGAAAGCGCTTTATGGTCTCAAACAAGCCCCCAGAGCTTGGTATGAAAGGCTAAGTAGCTTCTTACTTGAGAAAGGTTTTTCAAAAGGGAAAATTGACACTACACTGTTTATAAAATCTTTTAAAGACACTATTCTGTTGATTCAAATCTATGTTGATGATATCATTTTTGGGTCTACTGATGAAACCCTCTGTCAAGAATTTGCCAAGTGTATGCAGACGGAATTTGAGATGAGCATGATGGGAGAGCTCAACTACTTTCTTGGCCTGCAAGTGAAACAAATGGCTAATAGAACTTTCATCTGTCAATCGAAGTATACCAAGGACATGCTGAAGAAGTTCGATCTTGACAACGTCAAACCAATCAGCACTCCAATGGCTACTTCAACCAAACTCGAACCAGATGAGAGCGGCAAACATGTTGATCAACGTAAGTATCGAGGTATGATAGGCAGCTTACTTTATTTAACTGCTAGTCGTCCCGATATCATGTTCAGTGTTTGCCTATGTACTAGATATCAAGCTAATCCTAAGGAATCACACATGACCGCGGTTAAGCGTATCTTTCGATACCTTAAGGGTACGGTTACAGTGGGCCTATGGTATCCCAAGTCCACATCATTTGACCTTATTGGTTACTCTGATGCTGACTTCGCTGGATGCAAGGTCGACCGTAAAAGTACGAGCGGCACGTGTCATTTATTAGGAAAGGCTTTAGTCTCCTGGTTTAGCAAGAAGCAGAACTCTGTCGTACTATTCACAACAGAAGCTGAATACATAGCAGCTGGACGTTGTTGTGCACAAATTCTGTGGATGAAGCAAACCCTTGAAGACTATAAGTTATCTTTCATGCATATTCCTATATTCTGTGACAACACTAGTGCCATTAATTTGACTAAGAACCCTGTCTGTCACTCACGCACTAAACACATTGAGATCAGACACCACTTTTTGCGTGATCATCAGCAAAATGGCACGATTAACTTAGAGTTTATTGACACTGATCATCAGCTAGCAGATTTCTTTACTAAGCCATTATCCGAAGAGCGCTTCAATTTCCTTTGTCGTGAACTCGAAATTTTGGATGAAGCAGTTATAAGTTGAGACTCACCTGCGTAAATATCGAGTATATTTTGATTCTTTTACAACGAATTTGGTATAGGTACAAGCCGAAAGGGTCCTTCTGACAACAAGGCGTAAAAGCCTAAGCGACATGGTGCACTAGTCCTCAGGACTACCGCTAGCTGGGATCCGGCCCCTGCAGCTAACCTATGGCAAATTCGAAATATTGAATTTCAATATATTTCCTTGTTTATTATATGGGTTGTTTCGATTTAATATTGCCTAATTTATTTTTCTAAGAGTTCATTCTGCCTTCTGTGTACCTCTCTATGTACTTCTTGAATTCTTCAAACTTTTGAATCCTCTCTATTTTTCTTCAACACTTAACCAAGTTTTCATCTTTTCAGCCTGTTTTCTGTTCTGGACCACTAATCCAGAACTCGGGCCGAACTTTGCCCCTACCAGAGTTCGGGCCGAGTTCGGTCCCTATTGGTCCAGCGTCGGGATCAGCCTCAGCCGTTGGATCAGTTTAGATCATACGGTCAGAATTTCTTCCGACCAACGAAAACCCTCTCTTATATTTCGGGTTTTCATCTCTCTCCTTCACTATTACCTCCTTCCTCACCTCTCCAAACTCTTTCCTTCAAACCCTAACCCTAGTTTTTGATCTAGAAGGCTCTATTACTTCTCAAAATCAAGGGAAAGGGGTTTCTCATCATTCTCTTCCACTGTTTGTTGTTGATTTCAGGTATATCCCCTTCTTTCTCTCCATTTCAAGTTCTCTATTTTTTTCAAATGGCTCCTCGCTTGCCCAATCGTGGGAAAAGGACTCGAACTGAGGGAGCTTCCTCTTCGAATCCTCCTCCTCCAATTGAGCAAGTAGTTGAACAACAACCCATTCATCCGTTGTTCAACCCGCCTCGTCCCCATGATCCGAATACATATGACGAGTGATTATTTGTGTCGCTAGACGCGTCTAATGCATGGTTTAGCGACTTTCGGACTCGTCCGGTGTTCGGGGGACATCCGATAAATTTTACAATCTTTTCTCAATATGAATTATTGTTTCGTGATCTATGTTTGGATGCGTTAGTTGCCTCAAACTTTGTCATTTACCGTAGCGCAATCCAAATGTTTTATTGCAATTTAACTTCCGATGCAACCCTCATCTATTCCCGGGTTGCCGGTATTGACATTGCTTTCAATGATTCTGAGTTGGGGGATTTTCTTGATCTTTTTAATCTCGATGCTTGGGATAAACTTGTGGAAGCTCGTCAACTTCAATTTGTTGGCGATACTTCTCTTGAAGGTTTCAAGGAGGAATTATGTGCTCCTAACATAAGTCCTCGCAAACTTATGGCCAAGCACCTCAACCCATATTTCTATGAACTTCATCGAATCATTTTTAACACTATCTTGCCAAAAGCTGGCTCTACTGATGAAGTTACCTACTTTGAGATCTCTGCTTTGTATCACCTTCATTATCGTATCCCCTTTAATCTTTCTAGGATAATGATGGACTGGATGATAAATTGTAGGAAGAAACCACGAGCATTGGTTTATCCTTTATATCTTCCTATGGTTTTTCGTGCGTTCATTATTCCTATTCATGACTGTCAGTTCTTGCCTGCTCCTGCTTTCCTGTCCAAGGCACGACGTTCTCAGGCAGTCGTCGCCTCTCCTGAGACTTCTGAGCAGTCTACTGATGAGGAGCCTGACGTCCCTCCACTCGGTCAGGATGCACCACTTCCACCTGCCACTCTTGAGTCTATTCAGACTATGCTCCGGGAGCATTTTGACCTTGAGGACGAGCGCTGGACCCAGCTGGATTATCGTACTACTCTACAGATGAGTGCCCTCGGCAACTCCCTGCATGATATACGGTACTCCATATCTCATCATCTGCATTCCTATGGAGCGGGATCCTGAGCGCGCGGGCCATCGCATTGATGATCCATGGGTCATGCGTTACATGGATCCGGATGCTGCTTTTCTGGACCCCCGTCGCTCCTTCCCTGGTCCTTCAGTCCCTCCAGGACCTTCTCGTGCTCCGTGATGGAGATTGGCTCGATCTGCTGCTGCTACTGCTGATGATCTTAGTTGATGCTTTTTGATTTCAGTTATTTAGTTTCTTATGGTTTTATGTCCTTGGTTTTATGTACTCTGGTTGTGTGTTTGACACTTGGTTTTGTGGATGACATTTTATCATAGTTTTACTTTATGCTAGTGACTCATTTTGTTTAGTCACACACTGTTTCTTCTCTGCTTGGTGTGGTTGCATCACTCATAATTGTCTATACTGCAGTTTCTATGTTCTATCATTCATATGCAGCTATATTGCTAACTGCCAAAAGGGGGAGAACTATGTATATTTTCGTATATCTGTTTCGTATATCTGTTTTCGTATATCTGTGCTTGTTTTTGCTTTTGGGAGATATTATCTATCAGGCCACAGGTTCTATGCATTATTTACGGGGGAGAGCTATTACTTCTAGCTCGGCACCGTTCACTGATCACGGGGGAGCTCTTCTTTCTAGCTCAGCATCGATTATGGGGGAGCTGTGCTACAATCAACTGTGTCCAGGTATGAATATTGAAATATACATATATTATTTTATCAATTATCAATATGGGGGAGATTGTTGACACAAAGCCACAGTCAACCAAATATTGACTACATTGACTAAATAATGTCTGTATTAATTCAATACGACACACGACGTCTGCATTCCGTTCAAGACAGACGACAGCTCAGTCTCCGGTTCTCAGTGTGTTTTCGAGTCTGTATTTTATATTTTCATTGAGTCTAGACTTGTGTACTCTGAGTCATGCTGAGCTCTTGACACTTAGTCTACAGCCTACCCAAAATCTCAAGCTCCACTGAACCAAACACTGCCCAAAAATCCCCTTTGAACCACTCTGTGCTCTGGAGACAGAGCTCGGGCCGAACTCTGCCTCCACACAGAGTTCGGGCCGAACTCTGTCCCCTAGAAATCAGGAACCCTAATTTTACGGTTAGCTGGTTGCTAGTTGTCCAACGGCCAAATATTTGAACTTTTCTACCCGAATTATGGCCGAATTCTGCCTATAAAAATACTATAAATAGGGCATGAATTTTCTCATTCTAAACCATCCAATCTTCTCTTCTCTTCTCTCTTATAGCTGAAATAAGCCATACCCTTCCCATCTACTAGCCACAAGCCTCCTAAGTCTCGAGTGCTCAGCATCTCTCAGTTAGGATTCTTGTGCGAGAGTCGAAGAAGTCGCTTGGACAATTCCAAGCAAATCGCCACTGCGATCCTCTGTTAGAAGTTGACGTGCTCTTCTGAAGTAAAGGCACGGTTGTAAACTACTATTTCACAAATAGTGGATTTGAATCCTGAGCTAGAGTTCTCAGGCCTGGACTAGTCCTCCACGAGGGAAACCAGGTTAAAATTGCTGTGTTTGCGTATGCTCTTTTAATCTCCTTTTATTTTCCGCACTTTACTCTGATTATTTTTTATTGGTGAAAGAGTTATTTTTAATTGGTCATTTTTCTATATATACTCTATTCACCCCCCTCTAGAGTTGCCAAACTGTTCTTCAGTTTGGACCTGACCTTGTAAAGCTTGCAACTCCTTCTCCACCATGGCAAGGTTAGATGCTGGCCGTCTCCTATTCCAATCCTTTAACTCGCCTTTAACTTGTTTGAGTCTTTGAATGAGGAATTATTGGGGATTCCTGTTGAATGTTGTGCTAAGACCTCTCTTTACTGCTTATATCCATCAATTAATGGCCAGGCATTGTTGAACCAGAAAGGACGCCGACGCACGGGGGTCACTTCTTGAAGGCGAATAAGTATCGGGGTATGATCACTAGTGCCGCATGGAAGTCCTTCCGCCTTGACGTTAGGGAATAACCACAACCATGTATGGTTGCATATAGCTTTGTCCAGCTGACACACCACTCGGTTTTGTACCGAGCATTACTCTATGTCCATATATGGCCAGTCCGCTCCATACAAGCAAGTCCGGAAGCTAACAATCAATCTTGAAAATCCGCCAGAATAGGGGCCGATACCTGTCTTCCTCCTAATTTTTTCGTTTCCGAAGCCATGGCGTTAAAATCACCACACAAAACTAGCGGAGTATCGTCCACAATATCTGCAGCAACAGTAACCAAGTCCTTCCAAAGTTGGAGGCGTCTTCGACAATCATTATGACCGTACACGGCTCCGACTATTATCCGAAATACCCCTCTATTTGTATATTAGGAACTTCATCTGACCCGAGACTCGCGAGTCCCACATCATCCAGATACGAGCCACTCCACTTTTCACAATGTTAACTTAGTCCAATGCGAACGGGTTAGGCTTATTAACCTGTTTCCAGACTTAATTTTGCTTTCCAAAATTGACACTATCGAACACTTGTGATTCCTGATCATGTTGATAACCTCTCTCCATCGCCCAATCGAAATTGCATCCTCAGACATTCCATGTGAGAATAGACATGGATAGTTAATGACTGGGATTGTCCTCCAAAGTGCGCCTACTCTCCCTCGGACTGTTGGAAAGAGTATTTGTCTGTGACATGCTTCCTCTGATAGCATTCATAAGAGAGGGACATTAGGCTGCTTCTTGAAGTAGTCGAGGCCACGCTGGATTTGCTTCCTCTCGGTAATGTTGTCGTCTCCAAGTCTTCGCTGTATCCCTCCCAGTACGAACTATTGTCCTGTTGGTAGTCTGTATTGATACCTGGACTTGAGTTTCGTACTAGAACCATAGCAAGATATCCCGATCAAGTTTGTGAAGTACGCGACTCGGGTATTTGCCTTTTGCCGAGAACTGAAGATGGTACAACTTCCTATGTCGCCGGTTATTCCTCTTCTCGAGTTTCCAGTTCCATCTGTACCCTTTCGTTAGGCTCGTCTTACGGCTGACGCCTTTCTTCGGTTATGATTTTTGCATCCTCCTTCTTAATAGGATCCTTATGAACATTTTCTACTCCCACTACATCAATCGTCTCCTCGCATTGAGCGTTCGTGTGTCCGAAACACTTACATAGGGTACATGAAGGCGGCACACATTCGTAATCAATCTCCTGAACACTCTAATCTCCATTAGGTAAAAATATATCGATTCGTCTAGGTAATACCTCTCCAGCAATTATTTCCACGAATACCCTAGCATAGGATAGCCTCTGCCTTCTTGTCGTAGGAATATCCGTACGCAACGGGTTTCCAACCATACTAGCCATTTTCATAATAGAAGGAATGCTCCACAGTTGCGGGGAAAACCACGGCAATCGAATCCAAATAGGAAAAAAATTTAGTCTATCATTCTCGAAATTCGACTCTGGGTACCAGCGCTTCAGGACTGTCAATCTGCCATCAAACGTCCAAGGACCCCCTTCCAATATGCGCTCGAGATCCTCAGCTAGCGTAAATTTCACGAAGTAAAAGCCATTCTCTCGAAAGAAGAAATCCATCTCTCCTTTGGCTCTCCAAACTCTGTGCGCAAAAGTTCGTATCTGCCCCAAAAAAGGTCTGTCGCCCATGACGCATAGAACTAGAGTGTTCTTCCAATATTTTTTGGTTTCCTGGATATCGTCATTGGTAATTTCAACCACCCTTACGCTGTCAATGATACTGGGTTCTATCGACCTCCTCTTGTATCACCGATGGCTTGCAGATCTCTGCCCACGAGACTGGTTTTGAACTCGTCCCTTCGTTATTCCCCGTGTGTTGGCTCTGGATCCTCCTCGCTTTAGGCATTGTTATTGCTTTTTGCATCTCCTTCTATCTTCCTGAGGAGGAAGCATGCTTCCCGATTGCCTTCCTTTTATCTTCTAATATTCAAGCGGAGTTCGTCGGCTTCCCTCTGCTCCGATTCCTCTGAGGCCTCCCCCTCCATTGCCAAGTTCTTCTACCCGTCCGTTTACCACACGCGCGGTCGCTAGTTTGTTCCTCAAGCGTCTTTCTACCGTCATCCACCCTCCTACCACTTCATGTATTTCTCCGTCCATCTTCGAGCCTCCCCCAGGGTCGTCAAGTAGCTGATCTTCACCCGTGACATTCGTTCCCGTGTCCCCATCGTTAGCACGGGGAACACTAACCGTAGCGCCGCCATATATATATATATATATATATATATATATATATATATATATATAAAATAGGATTGCCAGAGTGTGGGCAGTCCTGTTTTACTTTAGGACTACCAGTTTCTCTGACAATCCTAATGAATCTCTCCAAACAGAGAGTTTTGTTTTAGACTGTCAGGAACATGACAGTCCTACCTTCATGTAGGACTGCCAACTTCCTGACTGTGCAAAACAAAATTCTCTGTTTTGAGAGTTTTGTATCAAATTCATTAGGACTGTCAACCAGTTTGGCAGTCCTAAAGTAAAACAGGACTACCTCTCTGGCAGTCCTATTTTACTTTAGGACTGTCAGGTTCTCTGACAGTCCTACTAATTTTTATACAAAACTCTCCAAACAGAGAGTTTTATTTTGGACTGTCAGGAGGCAGACAGTCCTGCCTACATGTAGGACGGCCAAATTCAGTATATACTTCGGATACTAAGTGACCAAATAATTTAATAACATATAATGATATAACAAGAAGAATTTAGAACCAATATAACTCATATTTCATAAAATCACATGTTCACATATCCAAGAACATAAAATCACATATCGAAAATAAAATCAAATGTCCAAAACAAAATCACATACCCAAAACATGTTACATATCCATCACATATCACATATCCATCACATATGACATAAAATCCACATAACCACATAAATGATACACTAATTATCATGTCGGGCCTTCGTACGCTGCTCCCTATTTTGCATGAAGGAAAATCTACAAAGTTGTCAATGCGCTCCATCTCGTTGCATATTGCATCATAGTTTTCACCCTTGCATTGACGGAGGCTTTTTGGCAATCCCTTAACCCTTTTAGCCTGCAAATGACATGACATAAATTAATTCTACAAACTTGAAAATCTTTCAAGGCTACAAATTTGAAACTCACCATCTTCAAAAGTGCAACATATAGGACATTTTTTGGGAAAGTGGTTCCAGAGCTCCCACAGTATCGGGCCTTGGCATATGAGGGTTCAATAACGTAGGATATTCGACACCAGCATAGTACGCCATGTAGTTGTCATGCAGTCCGACATCTCAACCATCGGTTGTCTTTCAGATTCCCCAAGCACATGCCATTGCCACTCGGAGTAGAAGTTCATGACCCAGTCAAATTCGGCCGAAATATAATTCAAGGGTTTCGTCCCTCCCGGAGCAGTTACTAACTTCAATGTACGCTTCGACACCGTTTATACGAAGCCAAATTGACGAAGGACTCTATTAGACATGTAAGGCTCCATGATATCATAACAAGTTATAATACCATGAAATAAAGTAACTGGTTGCATTGGGGAACTACTCTCTCGTAAATCCTAGTATGGGTGCAAAAGTATCTGTAAGAAAAGTAAATTGTGCGTCCAATACTTAATTTAGTAAATCAGAATTATAGTGACCCGTCCCTACATCGTACCCCATTTTCGTCCATGGTGTGCGCGAGAAAGGAACACTATCGCAACTGATTCGGTCGGGGCCGATAAGTCGGAATCGGTTGAATCAGTCAAACAGGAACGATTGAACTAAGATCCTTTTCTCGTTATGGAAAGGCTTCTTCGAAATCAAGTCCTATATTCAGTGGGTTGTGTCTCAAGGATTGGCTCTGCGGCTGAGTCGGGTGAGACCTCCCGTTGCTCTGGTTTTCTTGTCACACTTGATTTAGCTTTGGCTTTGGCTTTGGCTTTGGCTTTGGCTTTGGCTTTGTTTTTCGTGAATACGTTTTTGTGAATATTTTTTATGGTTTTCATGCCTTGCGTTTTCGAACTTCACATTCGTATCGAACTCCTTGAATAGTGCAGAGTTCTAATCAGTTGCTTATGCGATTGCAGGTGATCGCGTAGGCGACATCTAAGCGCAGCCAACTAGTCCCTCGCCTGAAGAAAAAAATAAGGTGAGTGGCTGACCTTCTTCGCCTAGACCCTCTGTTTCAAAATCAAATATGAAACACAAAAATAATACTTATCGCCATGGTGTAAAATCAATAAAATTATGATTCGATTCTTTACGAAACACTTGCTATCGAACTGCTTTACGTGAAAACGGATGTCTGTTTTCTTATACCTTATTTACTTAGCCTATGCAAACCAAAGGATGAATCGATTGACGTTTATCGCAACGACACGGCTAAAGTACATAAATGACTAAGTTCAAAGAAAGGGTCAGTTTCACACCAAAAAAGAAAGTTAAAGGTTCTAGTAAAAAGATAGAATATTTTACGAATATGCAAAAACGGTCCTTGGACAACTTATGCATAAGGCGTAGTTTCCTCGAACGGTTGCCCTAGGCCAACGAACCGATTCGGCCCGGGGGGAACGAGTATAGCAAGTGCCAGCCATGAATCGACGTGGCTGATTCGGGAACTTTCGCACAGGGCTCGCTACCCGCCGCGAAAGTATCGCCGTCTAACCCAACTATCGTCCATGATGGCTTGACATTGCCAGTGACCTTCACACTCCTTTCACTGCTTGAACTAACGCATGTGACACAGGATGATTATGATATCTGGTCAATGTATACAATTTTATATGCTTGTCTCAAAACATGTTAACATGCGAATCGATCAGAATGGTTAGAAAGATCACAAATAGCTAGCTAACATGTTTTATAAAACTGCTTAAACCAAATGCAAAGCTTGGATTTAATTAGCTACTCGCCAGCACATGTGATCGTACTGACCCTCGCTCTTTGCAGGTATCAAGAATCAGGAAGAACGTGCCAACTAGCTAGGCGACGTTCGTGTTCTCGAAGCTTCGACCGCGCATCGAAGACCCCGCCGCTGAACTTTTGAAGACTCTCCACAAGTCCAAGGAACATGTCTCGGCATCCCTCGTATCCAGGTGGCTGGAATACTTTTGTTGTAAATAAGGGATGTATGTATGGAACGGCTATCTCATCGGCACTCCTTTTGTAATCGAGTGATGTTGTAAAGCCCGTGCAGCACGATTGTGATAGAGTCTGTAAATAATGTCTATTATCAATAAAATACAAAGTTTTTCTATCCTAATGTGTTGTTAAATTTGTCTGCGTTCTCTTAGATATTGTGTTTTAGATTACCTTATGACTATGCCTTGTACGATCGCAACTTAGGTTCGCACGGCACCATGCTGAGGGACGACTATCGATTCTTCGAAATCAGGGTGTGACATAATGGTATCAGAGCACGGCTTTACTGAAGAACAGATGACAACTCTAGAGGGGGGTGAATAGAGTTATAGAAATAATAGCCAATTAAAAAATCCACGCTTTCACAATCTAAAATTAATCAGAGTAAATGCGGAAAATAAATAAGGAGCAAGAGAGCATACGCAAACACAGCCGATTTTAACCTGGTTTCCCTCATGGAGGACTAGTCCAGGCCTGAGAACTCTAGCTCAGGATTAAATTCACTATTTGTGAAATAGTAGTTACACCCCGTGCCTTTTCTTCAGAAGAGCACGTCAACTTCTTACAATGGATCGCAGTGGCGATGCTTGGAATTTTCCAAGCTACTTCTTGAACTCTTGCACAAGACTCCTAACTGAGAGATGCTGAGTGCTCGAGACTTAGGAAACTTGTGGCTAGTAGATGAAGAAGGGTATATCTTATATTGAGCCTAAGAGAGAAGAGAAGAGAAGATTGGATGATTGAAAATGAGAGAATTCTTGGCCTATTTATAGGGTTTTATCAGGCAGAATTCGGCCAGAATTCTGTAGAAATTTTCAAATATTTGGCCGTTGGACAACTAGCAACCAGCAAGCCCTAAAAATTAGGATGCTGATTTTTAGGGGACAGAGTTCGGCCCGAACTCTGTGTGGAGGCAGAGTTCGGCCCGAACTCTGTATCCAGAGCACAGAATGGGTCCAAGGGTTCAGTGGGCTGATTTTGGATGTGGAGCTTTATGGATTTGGATATGTTATGGGTTGAGTCTCAAGAGCCCAGCATAACTCAGCTTACAATCATTCTAGACTCAATAAATATAAAAGTACAGACTCAAAAAATGACTCGTATCTGCAAAACTGAGCTGTCGTCGGGCTTGAGCTGGAAGTAGTCGTCGTGTGTCGTATTGAATTATCACAAGTATTATTTAGTCAAAGTTATCAATATTTAGTTGACTGTGACTTTGTGTCAACAATCTCCCCCATATTGATAATTGACAAAATAATAATTGTATATTCAATATCCATACCTGGACACATATAACGACATAGCTCCCCCATAATTAGTGCCGAGCTTAAGAATAGCTCCCCCATAAACAATGCTGTGAATCTTGTTGGCCTGTTAATAATATTCTTCCAAAAGCACATATAAACCAAACATAACAGAATATACACATATCTTCCCCTTTTGGCATTTAGCAATATGAGATATATAGATAATAACTGGCAAACATACCAAAAAGAAAAAAAACTGCATATAAACTAAGATAATAACCAAGAGTCATAATAACATAGAAACTGATAATAGTACTGCCAAAGTCTCAAAAGCACAACTCATAAGAAGTCTACTACAAATCAAGTACATAAAAGTAACTAAAGAAAAATGCATAAACATAATCTAAGACCCTCAGTAGCAGCATCACAAGTAGTGCATATCCATCATCGAGCATGAGAGGGCCCGGCGTCGTCCGAAGCATCAGTAAAGGAGCGACGTGGGTCCACAAAAGCCGCATCCGGATCCATGTAGCGACGAACCCAAGGGTCATCGATACGGAATCCCTTACGACCTGGGTCTCGCTCCATAGGAATGGGCATGGAAGGATGACGAGACATGGAATACCGAATATCATGCAGCGAGTTGCTGATAGCACTCATCTGCAAGGTAGTCCGATAATCCAGCTGAGTCCATCGATCGTCCTCCAAAGTGAAGCGATCTCGGAGCATGGCCTGAAGAGACTCAAGAGTGGCAGGAGGAGGAGGAGGATCCTGTCCGAGAGGAGGGGCATCTGGCTCATCATCAGAATGCTCAGACACTACTGGTGAGCCAATGGCCGCCTGAAGCCTCCTTGCCTTAGAGAGAAAGGCAGGGGCAGGTAAGAATGGACACTCATCAAGGGGTACATAGAACGCACGAAAGATCATAGGAAGGTATAATATATAAATCAAAGATTTTGGTTTCTTCCTACAGTTGATCATCCAATCCATCATTGTGCGTGGAAGGTTAAAGGGAACATGGAAGTGGAGATGGTACAATACTGAAATCTCAAAATAAGTGACTTCATCGGTAGAACCCGCTTTGGGTAGAATGGTGTTGAAAATGATCCGATCAGCTCATAGAAATAAGGATTGTAGAATTTTGCCAAAAGCTTACGAGGACGTGTGTTAGGGCTACACAGGTCATCCTTGAAGCTTTCTAGTGAAATCCCTTCGGGAAAGATAAAGGATCTAGCTTCTACAAGCTTTTCCCAAGAATTAGGCTCTTGAAGTTCAAGATATTCGGCCAATTCAAAATCATCAAAGGAGATATCAATTCCCACAACTCGTAAATAAATATGAGTGTCATCATGGGTCAAGTTGCAGTAAAACATTTGAATGGCACTACGATAGATGACCGAATTAGAGGTAACGAGTTCATCAAGACAAAGGTCATGAAATAGTGCATCATATTGTGAGAATATGGTAAAGTTGATGGGGTGTCCCGCAAATACTGGACGTGTCCAAAAATTACTAAACCAATCATTTGAGGCATCTAGTGATACAAAAATTCGGTCGTCGTATGTGTTTGAATTATTGGGACGTGGAGGATTGAACAACGGATGGATTTGTTGTTCAATGGCCGGTGCAACGGGTGGTGCAACGGGCGGCTCAACGCGTAGAGGAGCATTCGACGAGGATGCTCCCTCTGTCCGAAGTCTCTTTCCGCGGTTGAACAAACGAGGAGCCATAACACAATAGATAATGAAAGAAATTGAGATATAGAAAAGTAAGGAATTATACCTCAAACTAGTGATGAACTATGGAAGAGAATTGAAAAATAAGCCTTCTCCTTGAGTTTGGGGAAGAATGGAGTCCAAAAGAGGAGAAAGTAGGGTTAGGGTTTTGAGAGAATTGTGTTTGAGAAGGTGGAAAGGTGGTAAGAAGGAAGGAGAGGGAAGAGAAACCGAATATAGGGGAAGGGTTTCTCTTGGTCGGGTCAATTAATGACCATTGGATCAATATTTTGATCAACGGCTGGGGCTGTTCCCGATTCTGGAACAGTGAGGCCGAATTCAGCCCGAACTCTGCTAGGAGCAGAGTTCGGCCCGAATTCCGGATCCTGGTCACAGAATGGAAATCAGACAAAAATAGGAAAAATATTGGTTAAGTAATAGACAAACCAATATAAGATATGAGTATAAAGATAGGAAAGACCCAATTAGTAAACAAAAGAATAACAGAAATTGATTTTGAAGCAGCAATATGAAATTGAAATAATAGTATTTCAGCATGTGATAAATGAAAATGAACCATATAATAAACAAGGAATTATATCATAATTCAATATTTTGAAGCTGCCATGGGTTAGCTGCAGGGGCCGGATCCCAGCTAGCGGTAGTCCTGAGGACTAGTGCACCGTGTCGCTTAGGCTTTTACGCCTTGTTGTCAGAAGGACCCTTTCGGCTTGTACCTATAGCAAATTCATCATAATAGAATCAAGATATACTCGATATTTATGCAGGTTTATCTTAATTTACAACAGCTTCATCTAAGATTCCAAGTTCACGACAAAAAAAATTGAAGCGCTCTTCGGATAATGATTTCGTGAAGAAGTCTGCTAACTGATGATCAGTGTCAATAAATTCTAAGTTAATCGTGCCATTTTGCTGATGATCACGCAAAAAGTGGTGACGAATTTCAATGTGCTTCGTGCGTGAGTGACAAATGGGGTTCTTAGTCAAATTTATAGCACTAGTGTTGTCACAAAAGATTGGAATATGCATGAAAAATAAATTATAGTCTTCAAGGGTTTGCTTCATCCACAGAATTTGTGCACAACAACGCCCAGCTGCGATGTATTCAGCTTCTGTTGTGGATAGTACGACAGAATTCTGCTTTTTGCTAAACCAAAAGACTAAAGCTTTTCCTAATAAATGACACGTACCGCTCGTACTTTTACGGTCGACCTTGCATCCGGCGAAGTCAGCATCAGAGTAACCAATGAGGTCAAATGATGTTGACTTGGGATACCATAGGCCCACTGTAACCGTACCCTTAAGGTATCGAAAGATACGCTTAACCGTGGTCATGTGTGATTCCTTAGGATTTGCTTGATATCTAGCACACAGGCAAACGCTAAACATAATATCAGGGCGACTTGCAGTAAGATATAGTAGACTGCCTATCATACCTCGATACTTACGTTGATCTACGGGTTTGCCACTATCATCTGGTTCAAGTTTGGTTGAAGTAGCCATAGGAGTGCTGATTGGTTTGACGTTGTCAAGGTCGAATTTCTTCAGCATGTCCTTTGTATACTTCGACTGACAGATGAAGGTTCCATTTGACATTTGTTTGACTTGTAGCCCAAGAAAGTAGTTGAGCTCCCCATTATGCTCATCTCAAACTCGGTCTGCATACACTTGGCAAAAACTTGACAAAGAGTTTCATCAGTAGAACAAAAAATAATATCATCTACATATATTTGTACTAAAAGAATAGTGTCTTTGAAAGATTTTATGAAAAGTGTAGTGTCAATTTTCCCTTTTGAAAAACCTTTCTCAAGCAAGAAATTGCTTAGCCGTTCATACCAAGCTCTAGGAGCTTGTTTGAGGCCATACAGCGCTTTCTTTAGCTTGAACACGTGGTCGGGAAATTTATGATTTTCAAATCCAGGGGGTTGTTTTACATAAACTTCCTCCTTAATAAAACCATTCAAGAAAGCACTTTTAACATCCATTTGAAATAATCTGAAATTTTGAAAATTTGCAAATGCAAAAAGCATCCGAATAGATTCTAATCTAGCAACATGAGCATACGTCTCATCGTAGTCGATACCTTCCTCTTGGTTGTATCCTTGGGCTACTAGACGAGCTTTGTTGCGTGTGACTGAACCATCTTCATTCACTTTGTTTCTAAAAACCCATTTAGTACCAATAATCAAGTGATTAGCCGGTCTAGGAACGAGTTCCCATACTTGGCTCCTCTTGCATAGCAGAAATCCAAAATTCATCATTGAAAGCTTCTAAAATGTTTTTAGGCTCAATTTGTGAAATAAAGGCAGTGCTAGCAATAGAGTCTCTTAATGATGATCTAATAGTTACTCCACGTGAAACCTCGCCGATTATCAAATTTTCTGGATGTGATGGCTTGAAAGAGAATTTCTTAGGCAAGCTTTCCAGAGAATTTGTTTCGGTTGTGGTGTTCATTGGAGTAGACGTTGATGGCTCAACATCATCATCAAGAGTAGCTGCTGTACTGTTATCTTCATCAAAAGTCATATTTGTAGACTCTTTCACAATTAATGAGTGTTTGTTAAAAACTCTATATCCCTTACTCTTAGCAGCATAGCCAAGGAAAATACCATCGTCAGTTTTGGCATCAAATTTGCCTAAGTTGTCTTTGGTGTTAAGGATAAAACATCTACAGCCAAAAACTCTAAAATAAGAAACATTTGGGGTTCTTTCAAACCAAAGCTCATAGGGTATTTTCTTCATAATAGGACGAATATGTACCCTATTTAAAATATGGCACGTTGTACTGACAGCTTCAGCCCAAAAGTATTTCGGAAGTGAAAACTTGTTCAACATGACTCTAGCCATATCGCCAAGAGTCCTATTCTTCCGTTCCACAACACCATTTTGTTGAGGAGTTCTTGGACAAGAAAACTCATGATCAAAACCATTGGAATCACAAAACTTTTCAAAATCAGAATTTTCGAACTCGCCTCCATGATCACTTCGGATTCGAGTAATCATGTAGCCTTTTTCGTTTTGAACTTTCTTAACAAAAATCTTGAAAACCGAAATAGCATCACTTTTATAAGTAAGAAAGAAAACCCAAGTAAATCTTAAAAAGTCATCAACAATAAAAAAGGCATAGAGTTTTCCACCAAGACTGGCTACTCTACTAGGGCCAAATAAATCCATATGGAGTAGTTGCAGGGGTCTAGTAGTGCTTATAGAGTTTATGGAATGAAAAGATGACTTGGTTGTCTTATTCAACTCACATTCGACACATACGGTGTCCTTTTTGAATGTGATGTCGGGCAAGCCTCTAACTAGCTTCTTGGTCGATAGCCTGGATATAGTACCATATTGGCATGACCAAGACGCTGGTGCCATAGTAACCGTTCATCTTTATGAGCATATAGGCATCTACCTGCATTGTTATATCTATAGACAAATAGAAAATATAAATATTGTCCTTTCTTACCCCTTCAAAAGCAATGTCTCCTGTTGACCTATCATAAATAAGGCATTTGTTTTGTCCAAAGTTAATGTCATATCCATGGTCAGCAAGATGACTGATGCTGAGCAGGTTATGCTTTAACTCGGTCACTAGGCAGACATCCTTTATTACGGGAGAGGGAGGATAACCAATAATGCCATTACCTATAATATAACCTTTTAGGTTATTGTCGAAGGATACATATCATTCTCTCTTCATCGATAGTGATGCAAAAATATTTGCGTCTCCCGTCATATGCCGCGAGCATCCACTATCGAGAATCCACTTACTCTTAGTTGAGGAGGGAAGGTCCACCTACATCAAGAGTAGATGTGACCTTTGGTACCCAAGTTCTTGAGGGTCCTGAAAAGTTAGTTTTTAGAAACCATGCATATATCTTTCTATCTACTAATCTTCTAATTCTACATTGTGATGAAATGTGTCCATATAAACCACAATAAGTACATATAGCATTCCTATTTACATTAGGAGCATGCTGATGATGTCTATAAGCAGAATAATGAGGAGAAGTATGATGATAAGTAGATTCAGCATGGTGATGATGACTATGTGGAGTGGCATGGTGATATTGTCTATATGGTATGGCATGATGATATTGTCTATATGGAATGATATGATAATTTCTATATGTAGAGTGATGTTGATTGTGTCTTTGTGCAACATGGTAATGATTATATCTATGTGTAGCATGATGTTTTTGTGACATATGATGATTATTTCTACGTGCATGTGGTTTGTGTCCTTTGTGAAAGTGTGTGTACATGTAAGCATGATTATGAGCAGCATGAGGATGACGTGGTTGACTAGTATGAGTGGTGTCATTCTTTGTGTGTGTCCCATATGATTGGGTTTGAGATTGAGCAACCTGTTTTCCCAATTTAGTCTCTAGTTTCTTAGAGACAGCTTGCAAATCAGTAATCTTAGCATTCAAACCATGCATCTTAGTAATAAAAATCTTGTGTCTACTCTTTTCTTCTGTAAGCTCCATGTTGAGTGTTGTGATTTCTTGTGTTTGTTGCTCAATACGTGCCTCGGCATCATGTAAGCTTATTTTAAGCTTAGATACCTCATCAGTGACATCCGTGGGTGTAGTGTCTCTAATGTTATCAAGTAATAGAGAAAGTCTTTGTATTTCGACTTCATGACTTTTGATTTTGTCCTTGGCATGTTTGTATTTACCAATGACCTTTTTGTGATCACTAAGTAAATCGGTGAAAGCATCGCCAAGTTCATCAAAAGTGAAGTCGTCAAGAGTTTTGTTTGATACCTTGTCGGACGTCGCCATTAGGCACACATTAGCCGTATGAGGAGAGTTCTTTTCTTCCTCGGAGTCACTAGCTTCGCTTTCATGCCAAATTCTTGTGTTGGCATATTTCTTTGAGGAGGTCGTCTTGTATGGCTTCTCATAGCGGTTGCTCTTCTTCAAGAATGGACAGTCTTTTCGGACGTGTCTAGTCTTCTTGCAACCGTAGCAGGTTGGCTCTTCTTCTCCATCTTCTTGTGGTTCCTTCTTTCTTCGATTGAAGTGAAGGAATCTCTTGAAGTTGTGGACCATGAGAGCTTGATAATCATCTTCTGAGTTGTCGTCATCCGTCTCTTCGGGTTCAGCCCTCCGTCGGTGAGCTTTGAGTGCGATCTCCTTAGCCTTAGGAGCAGGCTCTTCGAAGTCCTTGAGGTCAAGCTCATGAGTCATTAGCTTTTCCATCAAGGTCTCCATGGACATGGTTGTGAGATCATTTCCTTCTATGATGGCTGTCACCTTAGGGTTCCAAATTTTTGGTAGCCCCCTAAGTAGCTTGCGAATCTTCTCGTAATTTGAATATTGCTTGCCAAGCGAAGACAGGGGGTTGATGATGTCGAGGAATCTTGTGAACATTTGCGTGATCATCTCGTTTGGCTTCATCTTGAAAGCCTCGTATTCTTGAGTGAGACGGCTTATCTTTGATTCCTTGACTTGGGTGGTTTCTTCATGCGTCACTTTTAGAAGTCTCCATACTTCGTGAGATGTAGTGCATGTAGATACCCTGTTGAACTCATTCCTGTCTATCGTACAGAATAAAGCATTAATAGCTCTCGCGTCTAGACTTGCCTGTTTTTTCTCCTCGTCAGAATATTTGTCATATGATTTCTCAACGAGATTGCCATTGACAACTATTCTGGCGGGCTTTTTGTAACCGTCAGTGACGATAGTCCACAGGTCAAAGTCTAACGACTTGAGATAAAAACTCATCCTTGTTTTCCAATACGTGTAGTTAGTTCCATCAAATATGGGAGGCCTATGAGTGGACTGTCCTTCACCGTGATTAGAAATCAAGGATTGTATGGTTGCCATGGATCAGCTCTAGGATGTAAGTCCTTGTAAAGAGAACAGAGCTCTGATACCAACTGAAGAACAGATGGCAACTCTAGTGGGGGGTGAATAGAGTTATAGCAATAATAGCCAATTAAAAAATCCACTCTTTTACAATCTAAACTTAATCAGAGTAAATGCGGAAAATAAATAAGGAGCAAGAGAGCATACGCAAACACAGCCAATTTTAACCTGGTTTCCCTCGTGGAGGACTAGTCCAGACTTGAGAACTCTAGCTCAGGATTAAATTCACTATTTGTGAAATAGTAGTTACACCCCGTGCCTTTTCTTCAGAAGAGCACGTCAACTTCTTACAATGGATCGCAGTGGCGATGCTTGGAATTTTCCAAGCTACTTCTTGAACTCTTGTACAAGACTCCTAACTGAGAGATGTTGAGCGCTCGAGACTCAGGAAACTTGTGGCTAGTAGATGAAGAAGGGTATGGCTTATATTGAGCTTAAGAGAGAAGAGAAGAGAAGATTGGATGATTAAAAATGAGAGAATTCTTGGCCTATTTATAGGGTTTTATCAGGCAGAATTCGGCCAGAATTCTGGTAGGAATTTTTAAATATTTGGTCGTGGGACAACTAGCAACCAGCAAGCCCTAAAAATTAGGATGCTGATTTTTAGGGGACAGAGTTCGGCCCGAACTCTGTCTCCAGAGCACAGAATGGGTCCAAGGGTTCAGTGGGCTGATTTTGGATGTGGAGCTTTATGGATTTGGATAGGTTATGGGTTGAGTCTCAAGAGCCCAGCATAACTCAGCTTACAATTATTCTAGACTCAATAAATATAAAAGTACAGACTCGAAAAATGACTCGCATCTGCAAAACTGAGTTGTCGTCGGGCTTGAGCTGGAAGTAGTCGTCGTGTGTCGTATTGAATTATCACAAGTATTATTTAGTCAAAGTTATCAATATTTGGTTGACTGTGACTTTGTGTCAACATTAACATCCTTGGCCTCTAATCTCGAGTCTCTAGTCTCGAACCATTGACCTCGTGTCGATGAGATGAGTTGTTCCATACGCTGAACCCAAAAGATTTTCTGAAACTAACGAGAGTTGCCTTTTTTCTCCAGGAGTTACGGGACCTCGGGCAGAGGACGAAGCGAGCGCTTCCAACGGATCGAGTAGTTCCGAAGCCGAGCCTCCGCCAACCCAATGGGGAGGATGCCGACCGAAGCCAGACCTTCCGACAGTCCTAAGGAGCGGATGCTGCATATGTTCAAAATACAGCAGAGGCAGGCTGCAGCAATCTAACAAGAAAGCGAGAAGCTGCACCTGCAGTCCGAAAGGCGATAGGACCAATTTAATGCCCGGTTCGAAGCGCAGTTCAAGATGCAGCAAGGGCAACTTGACACACTACGACAGTTGGTGCAAACAGTCATGACCAACGGGAACTCTGTAACCCATACTATCGAACCCGTGAACCGGCCCATCGAAGTCACACCCGGGGAGCCTTCGTCTTAGCTTGCGCCGCCAGAGAATATCGCCTTCGACTATACCAACTTCAAGAATGCGTTCCGCACTTCCTTCTCCGGCACCGAAGATCCTTCCCTTACGATCGACTGGTTAGACGAGATCGAGGAAAACTTCGAGCCCCTCGGCATCGATGAGGCAAAAAAGTCGCATGCGCTCAACTTCAACTTTAGTTGAACGCGCACGACTGGTGGGCGGTACAAAAGCAGGCTATCCGCCGAGATGACTCCTCCGCATCGATCTTCTGGGCTACGTTCCGTAAGGCCTTCGAAGTTGAGTACTTACCTGATGCGGTTTGCCAGGCGAAGAAGAACGAGTTCATGCAGCTGAAATAAGGAAATATGATATTGCACGAGTATGCTGCATAATTTAATAAGTCGAGTACTTAGCTCCGCTCCTGACTAGGATATGTTGCAGGTGAGTTGGAGGCTATCTGTGATAGCTATTATAGGCAGGAGCCTGGAGGCACCTATGAGCCAGTTGATGTTGCCCAGGACCTAGAGGTTGAGAAAGCCTAGTATTTTCTTTTAGCTTTATCTGGACTTGTATTAGAGACATCAGTATATTTTACATTTGCTGGAATGTAATAACATTTAGACTTGTATCTGAGATTTTGGGATTTGATATATTGGATGTTGTGATTTACTTTCATTCTTATCTTGATTCATAGTTCTCCCTAGATATTGGTATAGCTTACTTCATCGTGTCTAATGATGAAGGCTGGACGTGTCTGACTCGTGTCCGATTATTCGGGAGCGGGTCGTGACACTCAAGCTGGTGAGTTGTACATGCAGGCCACATATACCGGATGGAGGCTCGAGGGATATTCGATAGGAGTTGGATCGTCGAAAATTTGCTGAGGAGGGTCTTGAGATGTTTTGAAAGATACAGAGAATTCAATTCTTCAAGACAAAGTGAAGGATGGTGATGAGTTAAAGATTGAGAGACAGTTTGTCGATCCAATTACAGGTGGTCAGTCTCTAGGTGGGGATTACTCTACAGATAAAATTTTGGCTACAAGTGGTTTGCCAGTGCTTCACAGAGTGACATTGGTTTCAGAAGTTCGAAGCCAGGGAGAGATCAAGTTGTTTCCAACAAACTCAATTAGTGGCAGATGCATCACTATTTACACATTTCGGGGGATATGGGCCATCGACGGCGTGCACAGTACATGATGTTCTGCTTAAGGATGCATGCATGTGTACGGTAGAGCTTTAGTGTCGGACGCGAATATGGACATGTTCAGGAGTTCGAATCTCAGGAGGACCGTACTGTCCGTTTGGTTTGGCCAGCCAAAGGTGAAGAAGCTCGACGGAATGATAACACGTTTCAATGGAAGACGGAAGTCAGGAACAGGCAGCCAAGACTTATGGTATGGCTGATTGTTAGGGACTTCGGTCTTGGTCGTGTTATTGATGTCGGCATAATCTAATGGTGCAAAAGGTGCTACGCATGGCAGCTATAATCGACGAGATGGTCGAGGAGCTGGAGATGAAAGAAGATGTAAAGCAACACAAACATTATACTGCGGTATTTAAACAATATACCGATTACATATCGGTGGCAGTGTAGCGATGGTATATCATTGATCAAACAACAGGTTTCAAAACAACACAAATGGTATACCATGGTATTCTGACGATATACTATGATATATTGGTTTGATGGTCAAGGCACAAAAATGCTCAGGAATCTAGATTTTTTGGAACTAATTCATGACCTAATTTCCCCCATTGTCAATCAATTAAACAAGTTCCAATGATGTGGGTGAGTCTCCTACAACATTTTAGACTATGCTTGTAAGAGAAAACCTAAGTATCATAAGAAATCCACCATTAATACCAAAGTATCCTAATGAAAACCCTAAAACCATTATAGGTTAAAACCCAATATGAAAGCAAGAAACACAATATCACAATTTAATAAACATATATATGAAGGAAACTAAACATATACATTTATAAAGGAAATATAAATGCACGAAAACAAGCTTTCATCACGCTTTGCAAGATGTACTTACCTAGGGTTTAACTTACATGCCTAATTTATTCTTCACCACCAAGGAAGATTTAGAAATCATGTCATAGATCTTAGCTTCTAGGGTTTGATCCAAGCAAGAAAGAAGAAGAAAATAGGGAGTGGAGAGGAGAAAGAAAAGAGGAAAGGAGAGAAAATTGAAGAGGAGATGGAAAGGAGGAATTGAGAGAAAAATGAAGAGGAGAATGATGCTTGGCCATTGATCATGCCAAGTCATCAATCCATGCCCCCACCCCACACTTAATATCAACCACACAAGGAAAACCAAGGGACCAATAGGTAATAGAAAGCAAGTCATGGGGCTGACTGGGTCGATCGGGTCTCGAAGGTATATTGGTGGTATGTCGCGGTATATCAACAGTATGACGTGATATACCAACAGTATACCGGTCTGATAATCAATAACAATTTTAAGGGGTTTCAGGATGCTCCATTCTACGTACGGGTCCTTCCACGGGTCTATGGTAATGCCAAATGGATAATCTATGAGTCTAGGGTAGTCCCATGCATAATTATCTTGTTATAAAGTCAGTAACCCAAATACAATTGCATAAGTCAGTTAATCAATTAACCCTATCAGTCGCTCTACGGTTATATTACATACATAGTAACATGTGTCATAGCAAAGACTAGTATTCCATCATCATAGTAGTGACCCACCTCTACACCATACAAGGACAAGGGGCGTCACACTACCCCGAGACAGGGTACTACTCCAGACTATGATCAGGTGCTAAGATACCCAGTCAATCGGTAACAGATCGACTCACGTGGTCATCTAAGTACCACAATAAATCCAATAACAAGGTACTTATCAAGATACACAAGTCCACTAGTGGATACGGGTACGAGCAACACATGAAGGATATTGTATTGATACAGGATACATGAACCAATATACTTATAAATACGTATATTGATAATGGGGAGTGACAGACCAACTTTAGGTAGTTTCACCCGGAGACTTCCAATGAGGTGAACTCGAACTTGTTTAGGTTCGCCACTAGATTGGAGGAAAAGATAAGTTGTTAGAACTTCGGGTTCTAAAAAATTAGATTAACATGTAAAATAACTGGCTTGCAATATGTGACGATTCATTACGATTCAATATAAACTTCAGGCTCAGTTATGAACTTTAGTTTCAAGGTAAAGTCCAGGTTTACTTCAGATTTGTAGGTTCAACGCACATCCCCTTGTCGCTCATTGTACGCGACCAATAGTTGTTGAAGAACAAGTAGGATCTCGAGAAGTTTTCCTCTTTTTTTTTTCTTTCTTCTTTTTCTTTATTTATTTTTTATTTTTTATTATACATATATTAATCAAATCAAACTTTTCTACCTACGCCAAATGTTAAGTCTCTAAGAAGCTTGTCTTTTTCGCGTGGAGGTCAATCTGTCTTGCTTGAACAACTCCGTGTAAGCGAGGGAAGATTCGACTCAACTCTGAAACTCTGCTGCATAAATGCGAGGACACTTGCCTTGAATACCGTGCGGCCGCGGAAATGCGGGGGCAAGCCATCTCTAATTTGGCTTGAAGCCTTGGGCTCAAAATTTGAACTTCGTACTTGAACTATTGCAAATTGAGCACACTGTTAATGTTGAAGAAATTTTTACGTAGGCACACGCTACACAAAAACTTTATGTTTCCGCGTATTGCCCGCTTTGCGCGAAAATTTTCTTTGCTTATTGATGTTGCATTAAAAGTTTAACGTATTTTAAACAACGTAGAAAACAAATTTCGCGTGTCTAATTAGAGAAAGTTTTTGTTATCTTCGTAGCTTCACTGTCATTGGCACCATTGTGTGAAATGGAATGGACCACAGTCAGTACTTTAGTCTGGGTGTAGAAGTTCCTCAGTCTGATAAGGATCTGCCGGTAGAGAGGCGAGCAGTGATTGCAAACCAGGGAAAAAAGATGCTTCGCTATCCCTGATGGTATTCATCAGCCATGCCATCCTATCCTATCCCTGATGGTATTCATCAATTTTTTCAATCATCATTGCTACTCTGCTCTTCTTCCCTAGTTTTCATCATCCCTACCACCCCAAGATTTCTTCTCCCTTCTACTACTCTCTGTCATGGAATCCTCACCAAATACTACATATGAAGACGTCCTCATAAAGATGTCCTCTCTACATACGACATCCCACTCTGCTTCTGAAGATACTCGAAACACTCTGTCTTGCAATCCTCAAGCGGACTGGCATCTATATATTTTCTTCAAAATTCTTACCCATAGATCATATCCCTCTCATATTATCTACAATCCCAAAAATCTAGAAAGTTAAAGGTTCAATGAGGTTTCTGAATACCATGATAATTCTTATTCAGCAAAGTTCGAACGCATGGAGGATCTTGAGTTTGTGATCAGCAACGGCCCATGGAAGATCAATCATCATATGCTTATTCTTGAGAGATGCTATCCCAATAAATTGCCCAATGATTACAAATTCTCTGAAAGTGATTTTTGGATCCAACTTCATGGCCTCCCTGTTAACCTTCTTACCATCGACTTTGTGTCATCAATTGCAGCAAGGATCGGGACAATTCATCCACCATCCACTCTAGATGCCTGCAAATGGACACTCTTTGCCAGAGTTAAGATCAAAATTGACATTACAAAACCTCTACTTCGAAGTCTCAAAGTGCCTATGGGTAACAGATTCTGCATCCTCTTGCTCAAATATGAACGACTTTCTAAATTTTGCCTATTCTGTGGTTGCCTAGGCCATGGTATCAAGAAGTTTCGTACTCATAAAGACTATGAATCTATGATGAATGATAACTGGTCATCTGAGCAGAAGAAACAATTTCAGAGTCTTCTTGATAGATGGCTTGATCTTTCAATTTGTGTGACTCACTCTGACAAATTCAAATCTATTTCCCAAGCCAGAGGTAAATCAAAACTCCCTCCCACCTCGACCTCTTCTAAATCAAATAAAGAAGGTACTTCAAATCATCCCTCTTCCACCATTACCACTCCCACATCACCTGTTAACACAGACATGTCCATTGATCCTACTCCACCACACTCCATCACAACAACCACTCAGTCTATTCCCTCTCCACAGTACTCAATTTTACCAGTCCACATTGTCACCATTATTGTCACGCCCCGAGTCGACAAATCGTTCGTCTTCGGTGTTATTTTGCCGATTCGATCGTCCTCGCTAAGGCGTGATGCCGTACGAGTCTGAAATTTGCACTCGTACAAGGCAAGAACGTTACGTTACTTTTCATATTAATACGCCAAGTTGAAACTTCACAATCACATCAGAATATAAGATGCAGTATAGGAAGATAGAAATACTTTTCATTCATAGCTTGCAACGAAGTGTAAGTCGTAATTATATTGGATGTCGTTGCGGCTACATTGATTGAAAACAGAAAGAAACACATTCGACAAGTTGCCTGAACTAACACTTGTCGTCCCATACATTCGTCCCTTTATACATAAGCCGTCGATTGAATTGGCTTTAAAATACTTCAGCATAGGAAGAGCTTCAAAACGCCTCTTCGTACTTCAGCTTCAGTTTAGTTGGGAGCGCCCGCCGCACCTGGGAAAATTGGGGGAATGGGATTAGCACACTTGCTAAGTGGACGAGACGAACCCACTCGTCTAAACCGACTCTGATTGTTAGGGTAGGCATGCTTTAGAGTTGTCTTTCTATTAGAACTAAATGAATTCAGTTCATATTCGATAGCCATCTTTGAGTAATAAAGCATACAGTAAAACATAGCAGTTTATCATATTTCTTACCACGGTCGTGCTCGTCCCTGCATGAAAACAGAGATAATATTTACACCTGCATAAGACAATAGGTGAGCATGCTACTATCTTATATGCGGTCATTGATGTTACACATCACGTGGGACTATCTCAACGGCATTTCGGTCCGCTCAGTCTAGGTTGCAAGCCTGACTGACGGTCCCGCAATGCATCAGTACCGAAGCACGATTATTCATTCCCCCTAGGTCGATTCGATTCCGATGCCCCGGATATCGATTCGAGAAAAAATATCAACTTGTGCACAAGCTGTCCATGACCATGCCAATGCGTGAACAGTTTAACATATGCAACAGTTTAACATATGCAACAGTTTTGTATAGCGTGGACAATATTGAACGGTATTATCATTTTCCCCAACTTATTCAACGATTCATTTTTTCCCAAGTCGTACTCCCGATTTAGCGTCCCGTAGGCACCAAATTGTCTGAGGCATCATAACCCACGATCGACGTTTCATAATATTTTGCAACACGTGAAATAGTCTATCTTTTTACTAGAACCTTAAACTTTCTGGTTTATGTGATAGACTTGTATTTTCAGAGTGAATTACTCTAAATCGATACGTTTTTCCCGAGTTCTTGAACTTAGTGGATTGGCATGCAATTAACTTGGCATCGTTCGATTTGAATGAATTCAAGGCAAGGAATTAGTTTGTGGGACAGAGTAGAAAAGAAGGGGCCGAATCACCCACCGTTAACTTTGGTCGTGCCGATCGTCGAAGCGCTTCGCAACGTCAAGCTTTAGTTACGCGAGCTCCTGCAATGGCACCAACACCTTGTTAGAATTCCTTCTTTTTTCCTTGCTTCGAAATTTGTAATTGCATCCATAAAAATGACGCGAAAGCACTTCATCAAGCCCAGCGGCAAAGCTCCAAGAAAACCATACAGCGGTCCGGTCCCGTCGAAGGGACTCTTATAGAGAGCTCACTCGCCGAGACGCAGCCCGTTGCATCTAGGACTTATTCCAACAGAAGTCGTTCCATTATTTGGATCGATTCTCGTAACTTTCGTCCAAATCGATTTGAATCGATGCCGCAAGGCGTTATCGTTTACCAAGCTTAGCGATCGAGTCAGATGGCCATCTAAGTTCCCGGCCGATCTGACTCGGTGCAAACATATTATGAAGTTCCGTCGCCTATCGAAAGCGGGGCGCTACAACTATCCCCTCCGTCCATCCTCCGACGACGGTTACTGACATGGGTCATGACATCACAGGAACTTCTGAAGATCAATTATCCCCCACAATCCCTTCAAATGCGGAAACTCCCATGATCTCTACAAAGGTGGGCCACCCTGACTTACTTTCTGCAGTTCCAAACTTATCTAGTCAGCCCATTATCTTTGTCATCTAACTCCTACAGACCCCAATCAGTTACCACAATCTCCTACTTTCGCTGATACCAAAATCTCAAATTCTGAATCTAACCCAAATCCCAATCAAATAGATCCTGTTGGTCCTGCTCCATGTGGGGATTCAATAAACTATTTGGATTCCAATTTCAATCTACCTAATCAGGTTCACATTGATTCCTCACCTCCAATTGATACTTCTGTATCAAACAGTACTCAAGTTATTCCAGACAGTAACACTTCAAATTGTACTCATGTTATCAAACCTACTCAGTATCTAGCTCACAAACCTCAAAACCAAATATCAACTACCTATTCTGTTTCAACATTCACATCCTTATTGAATGCTCTCTCCCCTATATTCCCCTCTCTGGATGCTGAAACATATCTTGCCTCTGATACTCATCCATTCCAGCATCCAAAGAGTCACAACAAAAGGCCCAGATCAACTAATGATGAGAATGACTCTGACATTGCCTATGATAGACCCCTCAAAAGAATCACAATATCCTCTGATGTAGACACAGGCGCGGCTGGCCTCCAATAGCCTCTCCAAAAATGATTCTCTCTTGGAATTGTAGGGATTTGAGGAATGACCCTACAATCAGAACTATCAAGGCATTCCTCCGTGCATCTAGACCTAAAATCATTTTTCTATCAGAAACTAGATGTTCGTTAAATACTGCATCTACCATAGCATCATCTTTGGGTTATGCCAACTTTAATCATGTTCCTTCGCTTGGTCTTTCTGGTGGTTTACTGTTATGCTGGGATTCTGATATCACCCTTAACATCATTTCCTCGACCAATAATTGCATTCACACCTGTCTTCAAATTCCAGGATACACTCAATGGTGGCATCTTCTTTGCATATATGGCCCACCTTCATTACAAGACCGTAGACCATTTTGGCAAGAACTTGGATCTACTATAGCATCAATCACTTTTCCATGGATCTGTATAGGCGATTGTAACAGCATATTTTCTACAGAAGAAAATTTTGGAGGAAATAGTTTCAACTACAATCATCATAAAGCTTTTATAAATTGGTACAACCAAACTGGAGCTATGGATGTTGGGTATCGAGGGCCAGCCTATACCTGGAACAATCGTAGAAAAGCTCCTGATTATGTGGCAGAAAGACTGGACAGAGCTTTGTCTGATACTCAATGGCGTACACTTCACCCCAGGGCTGGTATCCTCCATCTCCCTTGCCTCAATAGCGAGACCATAACCCAATCCTTCTTTTATTGAACACTGAATCCAGAAAAAGAAGATTTCCACCGCGCTTTGAGGCAGCTTGGACTTTGGAAACCGACTTCACCAAAGTTTTCTCTGATTTCTGGCACAACATTCCTTCAACTGATGTTCAGACCAAACTCAAGAGTATTCTTCCTAAAATCAACATCAACATTCTAGATAAAGATATCCAGTTTCTCGAAAGTAGTCTTCTTCATATTCAAAGTTTGTCTCCAACTGAAGATACCTATGATGAAAAGAGAAAAATCCAAGTGTCCCTCAACAAACTTTACCTGCAGAAAGAACTGTACTGGAAATAGAGATCCAACATATCTTGGCTAAAGGAAGGAGACAAGAACTCTCATTTCTTTCATCTGACAGCTACTATGAAGAGGCAAAGGAACTCAATCAACACCATCACCAAAGACAACGGAGAACAGATCACAGATCATCAAGCAATATCTGATGTCTTTACCGGTCATTTCAGCAACATATTCCAAGCAATGGACACCATCCCTGTTCCAGATCACATACTTGCTGAACTTCCAAAAATTAGCACTTTCGATAATGAGGCACTAAGCTCTGTCCCTCAAGAAGAAGAGATTAGAAATGTCATTAAGCATATGAATCCATACAAATCCCCTGGACCAGATGGGTATCCTGCCTATTTTTACAAAAAATGCTGGAACCAAATTGGACATGAGGTATCTCTCTATATCCAAAACTTCTTCATATTATGTATCATGCCACACAATCTCAATCTCATCCACATTGCTCTTATCCCTAAAGTCAGTAATCCTTCTAGACCAGTGGATTTTAGACCTATTGCTCTGTGCAATGTTTTATATAAAGTCATTTCTAAAATCATCACTAATAGACTTCGAATCCATCTCCACAGTCTGTTAAGTCCTTGTCAAAACGCTTTTGTACCTGGTCGTTATATTGGGGATAATATAGTTGTGGCTCAAGAAATAATCCATTCCATATCCAAATTTTCCACCAACAATAGTGCATATGCCTTCAAAGTAGACATGTCTAAAGCTTACGATAGGTTAGGCTGGGGGATTATCAGTCAAACACTCAATGGATTTGTATCTATGGCAAGTCACATGATCTTGTCATGCAGTGTGTCACCACTTCCTCATTATCCATCCTTATCAATGGAGAACCCTCTAAATCCTTTATTCCTGCTCGGGGGATTCGACAAGGCTGCCCACTATCTCCCTACTTATTCATACTTTGCATGGAAATATTATCTGCTCTCATTAATTCTATGGTCAGGAACTCCCTATATGAGGGTGTTACTTTAAGCAATTCTTCCACAACATACTCCCATCTAGCATTCGCAGATGACCTATTCATATTTGGAACATCCTCTCTTCATAACATCTACCAGGTCAAAGTTATCCTGAAAACGTTTGAAACTTGGTCAGGCCAAAGTATAAATTTTGAAAAATCCTCCATCTTTCTTTCCAAGAAAACAAATCCTATCATGCGAGTGTTATACACTCATCTTTTGGGAGTTCAGTCTATGCAAAGTAAAGATAAATACCTTGATCATCTACTCCTTCAGTCCAAAAACAGAGTTAATACATTCTCCAATCTTCTTTCCTCAAGCTCCTCAAAACTGTAAGGATGGCGTAGAAAATGTTTATCACATGCTGGGAGAACAGTCCTTATCAAATCCACTCTTGCCTCTCTTCCCACTTACTAGCTATCATCCTACCTTATCCCCAAGAAAGTAGCAAAGAATCTGTCCAAACATCAGATGAACTTTTGGTGGAATTCTGTTGATAAAAAGAAGATTCATTTTACTGGTTGGACTCAGTTCACTAAACCAAAATTCCAAGGTGGCCTTGGTATTAGAGACCCCCACATTTCGAATTTGTCTCTAATTCTCAAACTCACTTGGAGATTTCTCACTGAACCAAAATCACTATGGGCATCTCTGCTCTCCAATAAATATCTTCAATCAAATTCCTTTTGGACAGCAGTCCCCTCGAGTGGATCCTCATGCATTTGGTCGAGTATCCTTTGCAGCAGAGAGTTCTTGAAAGACAATGTGATATGGTCTGTTGGTGAAGGGTCCAGTATCAATATCTGGCATGATCCTTGGGTGCCCTCCATACCTTCCCATCGAGTTCAAGGCTTCAACTTCAGTAGCAGATGGGCCCTTAATGTCTGTGATCTGATTAACACTGAAACTCAATCTTGGAAGCATAATCTGATACACTTGCTATTCCCTCCCTTGGAAGCCAATGCAATTTTGAAAATCCAGTTATCAACCAACTGTTCCACTGACAAACTAATCTGGAAGCACACTGCTAATGGTATTTTAACCACAAAATCTGCATACAGAACTATTCATGACAAGCTCTCACAGAACAGGAAGATTCCTGATGAAGACACTTTCAAAGATTGGAAGAAACTATGGTCCCATACTCACATTAGTCCTAATGTGCTCCTCTTCGCCTGGCGTGCTCTAACCAACTCATTGCCTACAAACGCCAATATCCATCATCGACTCAACCATGTTGAAGAAACATGTACTCTGTGCAAGGTACAACCAGAGACTACTAACCATCTTTTATTACATTATCCTGTAACAGGTACATCATGGCGAAACATTTCGGAGATTCATTCATTGATCCAAACCGACTCCACAATCTCCTCATTCATTTCATCTGTACTGAAGGAAGGTGACTCGCAAAAGATTTCAAAGTGTCTTTATCTCATATGGAGCATATGGAAGGCCAGAAACAATTCAATTTTCAAGCAGCAACCCATCAATGCGAGAAGAATATGTAAAGATGCACTCAACTTAAAAGACAAATTTGATAGTTACAACAACGGCATCAACTCCGGTACTAGTACATCACATGGGAAGCAAATGTCAGATGTCTGGATCCCTCCAAAACACAATTTCATGAAGATCAACTATGACAGAGCTTATCTGGATGGTAGAATGGGTGCAGGGGCTGTCCTTCGCAATGCAGATGGGGAATTTATTCTTGCAATGTCCAAATCCGAAGAAGGAGGATCACCATTAGAAGCTGAATCAATGGATATTCGCCTAGCTTTAGATATCTGCTCCAAAGAACAACTGCATAATGTTGTCATTGAAGGAGATTGCAAACCCCTGATTGATGCAATCAACATCAGTGACACAATTCCGCTATGGCGTGCTCGACATACTATTGAAGATGCAAAGGCAGTTTTGGAAACTGAATGCAACGTTTAGTTCTCTTACATTAATAGGAGAGCTAATGAATGTGCTCATTCTTTGGCCTCTCATGCTCTACTCTTTAACCTCTCTTCTTCTACTGAAGATTATGAAGAGATACCTCTTTGTATTGAAGCTGCAGTCTGCATAGACAAAAGCAATGTACCTTGTTAATTTCTTAATGAAGGCTTTTATTCAAAAAAAAAAAAAAAAAAAAAAAAAAGATGCTTCGCTATGTGATTTCCAGCGCTAATGTGTAGGGATGATGAGGTTACTCTTCAAAAACCGGCCTTCATGTTCGGAGATGCGATAGAAATTTTAGTTTATATATATATGGAAAAAAATTCAATACATTTCATGGAAAAATTTATATCGATACATCCAAAATCTGAACTATTGGATGTTGATCCAATAGTTCGGATTGAATAATAGAGTAGGAAACATCATTTAATGCTGATTTTGACTTTTGACCTCTATTAATCGTCTAAGAAAAGTTATTTAATCCGAACCGTTGGATGAACATTCAATGGTTCAAATTTGGAATGTATCGATACAAATTTTTCTATGGAATGTATTGAAGAATTTTCCATATATATATATATATATATATATATATATATATATATATATATATATATATATATATGGAAAAAAAATATGGAAATATATATATATATATATATATATATCTATATATATATATATATATATATATATATATATATATAAAACACAAATAAACCGATTTAATTCGGTTCGGTTTGATACGATATGGGTCATTTCGATTCGGTTTCGGTTTTGCTTATTCGGTTTTCGGTCCAATTCAGTTTTCACTTATTCGGTTCGATTTAAACCGAATTAACCGAATGCTCAACCCTAGTCGTACCAGCCCAGTCCTCGGCCTTATCCCCGGATCAATAGTAAATGACATACTAGGCAATACGATTCCATACCTGGCATACACCTTTGGGAATATGTTCCACAAGAGAGGTAGCTACCCTGTAGGAGAGTGCAGATTGCTGTGTTAGATCAATTAGTCATCCCAGCAACAGTGGTGGAACCACTTGACCAAATGGGCGTTGGATACCTATGAAACCACCATAAAGAGACTAGTGTTATACCAGGCCATAAGGGCCACCTACTACGGTCTGGAGCAGAATCTCCAACAGCTCCTTACACTAGTAGAGCAGCAGCTTTACAATAGCAGAATCAGAACCTTATTCGCACCAATAGGGGAGATGGCGTTTGTACTTCATGAAATGCATGAAGTGTCTAAACTTCCAATGGGGCAGGAGACGTACGAAAAGTATAGTCCCATCTGGCCTACCGAAGTGGGGACCATTTTGATCTGGAGCAATATATGCCGAGCCGATTCACCAGACAGTTTGGCTACAATCAACTGTACATCGAAAATGTTACCGTATGATGGCAATCTCCTGGATGGTGCCAGAGCTTGGCGGTACTTTAATATGGGCTGCACTAGAGCCCAATTCACCTTGCCGGAGAAGAACCCGGCGTTGTACACTATAATCGCCTTTACAAACTCTTACTGCACATCGGGTTTTGGAGACCGGCGTTCTACCGAACTGAACTAAGAGTATGATATGGCAATCTCCTGGATGGTTTTGAAATCTCGTAGAGGTGAATCATCCTCCTCAACCGCATCACTGCCGAAGAAGCAGAGGTGAATCTCTTGGGATGGCGCGAAAAAACGTGATTCCAATCGGGTGATAATGTGTAGGTTTTATGCGTCATCTAAGATGGCAAATTTTTTGGCGCCATCTTAGATGGCCCCTCATCCTCCTATTTGCAATTTTTGTTAAATTCTCCCTTCTTAAGTAAATATACCTAATTTTATCCTCCTATATAAAAATTGCTGTAAGGTTTGCCAACAAAAGTCTTAAGTTCGTAAGTTAGAAGCTGATTTTGGACGAGCTCAAGAAATCGGTTGAGCAACTGATACAACTACAATGAGGAAATATGACTCCTCTTATTGCTGAAGAATGGGAAAATATCCGCAAAGTTTCAGTCCTTTCAAGCAGACTTCTAAGAGATGAATATCCATGATGAGAGTAAAACCAAACTCAATGAAGAAAAGCATTCGGCAGTCTCAGTCCAATGAGAAGCCGCCAGCACCACCACAACAGTTGCAAATTCGACTGGTAGGGTCAGGTCCGTCAGGAATCTAAATCTAACCAAACCCAGCAGCACCATATGTCCAAACCCAATTCTCAACCATAGGTAGAAATAGAGATTTAGTAAACGACATACTTCTATAGTCATATATTGTCGCTGACCCTAAACGAAACTAGGCATAAAACCTAGCAAGGGTGCATATATTTTCCTACCACGGAGATAGTAGGGCTACTGATAAAGCCATCACGGAAAATCCATCAAAGAGCTGCAATTTATTCCCTTTTAAGATCTTATTGAAAGAACAGGATTACATATTCAAAATCTCACACAGATTAACATTTAGTTATACAAACTAAGTCGCATCATATCTCGAGAAAAGGTGGTGCATGAAAAGAGGATATTGTTTGGACTACTACCGCTTGAAACTAACTACGCTGTGAACAGATACCTTGCTCTATGTATATCACTTCTTTCCGAAAAGATAGATGCCCGAAGCTATTGCGGCCCCAGCCACTGCAATGCCAAGAGATACGAAAATCCTCCTCCTGGGCACACCCATGCTTCGACTAGGCATTTCCAGTAAGTGCTTCATCTGCAAAAGGTCAATAGTGAGTTTCACTTGAGATAGTTGCTTATTCAGAAAGAAAAAAAAAAATAGTAGGGGTTGTGCAAGCAAAAGTATAATTCTGGTTTACGCGAAGTTCACTGCACAAATTCTATGAGATGGGCCAAAAATATGTTCAGCTATCAACAAGGGGTGCATTCGGACACTCTGAACCCATAACAATTGGATCGTATTGAAAGATGCGTAGACTTAATGTAGATATTCTAAGAACAATCTGGAAAGAAACCATTAATGTAGTAATAGTTCCTAAATGCTTTACAGAACAAACAGAAATGATGGTGTATCTCATAAGATCACTCATTTTTTAGACAATTTTGAGGCAGATTTTCTTTTAATACTACAGACTAATTATATAAAAAACAGTGGTCGTCCCCGACAAGGATGATGAGTTAACCACCCTGACCTCAATAGGCTGCTTCCAGTGCTTTTTTATTCCTGCTAAATGTCCTTTACCCACCACTGCAACCACCGAAGAATGTTCTCTAGCAACCTTCAACAATGTTGATGACATGTATCTGGATACAAAGTAAGAACCTCTTGACTGATTTGAAAAATAGATACAAAAGGCATATGCACTGAAATTTAAAAAAGCATTAAGTCAACTCAGGGAGAATGAAGCTACCAAACTAGGGTGGTTATCTGTACACTCGTATATAAAATCTCCGCATGGTACTAAATGTTATTGACCGTGTATATGTATTCAAACACATAACCGTACAAAGTGGAAGACCAATAAATGAATTTCGTATCTTGCATAATGCACATGTTACCTAAAGAAACCCTTATGTTGAAAAACTAATCTCCAATGCCGAACTGTCGATGCCAAAGTTTTCTTTTTCTCTGTACGTTTCAAGTGAAAGACTCGAGAGCTTAATGGCGCCTGGAATTAGTACAGTTCATATGCATGTTTAGTTTAAATCATGTTTGACTCGACTAATGTGTCCTTGGCAGTCCAGCTTTATAGTGAAATATCAGTATAGCATGTATCGCTCAGTAGATAGGAGTTGCTACTTTGTTTGAGATGTCTCGTAATAAAGCCAACTGTAGGTTCATGAAGTCCAACCAAAATTAGAGCAGAAGACTTTGATGTCATTTTATGTTCTGCATAACATTTTGGAGAAGCTAATTTTATGCCCATGGAAGATCACAAACATAAACAAAAAAGCCTTAATCCCAAACTTTTGGCATAGGCTATTTGGACACTTTCTTCTATTCAACTCTGTTAAGAGCCATGCCATCTGTAATATTGACATAAATCCATATCCTTTGCTATGTTTCGGCCTATCACAACTAGTTATAGCAAAAAAAATATAAAATCTAACCTATACTGACAAAATAAATTACATATTTTCTTAACTCCACATACCCTAATTCCCAAAACCATGCCCCCTCCAACTATGAGCATGCCCATATTCATCCATTCTTAATCTGCCACTCCAATCAAGATCGGAATTCAGCTCATGCATTTGCTATTACTTAGGAGTTAGAACGTAAAACAATGATCTACTTTGGAGCCTTTTGCCAAGTGTCATCACATATCCATCTTATTGATTTCGGACATATTGAATATCTAGACCTTCCTGCCTAACTTTCCTCAACTATTGGGAGCTGGACAGCCGCAACTAGGTGGGAAGTGGGAAAGTGGATAACACTTTTCACACTCCCCGCATTTGGTTTGAAGGAGGTGGAGAGGAAGGTGGGGGTGTCATGATTACTTTTGAGTTCATGTCTCCCCCTTGTCCCCTCCCATTATCACCGTTCCATATCCTCTCTTTTTTGGAGGATATGGGATCAAAGTTGAGTTTTTTGTTCATAATTTTTTTTCATAACAATTAACATGTGTAATAATAGCAAGTAATAAATCACATTAATTTTATTATTATGAAATCTAAATAATTAAACAAATATTCATAATATACAATAAATAGAAATAACTAATTAAATGACTACCAATTAATATTAATAAAAAGAAACAAAGATAATTAGTATTATATTTTTGCTCACTCGTAGGCGTCCGAACCCCATTAAGCGGGGAGTCGACTGAACATCTCAGCCATTGGCGGGAATTTCGCCCGCAACCGATCCCCAATTCTTGTTCACCCCAGATATATAATTATTAAAAATTAGTTAATGTTAAACAATTTATTATTGTAACATTGTTAAATACTAATTAAGATATTTAATTAATGTCAAGTAACTTATAAATTATAACGCTAGCTAATATTAATCAATTAAGATAATTAGTTATTAAAAGAATATCAATAATACATAATTATTAAAACTGTTATAATCGCTTAATACTATTATTTCGTTAACTTTAAGTATTAAATCATAGTTAATATTAAGTTAAATAATTAGTAATAATACTTAATTATCAATTTAGCTAGATATTCAATTAGTTATATTAGTTTTATAATGCACTTACCTACCTCCTTCATTCTCCGACCTTCTTCAATGCAAGCACATTTCACAAGAAAAATGAGACAAGAACATGGATGAAAGTCCATGCATATGCACAACATGGATGTGCACTTTCTCACTCCCCTCTCACTTTCCATTATCCAAACAACTCCTTACTATAAACATCATTTTCTTAAGAATCTAAGGCACTAACCTTTGAGGAGGTAAGTTGTTTATAAGGAAAAAGTCTAAGCAATATTTCATATTCCTTCTAGTATTACCATGTTTCCCCTACTGTACTCCAATGATGCACCTCACAAAAGGTAAGTAGTGTATGAAATCTAGGATGCTGAAGTGTATCTGATATGTATCCTCGAGGTATCAGAGTCTCCAAGTATCTGGTACATATCCAACACTATTATGACACCTCCACTGAAGAATTTATGCAACATGCACATGGATGGTGAGTGAAAACATGTTCCACCTGATATTACTCGCATCTCATAGTGTATGAGACACCATTTGCCCTATATAAGTCCATTTCATTTGAACTAGAATAATATGTGGACAAAACATTAAATACTAGGGGTCAAAGACATTCGAACTAGAATACTGTAGACAAAAACATTAAATACTACTAGTGGTCACTGCAACCTCCTACATTAAACTGATTAGTGACAAAAAATTCACAATTATAACTAAACGAAAATTAATCAAGCTTGCAGCAGTGATGTAGAACGCAGAGAATTCAAGTTAATGATGAACACCACATTTGTAGGAAATCTTGTCAGCGCACGCACACACACATTTTTATTTTATTTTTAAACACATATTATTTTTATTTTATTTTATTTCTTTTGGAACAAGTCATTATCCATGATCGCTCCAACTGGGATTCGAACACCGCCATCTCGAGGCACATGCCTCCACACTAACCACTTGAGCTAGAGGCCATTCCCCACCCCAACCCCCCCCCCCCCCCACCCCAACCCCCCCCACCCCACACAGACACATTATTTTTACCTTCTTTGGGGAGGGAACAGGTCATTATCCATGATCGCTCCCACCGGGATTCGAACACCGCCCTCTCGGATCACATGCCTCCACACTAGCTACTTGAGCTAGTGGTTATTGGCCCCACACACAATACATATGAGAGAAAGAAAACCGTTCCTACTATGTCATAGCAATGAATATCTTGCTACTACGAATATTTCTCTCTTTACCTATTAATCCATGTGTCTCGTATGCTCCCATGTGGTCCTGAGTGCTAGATCAACTAACAAGGGACACGTATCCACCATAGCATAAATTTCTACGATATATATATTGGAATCCTTAAAAACTAGCAAAGTGGTTTTATAGTATGGATCCGACCTATGTTACAATCGTTAGATTGGATTGGATTGAAAGGCTATGAAAACACCCGTATCTTTTAAGTAGATACTCTCACCTTTTAAACTTAGCCTTCCCATCCAATCCAATGGTTATAACATAGGTTGATTTCATACTATGAAACCACCCGGGTGATTTTTTAGCATCTCTCTCTATATATAGAGAGAGAGAAACACAGAGAGGGGGAGGATCAAGATCCCGCTATTAAGTATTCCCGAATATTCCCAAAACAGCATGCACTAAATCTGTCCTTTTTTACCAAACAAATTTGTTCCTTAAACTACCAAATTTCTTGCGAGATTTTGAACTAATCTGTACAGTCAAAGGGCAGATCTAATGGCTACTATTTCGGAGACATTTGGGGATGCTTAATAGAGGGGATCTATATATGTGTGTGTGCGTGCGCGCGTGTGTGTGTGTGTGCGCGTGTGTGTGCGCCAATGACCCTCTAGCCTAGTGGTAGTGGAGAGACATGCGGCCCGAGTGGTCAAGAGATCGATTTCCAGTGGGGGCATTTGCCAAAATTACCAGTTATACGTGTGTGTGTGTGTGTGTGTGTGTGTGTGTGTGTGTGTGTGTGTGTGTGTGTGTGTATATATATATATATATAGCCTAGTGGTAGTGGTGAGCATGCGGCCCGAGTGGTCATAAGATCGATTCCAAGTGGGGGCATTTGCCAAAATTACCAGTTACACACACACACACACACACACACACACACACACACATATATATATATATATATATATATATATATATCGAAGAGGGCACAAAGTCCCTAAGGGTAAATAGAACCGTAATCACGCGCCATTGGGGGCTCGAACACTCGACATCCCTGGCCGCAATGCCTCCCCTCTTCCACTAGGCTAGAGGGTCATTAGCTATATATATATATATATATATATATATATATATATATATATATATATAGGCTAAATTGTACTTTGATACCCTCAACTATTCCGCTTTTTCAAGTTGATACCATAAACTTTTTTACTCAACAACTTAATACCTCAACTATAATTTTTTACCTAAATTTTTAAAAATTTCCAAAATGCCCTTATCCCTTCCCTCTCCCCTTCTCCCCTCCTCCCCTCCCCCACTCCGGCGACCACCTCCCTCCCTTCCCTCTCCGGCGACCACCTCCCCCCCCCTCCCTCTCCGGCGATGGTGGAGTTGGGAAAGGAGGGCAGGGGGAGAGGGAGGGGAGGGAGCGGGAGGGGGGGGTGCGGGTGGCCGGAGGGTGGAGGGGAGCCGGGGGGGCGGAGGGGGAGGGTGCAGGCGGGGCGGGAGGGGGGGGTGCAGGCGGGCGGGAGGGGGGGGAGGGGCGGGGGTGCGGCGGGGCGGCGAGAGGGGCGGGGGCGGGGTGGTGGACGGAATGGGGGGGGGGGGGGGGCTGGAGGAGGGGAGGGGGGAGGGGTTGAGTGGTAGTTTTAATTTTTGGGTAAGGGCATTATGTCCAAAAAAATTTAGGGTATCAAGTTGGAAAAAAAAATAGTTGAGGTATCAACTTGAAAAAGCGGAATAGTTGAGAGTATCAAGTGCAATTAAGCCACATTTATATATATATATATATATTATATATATTATAATATATATATATATATATTTTATACAAAACACAAAGTTTTTGAATCCTAGGGCTGACTGTGCCAAGATAAAGAGTAGTTGGGATTTAATCTTGGTGAATCAACGGTTGTGGGGTTTTATGGGGAAGAACATTATTGGGAGTGGGGTTTTATGGGGAGCATTATTGGGAGTGGAATTTTATGGGAAATCCAAAGATGGGGATTTAATATTTTGATGGTTGGGATTTAATATTTTGATGTGGGCCTCATAATGGTTGTGGATGAGCATTATTGAGAGTAGGATTTTATGGGGAATCCAAAGAAAATTCACATCCAGTAGTGGTTGGGATTTAATATTTTGATGGGGCCTCAAAATTATTATTGTTCGTTTAAAATTGGGGGTCCAAGATTTTGAGGGGGAATACCTTAAATGAACCCTGCCCTATGGGCACGGGTTATGACTAGTATATATATATATGTATATATATAATACGCGAGCGCACCACAAAACATACAAAATGTCATTCGGAAATGCTTAATTGAGCATACAATCTAGAGCCCCATCTAGTTCATCATGGTGATAAATCTAAGGGGACGTTCGGTATACGGAATAATATATGGCCGGAAATTCAATATTTCCGGGAATCAAATTCCAAGTAATTAAATTCCCTGGAAAATTACATTCCCATGTTTGGTGACTATAAAAATATTCCCGGGAAAAAAATAAAAATGATAAAAAATAAAAAAATAAAAAATAAAAAATGAAAAAAACGAAAACGAAAACGATAAAAAAAAATCAAAAACGAAAAAAAATCTGACTAAAATACCAAAAAAAAAGACAAAAGGGCCCAAAAAGACCAAAACGACAAAAATGGGAAAAAAAAAACACAACCAAAAACACAAAAAATGATAAAAAAAAAAGCGACAAAAACGACAAAAAAAAAAACAAAAGCAACAAAAATGACAGAAAACAACAAAAACGATAAAAAAAAGACCAAAATGACAAAAACAAAAAAAATGACAAAAAAAAAAAAAAACAAAAAAAAGACAAAACCTACTAAAAAGGACAAAAAGAGACCAAACCGACAAAAACGACAAAAGACAACAAAAAGACAAAAGACAACACAAAACGACAAAAATCGATAAAATGACAAAAAGTGTCAAAAAGAGACGAAAAACGACAAAAAGGAAAAAATGACAAAAGCAACAAAAACGACAAAAAACTACTAAAATGACAAAAAAGAGACCACACCGACAAAAAATTGACAAAAAACTACTAAAAACGATAAAAGACAACAAAAACGACAAAACTGGTAAAAAAAAAAAAAAGACAAAAAAAAAAACGACAAAAAAAGACAAAAGACAAAAACGACAAAAAATACAAAAACAAAAAATGACAAAAAGACAAAACGACAAAAGAATGACAAAAAATACTAAAAACGACAAAAACCGGTAAAAAGCATCAAAAAAGAAACGACAAAAACAACAAAAAACGATAAAAACAACAAAAACGACAAAAAATGACAAAAAGAAACAAAAAAGACAAAGGACAAAAAAAACTACTAAAAACAACACAAAAACGACAAAATGTGACAAAAGAGAAAAACGACAAAAATGACTAAAAATTTGACAAAAAGCAACACAAAAATAACAAAATCATAATAAAAAATGACAAAAGCGACAAAAAACAACAAAAACGACAAAAAATGATAAAAAAACGAAAAAAGTCAAAAAGTAGAAAAAAGTTTAAACAAATTTTTTTTTGCCCGGGCAAAAAAAAACCCACCTATTCTTAAGGTATAGGATTCCCATGTTTTATGGGTAAACTATTTATCCGGGTATTTCTAATTCCCGGAATAAATTTTTTATAGCCAAAACAAACATGGTAATAGATTACCATCCTAAATTTTCCCGGGAATAAAAAAAATACCGCGTACCAAACGCCCCCTAAGAGTTACAAGAAATTACTACGACTAAAGTCAGTAAACTATGGTAGTCATCGTCATCATGCCATGATACGAACATCAGAAGGATTTAGATGTGATAAACATGCTCAACTAAAATCTGAAGTGGAATAGGCAAGGAACATATTCATAAATTACATGACTTTCACAAGCTAGTAGTGATTTACAGATACCAACAGATAAACATAAACCTTGAATTTCATTAATAAGATCACAGGTAGAAATTCAAAGAAATATGAGGGCAAAAGCATATACTAACAGATCTCTCTCATATACAAGTGTCTCCATAAGAGTAGGGAATGCCCTACTCATCTCTTTTATCACAAGATTAGCATGTCATCATCATTCATTTCCTTCAGCTGAAAAAACAGCCGTGTTATAAACAACAGGTGCAGAAGGGAAAAAATGACGCAAATCAAGAATACATGGAATTATCTAGAGAGCAACTTTGTATGACATTATATTATTTAGCAAGTATATAGACAATGTGCAGCACAAAAATGTTCTAATCAAATAATATAATGTAGTTAAGTCATGGTGCCAAATGCAATATAGACCATCCACGGATCCCCCTTTCAATTCATCATGATCTACATGCTGAAGGAAAATTCAACTATTCTGGTTGAATTATGGATCCTAATGAACCTTTGTTAATGTTTGAAATTTGATTACATAAACAACAAAGCCTTTAGCCCAAACTTTTGGGTCAACTACATGAAACCATATCTTCCATTAATCTTCAATACGGGCCAACTCCTCTCTCACACAAGAAAAAGACATCCTTTTTTGACAACCTCAATCCAAGCTCTCTTAGTCCCCTGGCTCTAGAATCAACTTTGACCAAACAAGGATACCTGCTGCCAGCTAAACAATTGTCTCCAATTTCTATTCACCAGCAGTAGCACTAGTCTCGTTCGTCAAAGTTTATATATAAATATATAACCCTCATCCCTCACAAACAATGTAGATTTCACTGCAGTGGCAGGGACTTTAACATGGTTTCAGAGAAACCCAAATCTCTATGGCATGCATTTTAAGCGGATTACAAATAAAATTATACCGCTAGGTGAATCCAGATCAACCCACAAAAATGGGTCTTCGACCTGCACGTGTTGAATAATATAAATATATCTCTCATCCCTCACCAACACTATAGAGTATTGGATGAGGGTTTTATATTTATAAAACCAATAGCCTTCTTCATTGGGTAAAAAGCAAGGGAAGATAACTTCCACTAAATCCGACAGAAATCTCTTTAAAGAATTAGATCAGTTCCTCTAATGTCATCATAACTATGCTTCTACACATCTCAAGTATTTTTACTTTATTATTATTTTTATTGCTATCCAACAAAAAACAATATTAGCCCAAGGTATCTACAGGAGATATATCCAACATAAAAAGATGATGGTGGATCCATTACAAACTAAGAGAAGAGACGGTAATTCATAAGTGGTAGTGACAAGAATGCATCATCTACCCTATCCAAACTCTTGAAGGAATGTTGCAAGGACAAGAAACTGCAAAGAAAACTAGTAGGGCACATCTTTAACAAATATGCAAAGGATCATACAATGTTACCTGAACGAGGAATGTTGAAATACGTGGAACGACAACCGGAACGTGGTAAGCTACTTTCCTTCTTTAACAAATATGCAAAGTATGTAAGTAGTAGAATAGGAGTGGAATCAAATGCAATCCAGACTATGTAATCATTTTTTCACTAGCATATATGTTATATATTTACACGCATCTATACAAACACTAGAATGCAAACAATGGTAAACCTACATTGAGACCGTTAAAATTTGCTTCTACAAGAATGTCAAGTTAAATTCAGTTGAATGGTGTGGGGACCATTAAAGCTAGCAATCAATAAGTTAAAATCTGAATTCAACCTAATCATGGTTCCACTACAACAAGAACATATATCATGCGGCTTGTTCTTAGCAGTCCTTCAATAGACAGTTGCAGGGTACAACACAGTACCCAGAGAGTAACTCTTTCTTGTGTGCACGGAATGCTGTTTTCATAGTTCAAGAACGTTTTGGTCCAAAAGGACTAGTGATTTATGGTATCTCAGGGACCATGATAATGAAGAGTTTCTGTGTGTGTTTTTATCATCAGTTTGTTCAAAGCCTATAAGGTGCAATCACCCATCAATATGGCATCCCTCGTCTTGAAAATACTTGGTTCTCTAAAGATTTGTTTAAAACTTAACAAGATCATCAATTTTTCAGCTTTCATGGCATCCTCTTCTTAACACCATGAAACACTATTGTTTAGAAACTTCTCTTCTCCACAATTTCAGTCTTTCACATTTAGCTAAAATGTATAGAATCCATAAAATCCAATGAAGAAAATGAAGGCCAAGTGCCATGAATGGCCAACCATCAAGTGCTTCCACCACAAGAAGGGGATGGCTAAACCACCAAGCATTAAAAATGTTCCACAAGCTGGGCACAAGAAATTCTATAAACACCAACCTAAGGTTAAAAAAAGTCAATAAATAACATGGCAAATTATGAAATGTGGGACTAATGAATTCTTTAAGGTCAGTTAGTGGTATTTGCCACTGACTATATGGTCATATAATTGAGAAAAAACACTGAACTTCTTATCACAATATAAAGCATAGTTTGCAGTATCGGCCGATACTAATCCGATACAGCCGATACCGATACGGTTTGGCATGTCACTATCCGATACCGATTGATACCGATATTGACCGATACCGATACTGACAATGGGTCTCTTTCCCAGTCAATTCGGCAAAGAAAATTGATCGAAAAAGGCTAATCAACAAGGATGTAAAAACATAATAAGGTTGTAAAAGCATGTAAATGAAAAAAAAAATCGCAAGTAAACCAACCGGCAAGAGTGACTATTATTTCATTCAATTTTAGAACTACTATGAAACAACAACAAAAAATACTTACAACTATGCTTAAATGTCTAAAATATTTTTTTCTAAATTTTTAATAATTTATTAATAACTATTTGCTTTCCGATACTCCGATCTGAAACGGCCGATAAAGCCGATACCACCTATCCCGATACTGATACGAAGGGTCCAATACTGATTCGGATACCAATACTGTGAATTTTGTTATAAAGAGACTAGGAAACCCCCCCCCCCCACTTTGGCAGATCATCTACGGTATATCTTCCTCCTGAAGTTGACCACACTTGTGTGCTGGGAGAACTTCCATCTTCCAACTTGCTTGGTATATATCCTCTTTGGTAGATCATTCTTCAATAAGATACCCAAGGTTGTGAAAAGCGCTAGTCGGGCGGGCACCTTCCGCCTAGCGCCTAGCCCGCCTAGGCGGGTGGCCGCCTAGATATAGGCGGTTAAAAAAATAAATAAAAAATCCAAAAAATATACTAAAACTTGCAGAAAAAATCATAAAACCCCAAAACATGCATAGTCGGACGTCATGGGGACTAGGCGGTACCTAAGCGGGCATCGGGCGGCACTCGGCGCCTAGGCGGCCGCCTTTTAGAACAGAAAAATACCTGCAGATTCTCAGTTTCCTCGCCCTTCCCTTCCATGCATCTCCCATAAATCATCCTTCTTATCAGTAGGGCAATGGTGAGAGATACACAGTTTGGCATCTGATAAAGATTGCTTTGTAGAACCAATAGTAGTAACAGTTACAATGCTTAGTAGTATGCTTTCTAGCCAACAATACAGGAAAGTGCATGTCTCATATAACCTGTCTCCTCTAGTGTATAAGACTATAATCAACAGAACATATTGCTCCTTATATTTCAAAATGACTCCATCAAAGACTAGTTAAACAAGGAGATGTCTACAAACTTAAGTTTCCATGCTAATCTCATTCCTGATACTAATATAAGTGATAAAAATAAAGTTTACCAGTACAAGCAACTAGAATGTGTAAGCCATAAATGATAACCACTAACATAACCTGAAGGTGAAGAATCTAACCAATCTGTTTATATCTTCAGCACTCGGTAAAAACAATCCTTGGAATAGCAAGTAGTATACAAGTTTTGTTCGGTGCCACAGCGACATACTCCCCCATGTTCTTCGCAAAGTAACCTATTGCAAATGCAACAAAAGAAGAAAAAAGGTTTTATTTGAAACTTTTAGTCGTCTATATGAATTCTTCTAGTTAAAGTTATGATAAATACATACGTGCAACTAACTTTTTAAAAGGTCTCAACGAGTGAGATATTTGGCATCACTTAGTTCTAACATATGTGATACAGCTAAATTTACAGAATTATGCTTCAGTTATAGCTAACCCAAGATTTAAAGTAATTCGACCATTGGACTTGGATGCTGCTCATGATATGTAGCATTATAGGCAGAACATTCCCTGCCTCTACTCTTAAGTCAGATCAAAAGTTAAATCAACTAATGACAGAAAGGCAAAGTGAAAGGGAAATTCATAAAAGATCTAACAGGAACATATTAAATCCAGGCCAATTTATTCATAAGATTACTAGACAAGCAATCTACAACACAAATCTCAAATTCAAGACACAACTTGCAGATTAGATATCACTTCTGCTGGTTGTGAGACAAGTACTTTGGTGCAGAAACTTCACAGGAAATGTCCATATTTAGTTCAGCAGCTAGACATGCTTGTAAGCTACTAAATGTAGGTAAAATAGATAAATTTGGAGCCAACAAAAGGGATACTCCAAGAACTTCCAAGTTTCCTATAAAAGTTTTCCCTAAGACAATGATACATTTCATGTCACTAGTCTCCGAGACAACATAGCCAAAGTGCGAATCAGAAGTATTTCCATAATCCAATTGTAATTTGATCTAAAAGTACAAAAGCACAAACATAACCAGCAACATGAGAACATTTATATATTATATATATATATATATTATATATATATATATATATAATTATTAAAGTGCCAAGAATCATAATCATACATCGATAGGACGATCACCAAGCATAACCTTGCCCCCGTAGCTCTGTGCTTCTTCAAATGCTACACGAAACTCAGCACCAGGTATAACCTCCAGTTCTTCAGACATCTACACAAAACCACATGAATAATTTAGTACCATAATAGTAGATAAATCGTAATAATGAGGTAGAAAAATTAGCATAAATTTGCCTTTGCAAGAAACCAGCTATAGAGAATTCCGAACAGGTTGTTCTTCTTTTTCTTCCAGGTGTCTATCATTTCCTTCACACTAGGAACCTATTAACAGTAATAGGCATAGACTAGTTAGCAATTAAGAATAGAACATTTAATTTTCACAATTCAGGTCTACATATAAGGATCACAAGGAACCAATAAAATAAAATACATAATGCAGCTTATAGTACCATCTCTTTATGTAAAATTGGATATATATTTTATAATACATCCCTACGAAAACAGATCATATACATACGTGCAAATCTCGGGGGGTCAAAATACCAACTCGGCTCGAGCACAACTCTAAGACAACCTACACAATACGATCAGACATTACAACATTAGTTATTTGGAAAAAAAAACTAGATGCACCTGTAACAAAGATTACATACTAACACAGGCAGCTAACCTGCTAAAATGATCCATCCATCAATCAATTGTTTGGTGAGTTTCAAGAGGGAAGCACCTGGGGTTTCAAGGAACTGATGACAGCCTGAACCTCCATGCACGATTCCTGCAATGACACCAAAAAAGAAATAATTTTTCTATACAACAAATGGAACCATAATGACAAAAAACAACGAAGCCTTTGTCCCAAACTTTTGGGGTTGGCTATTTGAAAATCCTTGTATTTCATTCAGCGCTGTTATGATGTCCTCTATAACATTAACAAAAAAAACATATTCTTCTTTCCAGCCTCAATCGAAGTTCGTTTAGGCCTACCCTAGTTCTAGCAGCTCCTTAGTATATGATATCTCATCGCTCTACCTAACCAGTAGTATCCATTGGTCTATGTTATACATGTCTAAAGCACATGAGATGGCTTTCCCTCGTCTTATCCTCAATTAGTTCCACCTCCAACTTCTCATGAATACGATAATTTCTTATTCATCTTTCAAAGTATTGTCACTCATCCATTTTAGCTATTATACTCAAATGGAAACATAAACTTGTAAAAGTAAAGTCACGCACAATGAGGATACTGGGAACAAATAATTTTTCGTACGAATTTTGTAACAAATTGAACGATAAAGTTTCCAGTCAGGTCCAACCCACACTAGGCCGAGGGGGAACGGCCTGGCTACATGCTATGTAGGCTTGTTTCTCATGTTACTTAATTTTGTATGAAAAATTCACAATTAATTGTTGTCTAGTTGGCTAATGGATGGAAGTTTAACTTGGAAATCTTGAGTTCAAATCTTTTTAGCCGCGTTATGCCTAATTTATAGTTAATTTTAACATGTTCCTTATAAATTCTATAGGGTAAATACGAGGAAACCCTTTTGTCGTTTGGTGATTTTAAGGAAATTTTCATGTTGTTAAGTTCTTCATAGACTTTTCCCTCGTGTTAGAATTAAGCGATTTTCATCACTTGGAAGTCATGTGCCGCGCACGTAACCCTTCCAGATGACGAAAATACCCCATTTTCATGCTATACAAATTTTCCACTCCTTTACTCTGAAGAATTTGTGCCCTCCCCGATGCCTCCCTCGCCGACCTACGATGGCTCCTCTCCATCACCTCCTCCTCCACCCGTCCTCTCCCTTCCCTGTTGCCTCCACCAATCCCATCTCTTGGGTTTGGTCCTTCGTTTCCTTCCTCTCCGGCCCCTCCTTCTCCCCCTCCACCGTTGCCAACGTTGTCAACTCCCTCGTCTCCCTCATCCTCGACAAGGAACGCAACAAGAAGATCATCTTCCGGGAGAACGCCCTCCCCCCTCTCCTCCCACTAATCTCAAACTTAATTTGCTCTTTTTCTAAACTAGAATTCAGCTAACCATCCATGCATGCTCAGAAAGGCACCCAACAAAATAACCAAAATATATGTGATATATCTTATTTTGGTTAGCAATTTATTTTATAATTATTGCCAGTTTGAAGTAAGATCAGTACTATATAAATTAGTTTCTAACTACCCTATTTACTGAAAATTCCAGGTCGACGCTCTGCAAAGGTTGATGTCTACAATTTTGTAGTTGTGTTATCGGAGCTTTTATCAGGACGCTGAGCCTTTGACAAGTCGAAACCAGATGCGAAGCAGAATATGGTGGATTAGGAAAAGCCCTCTTTGGTTGACAAGCGGAAGCTATTCCGATTCATGGAACGAAGGACAGTATCCCCAAAAAGGGGTTCACGTTGTGGCTATGCTTGCATTGCAGTGCCTTGGCAGCGATGCGAAGCTCCGGCCAGTATGTCCGAGGTCTTGGCAGCACTGGAACAATTTCAGGATGTAAAGTGTGCAGAGAAACTTACCCATGACGAACACATGTATGCTCAGAGTCCCATAATTAAGTCACCAGTGAGGCAGAGCCCTTCACCCTTGTGTCCAGCCCCAAGAGTATCGACATTGCCACCCATTACACAATCTCCTCATGTGTGTTCAATCAGAATCATGCTTTCCATATTATAAGTCAACAATGTTTATCTTGTTTTGTCCTACGCTTTCTTGCTATTTTTCTCTGTAACTTACGTAACAAGTTTTTGTTATTTTGGAGTAATTCCATAGTGTATGTAGGAGCTTGTTAGAAGTTGTGATCTATTTTCTTCTACTGTTCTGTTATCTTTTCTTATGTAATTTCTGTACTTAACTATTCATGTCTTATTGACAAATTGTTGACTAATTGCCATAAGCCAATAAAAACACTGTCATATGTGAACTGGCAGGGAATCTCACATTGTTGGTGATAAGCAGTTGTTTAGTCAGCCACTGATCATTTGGAGTTGGCCAATCTCGCTTGGCACAAAATTATTACTTGGAGGCTCTCCTCTTGTTGTACCTCTTCAGTCTCCTAGTCTGAGAAAACAATGGTAGCTCTAGGTCCTTTGTCTCTGCAATTGCCAGAGTTCTTGGCCCTTTAGTCAAGATGAGATTGCCTTTCTCTTGGGGTCCAATATGAGATTAAACTGCTCCTGGATCTAGATAGGCTTGAGAGGATCAAAAATTTTGGCACCATATATTTCTTGATCTGAGTAACCAACTAATTCATTACTGAAACTGAGAAGAAATCAGGTATGAGATCAGAGAGAGGATAGGGGGAAGTGTGCCTTCCTGGAAGATTTCTTCTTGCTGCATTCATTGTCGAGGACGAGGGAGATGAGCCAGTTTGGCAGCAGCGGAGGAGGAGGAGGAGGGGCTGGAGAGAGAGGAGACGAAGGACCGGACCCAGGAGTGGTTGGGGTCGATGGAGGAGACGGGGAAGGGAGAGGACGGGGTCGGAGGAGGATGAGGAAGAGGAGCCAGTGGGAGGCATCCAGGAAGAGGAGAGGCACAAATTCAACATATTAAAGGAGTGGGGAATTTGGCAAGGATGGAAGAGGGGGTATTTTCATCATTTGGAAGGTTCATTGCACGACACATGACTTCTAAGTGACGGAAATCACTTAAATCTGATTTAACGGGAGGATGAAATTGTCTCTCTTGGGGTCCATGATGAGATTAAAGTGCTCCTGGATAGGCTTGAGAGGACCCAAAATTTTGGCACCATATATTTCTTGATCTAAGTAACCAACTAAGTCATTACTGAAACTGAGAAGAAACCAGGTTTGAGATCAGAGAGAGGATAGGGGGAGGGTGCCGTGGAAAGATATTCTTCGTGTTGCATTCATTGTCGAGGACGAGGGAGATGAGCCAGTTTGGCAGCAGCGGTGGCAGAGGCCGTGGCGGCGGAGGGGGAAGGAGGAGGAGGGGCTGGAGACAGAGGACCGGACCCAGGAGAGGTTGGGGTCGGTGGAGGAGACGAGGAGCAGAGAGGACAGGGTCGGAGGAAGAGAGCCGGTGAAGGTTGGCGAGGGAGGCGTTGAGGAAGGAGGAGAGGCACAAATTCTACATATTAAAGGATTGGGAATTAGCAAAGGATGAAAGAGGGGGTATTTCCATTATTTGGTAAGGTCATTGCGCGACACATGACTTCCAACTGACGGAAATCACTTAAATCTAGGGGGAAGGGGGGGGGGGGGGGGGGGGGGGGGGGGTCAAACACAGGGGGTTTCCCTGGTATTTACCCAATCTATGTAATGTCCGCTAAAATTCTAAGTTAAAAATTGCATTGTAATCCTAATTTTGTACAAACAAAATCACACTAAAGTCAATAAATTAGAGCCAAATCAACAAGTTAGGGCTCAAGCACACAACTTTCGCCTCAAACTCACAAAATCCATCATCAACACCATAATTCACTTGATCTGCTCCCTTGTATACAACAAGAAGCTATAATCCTCACCAATTACGCAAAATTGGCCGAAAAGAAAGACATAATCTGCTCTGATCGTATGAAAACCCTAATTCCTTCAGGGCCGGCCGATTCTCACCTTGGAAATGTAGGCGGTCCCAACCAAGTACACCTCGTAGGTCCCTCCCTCCGCCGACGACTTGCACTCCAGCACCACCACCGACTTCACCACCACCGACTTCGACAGCTCCTCCGGGAGAGTCCTCCTCTCCTCCTCCTCCTCCTCCTCCTCGTCCCCGCTCGAATCAGGGTTAGGGTTTGGATCTTGATCGGGATCCATCGCCGACGTCGGCGGGGGAATTTTGAGAAAGAGGTCTTGTGGAAAATGACGGAGTTGGGTTTGATAGGATTTGGTGAAAGATTGGAGTAATGATTTTGATGATGTGGGAGAGAAATACGTATTTTGCATGTTTAGACAACTAAAGTTGCAAATTTGCTTGTTGAATTTGCATGTTACCCCCTACGAATATATGATTTTATTGAAAGGATATTTATTGGGCAAATTGTGTTAACTACCCTACGATTTACACTTAGTACATAAACCATTCCTACTTTGTAACTAATTATATGGACAATTCCTATAGTTTATATTTTCTATAGAAACTTATAACACCGACCACTCATATGTTTTATAAAATTTATAAAGGAGGGGTGGTCAGTGTAAATATTTTTGAATAGGGGTAGTCCTTGTAATACTCATGAAACATAGGGGGTCACTATATTTATTTTATATTTATTTGATACACCATCCGTAGAGTCGAAAATCTCCACCGGCACGTCTCGATGGTTGTCGCGTCATGGATAACTACCACATGTAATATGAGAAACAAAAGGCACACGTTCGTACCTGTTACTCTAGTTTTTCAAGTCCATAATATCTCACATTCAAGAAAACACTAAGGATTTAACTCCCTCCGTGGAGTAGGATACTATGAAACAAAGTTATCATGGATTATCAATAAGTCTAGAATGAATTCTTTCTAGGATGACAAGTAGTCAATGTGAATGGACTATAGTTCGTTTAGTTATCTCAGCTTTAATTCAAATATAGGTTTGATTATACTTTGTGATAAATATTTACCATCCAAAAGGAAATAAAATATATATATATAGTCTTTGTCTAAAGAGTTGGGTTCACTTCAAGTTACGCAATTGTCGTCTACTTTTCTTCCATTGTAGCGAAGGTCCATTGTTCGTACCTCTCAAGAGCTTTGAAAAAAAATAGTTTGAGTCGTGTCTTACTTTTGCAAGGACAAATGTACAATCAAGATTGTTTTTCCAGAATAATGTAGCAAGCATCTGGACCCACCGTTGTAGTTTTTCAACTCCGTTGTGGTGTATGAAATATCAACTATTTAGTGAAAATATTTGGCATGTACCAACTTGCAGCAATTTTAGTTGCATAGTTAGTGGTATCAAGAAGCATATATTATATATATATATATATATATATATATATATATATATATACTAGTAACACACGTACAATACACGTGCATAAAAAAATTTGTTTATATATAAAATATTATATATATATATATATATATATATAGGAGAGGGAACATGGTTTTTTTTAATTATCCTCATTTTTATCTTGTGTTACCCCGAGGCAATAGCGCCAACACGACTGAAACCCCTCGGCCGCCACAATTGGTAGCACTGAGCACCACCGCTCGACACCGGCAACCACATCATCAGGCCTCAGTGGGAACATTTTTGTCAAACAACAGGGGGTTTTCCTGGTATTTACCCAATTCTATGTAATGTCCGCTTAAATTCTAAGTTAAAAATTGCATCTGTAATCCTAATTTTGTACTAGGAACAAACAAAATCACATTAAAGTCAATAAATTAGAGCTAAATCAACAAGTTAGGGCTCAAGCACACAACTTTCGCCTCAAACTCACAAATCCATCATCAACAACACCATAATTCACTCGATCCGCTCCCTTATATACAACAAGAAGCTATAATCCTCACCAATTACCGCAAAATTGACCGAAATCGAAAGACCTAATCTACTCTGATCGTATGAAAAACCTAATTCCTTCATGGCCGGTCGATTCTCACCTTGGAAATGTGAGCGGTCCCAACCAAGTACACCTCGCAGGTCCCTCCCACCGCCGACGACTCGCACTCCAGCACCACCACCGACTTCGACAGCTCCTCCGGGAGAGTCCTCCTCTCCTCTCCTCCTCCTCCTCCTCCTCCTCCTCCTCCGTCGTCCCCGCTCGAATTAGGGTTAGGGTTTGGATCTTGATCGGGATCCATCGCCGGCGCCGGCGGAGGACTTTTGAGAAAGAGGTCTTGTGGGAAACGACGGAGTTGGGTTTGATGGGATTTAGTGAAAGATTGGAGTAATGATTTTGATGATGTGGGAGGGAAATACGTATTTTTGCATGTTTAGAAAACTAAAGTTGCAAATTTTTTGTTGAATTTGCATCTTAACCCCTGCGAATTTATGATTTTATTGGAAGGATATTTATTGGGCAATGCGTTTACTACCCTACGTTTTACATACTACATAAATCACCCCTACTTTAAAACTAATTACATGGACTATCCCTATAGTTTATAACTTATAAAATTGACCACCCCTATTTTCTATAAAATTTATACAGAAAGGGTGGTCACTGTAATTATTTTTGGAATAGATGTAGTCCATGTAATACTCATGAAACATGGGAGGATCACTATATTTATTTCATATTTATTTGATACACCAACTCCACCCAGGTCTCGATGGTTGTCACGTCATGGATAACTACCACATGTAAATATGAGAAACATAAGGCACGCGTATGTACTGTTACTCTAGTTTTTTTATCTCCATACTCTCTCATTCAAGAAAACAGTGAGGATTTAACTTCCTCCATGGAGTACGTAGGATACTATAAAACAAAGTTAATTATGAATTATCAATAAGTCTAGAATGAATTTACCTATGATGAAGCCAATTATTCAATGTGAATGGATTGTAGTTCATGTAGTTATCTCAGTTTTAATTCAAATATAGTTTGATTATATTTTGTGATAAATATTTATAGTCCAAATATATATTCATTTCTTTCTTTCTTTCTTTCTTTGTCTAAAGAGCTTGGTTCACTTCAAGTTCCCCAATTGACGTCCATTTTTTCTTCCACCGTAACAACGAAGGTCCTTTGTTCGTATCTTTAAAGAGCTTGGAAAAAAATAGTTTGAGTCATGTCTTACTTTTGCAAGGACAATGGTACAAAATCAAGATTGTTTGTACAGAATAATGTAGCAAGCATCTGGACCCACCGACGTAGTATTTCAACCCCATTTGTGTGTATGAAATATCAACTATTTAGTGAAAATATTTGGCATATGCCAACTTGCAGCAATTTTAGTTGGCATACGTATAAGTGGTATATATATATATATATATATATATATATATTATATATATATATATATATATTAAGGTGCACGTGCATAAAAATTGTTAAAAATTTAAATTAGTACTTTGGATATATATTTAAATCATATCATGCAATTAGTTTAAATATTGAATATATTTTATTAAATTTATTTTTATAGAACTTTGGATATATGTTTAGATAATTCCATGTAGTTAGTTTAAATATTGAATGTTTGAGTCATGTCTTAATTTTGCTAGGACAATGGTACAAAATCAAAATTGTTTGTACAGAATAATGTAGCAAGCATCTGGACCCACCGATGTAGTATTTCAACCCCATTTGTGGTGTATGAAATATCAACTATTTAGTGAAAAATATTTGGCATATACCAACTTGCAGCAATTTTAGTTGCATACGTATTAGTGGTTATAAGGAGCATATATATATATTATATATAATATATATATATATATATTAATATATATATATATATTATATACTTAGTAAGGTGCATGTGCATAAAAAATTGTTAAAATTTTAAATTAGTACTTTGGATATATATTTAAATCATATCATGCAATTAGTTTAAATATTGAATATATTTTATTAAATTTTGTTTTTCATAAAGAAATTCTCTTTATTTGTTGTGTTTCTGGGAAAATTACAACTGTAGGAATCCGATCTAGAAGACGATCGCTTTATCCCTTGGACTATGCGAAGAAAAGCTCTCAAAATTTTGACAGTAGATATCAGTGTATCTGTACAATGAATGAGAAAAAGAACTCTATTTATAGTCAAGAATAATAACTGAAAAGATAACTGTCTTCACAGCCTATGCCTAGTTAAAAATCACGCAGGATTTAACATACACAAGGCTGTGAGCAGTTACTGGACGTGGCCTGTAACTGTTGGACACATGGCAATCATGCATGAGTCGTGTGCAAGTTACAGGACACGTAGGCGAGAGATCAGTGGCATGGCTGCCACGTACTCCAATTTGATGAAATCCACGCAGACTTGTTGAAGACGAAATCCACGCGAACTCGGTGTAGAAAGCTTCAAAATCCACGCAAACTTGGGGCAGGAAGCTTCAGGATCCACGCAGACTCGAGGCAAAGAACTTCAAAATCCACGCAAACTTGAGGAAGAAAACTTTAGAATCCACGCAAACTTGAGATGAAGATCACAAATACACGCAGACTTGAGATAGAACTGCCAGCTGTCTTGATTCGGCGTGTCTCGACTGACACAAAATCTCTGACAGTGATTGCTTTGTCAGTCGCATTAAATGACAAGAAATCCTTTTGGTACGCCAACTCGACGAAGGCTGAGTCTTGCTGAAGAAGATTTCGAAAATCACGCAATAGACGGTGATGATCTCTCGAATTCTGTGTATACGTGGCATACGAAGAGATATTCTTCGACTGTCGTGTTGTCAGTCATAATTACTCTTTGACAAATGATGAGCTGTCTCCCAGCGTAATTTGTTTATATTGTCTGGATCAACTGAGCGTGACTTTTGACTCTGTCCTGATCAACTCAGCGTGACTTTCATTTTTGAGGCCTACAAAACCCCCTTCAAAGTTTTCGAAAAATGATAAATTATTTCGAAATACTTTGAAAATAGAGATGATAAAATGGATTTAGTCACGCTGAGATGACTTCAAAATTTTTCGGAAATCGAAAAGACTTCGAAGCTCTTTGAAAACATCCAAATGAACTTATTAAATGTCATAATGACTCTTCATTCTCCGAGACTGATTTGTATCCAATTTATGGTGGAATATGAACCGTCGGCAAAACTCTGTTATAAACAGGAAGAAGTTTCATTTTTAATCTTCATCTTACGTCAATATGACACCAAAGGAGAAAGCTGAGGAAGAAGCACGCAAGTTGGGCTTTTGTTCCTATGGTGACCCCACTTTTGGGGGTGAAGAGCCAGAGCCTCTTGTCTTCGAGCTCAAAGATGATCCCTTGCAACTAGCCAAGAATTTCTTGAGCTATTTTGGCTTGGATGGCTCGTCCTCTTCTGATGGGCGCAGCCTCATAAAGCAGCGTGAAATGTTTAAAGCTCTGTTGCACCGTCTGGGAGTTAGGAGCGTAGAAGAACTAGGCACCAAGCTCAGTCGCTCTGGGAAATAGAGCGTGACTTTTATACTTTTGTTGCACTTTTTGTTTTGTCTTTTGTAAGGCCCTCAGTGCCTTTGAAGAATGAAGTACAACTTCTGTGTTTGATCTGCGTGCATTAATGAAGAATATTAATTAACACCCTTTGACTATTTCCAATGTTGCTCTGTCTTCCAAAGCACACGTGACACTCATTCCACAGTTTACGAGCGCTATTTATGCGGATCTTTTCCAAGAATAGACTTGTACTTTGCCCTTTAAATAGATGGAAGAGTTTCGCAGATACTCATCTCCCATTCCTCTTCTTCTTCTCTGAGAATGAAATTTTTGGAAGATTTCACTCTCAAACAGGAAAGCAATGTTTTCTAATGTTCGACTTCTGTGTACTGTATCAAACATGAATTTGCCAATCCTTAGCACCAAACTTGAAGGTAAATCAGTGTAATACGTGCACTTATTTTTGCTGTTGAAGATAGGCTTTCTGTTTCTTGTTTCTGATTTGAACAATACACGCCTGTCTCTGTTTGATAAATGCACGCTCAATAATTTCTGTTGATCTAATTTTTTTTCTTCTTAATGCTTTCTGCAGAAACTTGGCTGAAAATTTTCTTCAGAACTGGCATTGGGGATGTGGATGCTGTGGAGAATATCCTGCTGACATCTACATCAGGGAGCTCATACGCTTTTGACGCGTAAATCAGACAACTCAGAACTCTTCGTGGGATAGAAGGGTCTTCCTTAGATGGTAGGAAGAGCCTTTATACACGAGAGTTGGATGGTGGAGTCAACTCTACTACCGAGAAATCGGGTAGTAGAGTTCCTTTCACGGGAGAACTAGGAATTGTATCCCAAGGTTGGATACATTCCTGTCTCCTCTGAAAGGTCGCTCCTAATCCACTAGTTATATTGGCAGCACCACGACTTCGGGCTGCCACACTCTGTGGTTCTCCTCTCGTCTGAGAGAGAAGACCAGAGTTTGATTCGTGCTGATCTGGTCGTGACTGAGACCCAGACAGTCAGGAATTGCCACCAACAATGAACCTGACGGAGAAGGTCCGACGAAGAAGATCCAAAGAAGAAGATAGATCTCTATTAAGTTATCGTTGTGGTATAGAATGAAAATCCAAAATTGTAAGATTTCCATTATGATTTGTAAGAAAGTCTAAGAAAATGTAATCGACTTTTTATGGTGAAATGAGAATGGAAATGACAATTCTTCTATGCTCAATAATTTGTATTTGTGGATGAATTGTGGACATAATAGATAATAAAATCATCTTTTCTGTTTTAGAGTATATGATATTATCAGAGGTATTATGGACGTGATAATATGTAGAAACTCAAAAGAAAATAGATTGATTTCTATGCAGAGGTCAAAACATGACAAATGAGTAAGTAGATTCGGAATTGATTCAGAGGTTATGAAAACATGATAAATAATGAATCCCCACTTAATAAATTGATAGAAGATTATGAACGGATGAACCGTTAGGAAATGATGAACAGATGAACTGTCGAGTGAATGTAATAAATGAACGGATGAACCGTCAAGTATTAATGAACAGGCGAACCGTCTGATGAATGTGAGAAATGAACGGATGAACCGTTAAGCATTAATGAATATGTGAAACGTCGGATGAATGAGGAACTTCTGCCTATAAATATAGCAGAAATCTGGCGAGAACGAATACTTCTACTCCTCAACATAAAAATATCATCTGGAGAAGCATCCAAGAAGACTGAGATAGCCTCAAAGGTTCAGAAAGGCACTGAAGAACGCCCTGCTGGTCCAGTCAAAACGAAGAAGACGGAAGCAGGCGAAGGTTCGTCTGCACCCAAGCCACCAAGGGACATTCTGGATTTTCTGCTCGAACCAGGAAGGACTGAAGAAGAGGAAGCCATGAGGATGGCCGCTTGCAAATTCCTCGTGGGTTCTAGCAAGGAGGTTCTCGGCTCTTTTGCTGATCATGTCTTCGAGAAGGACGGTAGTGGCCCACGTCCAAAAGTAGAGAAGGATGATAGTGATCTTCCTTAATATCATGTATCATCATTCATGAAAATAAAATAAAAATTTTATTTTTAAACATGAATTTGTCTGATGATTACAAGTATTTACATTTATATATAGTACTTTTTAAGGAATTTGCCATTAATAGGCATCAAAACTTTTCGACCATCCAATTCTGAGAGTTGATAAGCTCCATTTGAGAAAACTTTGCTCACAATATAGGGACCTTCCCACTTTGCGTCAAATTTGTCCTTACTCATATGAGTCATAGTCATAGGACGTCTGACTGTTAGAACAAGTTCTCCTTTTGATATGATCGAACTCTGACTTTTTTATTAAAAGCTCTTGAAATTCTAGCTTGATAGAATTCAATATTCTGTTGAGCAGATAATCGCTTTTCATCCAGAGCTTCTAATTCCTGAAGTCGAAGACGATCGTTATTTTCAGCAGTGAGTTCATTAGCGATTGCTATCCTTAAAGAAGGAATTTGAATCTCTAATGGAAGAACAGCTTCGCAACCATACACCAGAGAGAAAGGTGTACATTTGGTAGCATTACGAACTGTAGTGCGATAAGCCCACAAACATTTCCCGAGCTTGTCACTCCAATTACGTTTGTTAGTGGAGACAAACTTCTTTAGGAGTTTGATGATAGTCTTGTTGAAAGCTTCTGCTAATCCGTTAGCTGCTGGATTATATGCGGTAGAAGCCACATTATTGATCCGGTGATCGTCACAGAATCGAGTAAATTTCTGGCTGACGAACTGTGGTCCGTTATCATGAACAATGCGTCGAGGAACACCAAATCTGTAGATGACGTGGTGCTTAATAAAGCTGATGACATTAGACGTCTTAACTTCAGATAAAGGAATGGCTTCGGCCCATTTGGAGAAGTAATCGGTTATTGCGAGAATGAATCGATGACCTTTAGATGACGGTGGATTGATCGGGCCGACAATGTCCATGCCCCAAGCTTCGAAGGGCCATGATGCTGCCGTCGGATGTAGAAATTCTGAGGGTTGATGAATAAAATCCGCATGGATTTGACAAGCTTTACACTTCTTTGCATATTCGATGGCATCAGATACCATGGTAGGCCAATAATAACCCATACGTCGAATACGGTCTTGAAGTTTTGGTCCTGGCTGATGTGCTCCACAAATTCCATCATGTGCTTCGCGAATGATTTGTTGAGCCTCGTTACCGGCAACACATCGAAGGAGTAAACCATCATAAGCTCGACGATATAAGGTCTTTGTTGTATGATTGTAGTAGAATCTGAGTGATCGTCGTCTGATAGATGCTGCCTCACTCGGATCATCCGGAAGAATATCATATAATACGATCTAAGAAAGGAAGTCTCCAATCTTTATCCGTATTCTGATTCTCAGTCGAGTTACTGAAGATGAATTCCATGCTGGAATCGGATGAAGATGACATCGATTTACGACTGAATCCAAATCCTCTTATTGTGTGACGTCATGAGATGTTGATTCTTCAATGTCAACTGGAAGTCCTAGAGTCAAGTTATTTTCAAGATGAAATAATTCTCGATTACGAATAACAATCATTTGTTGCCATCTGATTGGAATAGCCAGCACCGCTGCAAGATTAGCAAGGGCATCAGCTTCTATGTTACATGCTCGCCTAACATGTTCAATGAAGAATTCTTCAAATGAAGAAGCCATAGATATAGCTGCTTTATGATAAGGAACCAGATCTTGATGGCGAACTTCATAAGTACCCCTGATCTGATTGACAATGAGTTTAGAGTCTCCATACGCCTCCAAATATTGAATATTCAGATGTTTAGCGAGTTGAAGACCAATAAGTAATGCGTTATACTCAGCTACATTGTTTGAACACGGCTGATCGAGAGAATAAGCTCTTTGGATAGCAACCTTCTGGCGATACAAGAACAATTCCAACTCCAGCGACAATATCGCCATTAGGACCAATTCTTGATGCTCCATTAAAGAATAGACGCCAAGTAGGATCTTCTTCAGCAATTTGATTTGAATCTAGGACTTCATCTGGGATTTCATCATAGAGTTTTGAATTTTCTGGAATTGAGTGAGCAGCCAGAAAATCAGCTAAAGCTTGTCCTTTGACTGATTTCTGAGGAATATAGTGCATGTCATACTGAGCAAGTAGGATTCCCCAGTTAGCCAATCGAGAATTCAAAACACTGGGTTTCTTCATCATTCTCATGCGCCGATTCGTGCAGGAATCTCATGCGCCGATTTGTGCAGGAATCTTATGCGCCGATTGTGCAGGAATCCCATGCGCCGGAATTGTTCTATTTTGCTGTTTTTGCCTGTTTAAGTTATTTTGTAGCTAGAATCTTGAAAAACTCAAAACATGAAAGTTGTAGATCTTTTTCTTGGCTTCAAGAACATGTTACTAGTTATTCTATGCAAGTTTCTCTCATTCATGATAATGTAAGGATAGAACACGATAGTGGCCTGTTAAGGCGCACTCTTGACAAGTACCAAGTGGACATGACATGACCAGATAGTGACCCGCCGTGGTGCACTCCTGACATGATAACTTGACCTGACAATTTAACATGATAACTTGACATGGTAATTCTTGATAGTGGCCCGCCGTGGCGCACTCTTGACAAATAAACCTGACATGATATTTTCGAACTGCTGTTGCGACGGCTAGCATGATATGACTTGATAAGTATGAATAACCTGGACACCGTGGACGATTGTGCTTGTGCATTAAACCAGTCTTGTCTTGCATCATGCTTAGGATGGGACCCCTGAGTTCCACGGTCAGGTACCTACTGAAATGGACTAAGGCTAATAACTAGATTAACACAGTAGTCATGAAGAGATTTTCCTGCTACAGGCAATCCCGTTATCTGGGCGCTCTAGGACTTGTAGCCTGCCGACGAGTAGGGCACATTTCCAGCACACTGCCACGTGTTGCACCCCCTGACATGATATTTCGACCTGGATAACCTGGATGGTCTGCAGGGCTTGTGGCTGTGGAATAATCTCATTGCATCTTGCTAGTAACTAGGCCTGTGATAACCCTAATTAGTTAAAGTATCAAGCCGTACTTATTGCTTGGCCGTGAATGATTGAATGGAGTCTAACCCTGTCTATTCTTGCCTCGATCCTGTACAATTGTTGCATGACATGATTACTTGTGCTTGTTTTTTTTACAATAAAGATCAGGGGATCAGTTCTGTTCAGGCGAAGGGTTACAACCCCGGTCCTTGTTTGGTTTACGGGTTGTAACCTGGCTCCCGGAGCAGTTCTGTGTTCTCTCTTCGTTTATCGTCTTGTTGTACCCCACGACATGCTCGACATGCTTACCTTACGTCAAGATCGTAATTATTTACACTGGCCTTATTGATAAATGGTGGGGATACCAAGTTCCGTTCATATGAAGAGTTACAACCCCGGTCCTTGTTTGGTTTACGGGTTGTAACTTGGTTATCTGAATAGTCCCATGGTTATCACATCGTATATCACCGGTCATGCCTTTTCTTAATTAATGTCTTTTATTATGTAATATATTCTTGTACTAATTGCTGGTTTTAGTTTCTAAGTGAAGCCTCCTTTGTGGCACTTGCTCTTTCTGGGGTCTGACCCAGCTGGTTTTGTGTGGCCAGATATCGGAGCAGCAACAGAGGATCCACCTGTCTTCCAGCCCGATGGTGACCACCAGGCGTAACCAGGGCACGAGTGGGTTTCTTTTGTCCTCCTACTCTATTTGTAAAATTATTCTTTTGAGGCGTTTAGCCGACGAGCACGTGTTAGCTCGTTGCATCTTTACTTACTGTCTGCCTACGGGCTGTAACATGATTGACAAGTCCTAGGGTTGATCATGTATGACTGAAACTCTTGCTAGTCCTGACATTTTGTACA
>JANAVB010025999.1:13489345-13646585 GCA_029216955.1 Iris pallida | reverse complement strand
GACAGAAAGGCAAAGTGAAAGGGAAATTCATAAAAGATCTAACAGGAACATATTAAATCCAGGCCAATTTATTCATAAGATTACTAGACAAGCAATCTACAACACAAATCTCAAATTCAAGACACAACTTGCAGATTAGATATCACTTCTGCTGGTTGTGAGACAAGTACTTTGGTGCAGAAACTTCACAGGAAATGTCCATATTTAGTTCAGCAGCTAGACATGCTTGTAAGCTACTAAATGTAGGTAAAATAGATAAATTTGGAGCCAACAAAAGGGATACTCCAAGAACTTCCAAGTTTCCTATAAAAGTTTTCCCTAAGACAATGATACATTTCATGTCACTAGTCTCCGAGACAACATAGCCAAAGTGCGAATCAGAAGTATTTCCATAATCCAATTGTAATTTGATCTAAAAGTACAAAAGCACAAACATAACCAGCAACATGAGAACATTATATATATATATATATATATATATATATATATATATATATATATATATTAAAGTGCCAAGAATCATAATCATACATCGATAGGACGATCACCAAGCATAACCTTGCCCCCGTAGCTCTGTGCTTCTTCAAATGCTACACGAAACTCAGCACCAGGTATAACCTCCAGTTCTTCAGACATCTACACAAAACCACATGAATAATTTAGTACCATAATAGTAGATAAATCGTAATAAGATGAGGTAGAAAAATTAGCATAAATTTGCCTTTGCAAGAAACCAGCTATAGAGAATTCCGAACAGGTTGTTCTTCTTTTTCTTCCAGGTGTCTATCATTTCCTTCACACTAGGAACCTATTAACAGTAATAGGCATAGACTAGTTAGCAATTAAGAATAGAACATTTAATTTTCACAATTCAGGTCTACATATAAGGATCACAAGGAACCAATAAAATAAAATAACATAATGCAGCTTATAGTACCATCTCTTTATGTAAAATTGGATATATATTTTATAATACATCCCTACGAAAACAGATCATATACATACGTGCAAATCTCGGGGGGTCAAAATACCAACTCGGCTCGAGCACAACTCTAAGAAGACAACCTACACAATACGATCAGACATTACAACATTAGTTATTTGGAAAAAAAAAACTAGATGCACCTGTAACAAAGATTACATACTAACACAGGCAGCTAACCTGCTAAAATGATCCATCCATCAATCAATTGTTTGGTGAGTTTCAAGAGGGAAGCACCTGGGGTTTCAAGGAACTGATGACAGCCTGAACCTCCATGCACGATTCCTGCAATGACACCAAAAAAGAAATAATTTTTCTATACAACAAATGGAACCATAATGACAAAAAACAACGAAGCCTTTGTCCCAAACTTTTGGGGTTGGCTATTTGAAAATCCTTGTATTTCATTCAGCGCTGTTATGATGTCCTCTATAACATTAACAAAAAAAAACATATTCTTCTTTCCAGCCTCAATCGAAGTTCGTTTAGGCCTACCCTAGTTCTAGCAGCTCCTTAGTAATATGATATCTCATCGCTCTACCTAACCAGTAGTATCCATTGGTCTATGTTATACATGTCTAAAGCACATGAGATGGCTTTCCCTCGTCTTATCCTCAATTAGTTCCACCTCCAACTTCTCATGAATACGATAATTTCTTATTCATCTTTCAAAGTATTGTCACTCATCCATTTTAGCTATTATACTCAAATGGAAACATAAACTTGTAAAAGTAAAGTCACGCACAATGAGGATACTGGGAACAAATAATTTTTCGTACGAATTTTGTAACAAATTGAACGATAAAGTTTCCAGTCAGGTCCAACCCACACTAGGCCGAGGGGGAACGGCCTGGCTACATGCTATGTAGGCTTGTTTCTCATGTTACTTAATTTTGTATGAAAAATTCACAATTAATTGTTGTCTAGTTGGCTAATGGATGGAAGTTTAACTTGGAAATCTTGAGTTCAAATCTTTTTAGCCGCGTTATGCCTAATTTATAGTTAATTTTAACATGTTCCTTATAAATTCTATAGGGTAAATACGAGGAAACCCTTTTGTCGTTTGGTGATTTTAAGGAAATTTTCATGTTGTTAAGTTCTTCATAGACTTTTCCCTCGTGTTAGAATTAAGCGATTTTCATCACTTGGAAGTCATGTGCCGCGCACGTAACCCTTCCAGATGACGAAAATACCCCATTTTCATGCTATACAAATTTTCCACTCCTTTACTCTGAAGAATTTGTGCCCTCCCCGATGCCTCCCTCGCCGACCTACGATGGCTCCTCTCCATCACCTCCTCCTCCGACCCGTCCTCTCCCTTCCCTGTTGCCTCCACCAATCCCAACATCTCTTGGGTTTGGTCCTTCGTTTCCTTCCTCTCCGGCCCCTCCTTCTCCCCCTCCACCGTTGCCAACGTTGTCAACTCCCTCGTCTCCCTCATCCTCGACAAGGAACGCAACAAGAAGATCATCTTCCGGGAGAACGCCCTCCCCCCTCTCCTCCCACTAATCTCAAACTTAATTTGCTCTTTTTCTAAACTAGAATTCAGCTAACCATCCATGCATGCTCAGAAAGGCACCCAACAAAATAACCAAAAATATATGTGATATATCTTATTTTGGTTAGCAATTTATTTTATAATTATTGCCAGTTTGAAGTAAGATCAGTACTATATAAATTAGTTTCTAACTACCCTATTTACTGAAAATTCCAGGTCGACGCTCTGCAAAGGTTGATGTCTACAATTTTGTAGTTGTGTTATCGGAGCTTTTATCAGGACGCTGAGCCTTTGACAAGTCGAAACCAGATGCGAAGCAGAATATGGTGGATTAGGAAAAGCCCTCTTTGGTTGACAAGCGGAAGCTATTCCGATTCATGGAACGAAGGACAGTATCCCCAAAAAGGGGTTCACGTTGTGGCTATGCTTGCATTGCAGTGCCTTGGCAGCGATGCGAAGCTCCGGCCAGTATGTCCGAGGTCTTGGCAGCACTGGAACAATTTCAGGATGTAAAGTGTGCAGAGAAACTTACCCATGACGAACACATGTATGCTCAGAGTCCCATAATTAAGTCACCAGTGAGGCAGAGCCCTTCACCCTTGTGTCCAGCCCCAAGAGTATCGACATTGCCACCCATTACACAATCTCCTCATGTGTGTTCAATCAGAATCATGCTTTCCATATTATAAGTCAACAATGTTTATCTTGTTTTGTCCTACGCTTTCTTGCTATTTTTCTCTGTAACTTACGTAACAAGTTTTTGTTATTTTGGAGTAATTCCATAGTGTATGTAGGAGCTTGTTAGAAGTTGTGATCTATTTTCTTCTACTGTTCTGTTATCTTTTCTTATGTAATTTCTGTACTTAACTATTCATGTCTTATTGACAAATTGTTGACTAATTGCCATAAGCCAATAAAAACACTGTCATATGTGAACTGGCAGGGAATCTCACATTGTTGGTGATAAGCAGTTGTTTAGTCAGCCACTGATCATTTGGAGTTGGCCAATCTCGCTTGGCACAAAATTATTACTTGGAGGCTCTCCTCTTGTTGTACCTCTTCAGTCTCCTAGTCTGAGAAAACAATGGTAGCTCTAGGTCCTTTGTCTCTGCAATTGCCAGAGTTCTTGGCCCTTTAGTCAAGATGAGATTGCCTTTCTCTTGGGGTCCAATATGAGATTAAACTGCTCCTGGATCTAGATAGGCTTGAGAGGATCAAAAATTTTGGCACCATATATTTCTTGATCTGAGTAACCAACTAATTCATTACTGAAACTGAGAAGAAATCAGGTATGAGATCAGAGAGAGGATAGGGGGAAGTGTGCCTTCCTGGAAGATTTCTTCTTGCTGCATTCATTGTCGAGGACGAGGGAGATGAGCCAGTTTGGCAGCAGCGGAGGAGGAGGAGGAGGGGCTGGAGAGAGAGGAGACGAAGGACCGGACCCAGGAGTGGTTGGGGTCGATGGAGGAGACGGGGAAGGGAGAGGACGGGGTCGGAGGAGGAGGTGAGGAAGAGGAGCCAGTGGGAGGCATCCAGGAAGAGGAGAGGCACAAATTCAACATATTAAAGGAGTGGGGAATTTGGCAAGGATGGAAGAGGGGGTATTTTCATCATTTGGAAGGTTCATTGCACGACACATGACTTCTAAGTGACGGAAATCACTTAAATCTGATTTAACGGGAGGATGAAATTGTCTCTCTTGGGGTCCATGATGAGATTAAAGTGCTCCTGGATAGGCTTGAGAGGACCCAAAATTTTGGCACCATATATTTCTTGATCTAAGTAACCAACTAAGTCATTACTGAAACTGAGAAGAAACCAGGTTTGAGATCAGAGAGAGGATAGGGGGGAGGGTGCCTCGTGGAAAGATATTCTTCGTGTTGCATTCATTGTCGAGGACGAGGGAGATGAGCCAGTTTGGCAGCAGCGGTGGCAGAGGCCGTGGCGGCGGAGGGGGAAGGAGGAGGAGGGGCTGGAGACAGAGGACCGGACCCAGGAGAGGTTGGGGTCGGTGGAGGAGACGAGGAGCAGAGAGGACAGGGTCGGAGGAAGAGAGCCGGTGAAGGTTGGCGAGGGAGGCGTTGAGGAAGGAGGAGAGGCACAAATTCTACATATTAAAGGATTGGGGAATTAGCAAAGGATGAAAGAGGGGGTATTTCCATTATTTGGTAAGGTCATTGCGCGACACATGACTTCCAACTGACGGAAATCACTTAAATCTAGGGGGAAGGGGGGGAAGGGGGGGGGGGGGGGGGGGGGGGGGGGGTCAAACAACAGGGGGTTTCCCTGGTATTTACCCAATCTATGTAATGTCCGCTAAAATTCTAAGTTAAAAATTGCATTGTAATCCTAATTTTGTACAAACAAAATCACACTAAAGTCAATAAATTAGAGCCAAATCAACAAGTTAGGGCTCAAGCACACAACTTTCGCCTCAAACTCACAAATCCATCATCAACAACACCATAATTCACTTGATCTGCTCCCTTGTATACAACAAGAAGCTATAATCCTCACCAATTACGCAAAATTGGCCGAAAAAGAAAGACATAATCTGCTCTGATCGTATGAAAACCCTAATTCCTTCAGGGCCGGCCGATTCTCACCTTGGAAATGTAGGCGGTCCCAACCAAGTACACCTCGTAGGTCCCTCCCTCCGCCGACGACTTGCACTCCAGCACCACCACCGACTTCACCACCACCGACTTCGACAGCTCCTCCGGGAGAGTCCTCCTCTCCTCTCCTCCTCCTCCTCCTCCGTCGTCCCCGCTCGAATCAGGGTTAGGGTTTGGATCTTGATCGGGATCCATCGCCGACGTCGGCGGGGGAATTTTGAGAAAGAGGTCTTGTGGAAAATGACGGAGTTGGGTTTGATAGGATTTGGTGAAAGATTGGAGTAATGATTTTGATGATGTGGGAGAGAAATACGTATTTTTGCATGTTTAGACAACTAAAGTTGCAAATTTGCTTGTTGAATTTGCATGTTACCCCCTACGAATATATGATTTTATTGAAAGGATATTTATTGGGCAAATTGTGTTAACTACCCTACGATTTACACTTAGTACATAAACCATTCCTACTTTGTAACTAATTATATGGACAATTCCTATAGTTTATATTTTCTATAGAAACTTATAACACCGACCACTCATATGTTTTATAAAATTTATAAAGGAGGGGTGGTCAGTGTAAATATTTTTGAATAGGGGTAGTCCTTGTAATACTCATGAAACATAGGGGGTCACTATATTTATTTTATATTTATTTGATACACCATCCGTAGAGTCGAAAATCTCCACCGGCACGTCTCGATGGTTGTCGCGTCATGGATAACTACCACATGTAAATATGAGAAACAAAAGGCACACGTTCGTACCTGTTACTCTAGTTTTTCAAGTCCATAATATCTCACATTCAAGAAAACACTAAGGATTTAACTCCCTCCGTGGAGTAGGATACTATGAAACAAAGTTATCATGGATTATCAATAAGTCTAGAATGAATTCTTTCTAGGATGATGACAAGTAGTCAATGTGAATGGACTATAGTTCGTTTAGTTATCTCAGCTTTAATTCAAATATAGGTTTGATTATACTTTGTGATAAATATTTACCATCCAAAAGGAAATAAAATATATATATATAGTCTTTGTCTAAAGAGTTGGGTTCACTTCAAGTTACGCAATTGTCGTCTACTTTTTCTTCCATTGTAGCGAAGGTCCATTGTTCGTACCTCTCAAGAGCTTTGAAAAAAAATAGTTTGAGTCGTGTCTTACTTTTGCAAGGACAAATGTACAATCAAGATTGTTTTTCCAGAATAATGTAGCAAGCATCTGGACCCACCGTTGTAGTTTTTCAACTCCGTTGTGGTGTATGAAATATCAACTATTTAGTGAAAATATTTGGCATGTACCAACTTGCAGCAATTTTAGTTGCATAGTTAGTGGTATCAAGAAGCATATATATATATATATATATATATATATATATATATATATATATATATACTAGTAACATACACGTACAATACACGTGCATAAAAAAATTTGTTTATATATATAAATATATATATATATATATATATATATATATAGGAGAGGGAACATGGTTTTCTTTAATTATATCCTCATTTTTATCTTGTGTTACCCCGAGGCAATAGCGCCAACACGACTGAAACCCCTCGGCCGCCACAATTGGTAGCACTGAGCACCACCGCTCGACACCGGCAACCACATCATCAGGCCTCAGTGGGAACATTTTTCATGTCAAACAACAGGGGGTTTTCCTGGTATTTACCCAATTCTATGTAATGTCCGCTTAAATTCTAAGTTAAAAATTGCATCTGTAATCCTAATTTTGTACTAGGAACAAACAAAATCACATTAAAGTCAATAAATTAGAGCTAAATCAACAAGTTAGGGCTCAAGCACACAACTTTCGCCTCAAACTCACAAATCCATCATCAACAACACCATAATTCACTCGATCCGCTCCCTTATATACAACAAGAAGCTATAATCCTCACCAATTACCGCAAAATTGACCGAAATCGAAAGACCTAATCTACTCTGATCGTATGAAAAACCTAATTCCTTCATGGCCGGTCGATTCTCACCTTGGAAATGTGAGCGGTCCCAACCAAGTACACCTCGCAGGTCCCTCCCACCGCCGACGACTCGCACTCCAGCACCACCACCGACTTCGACAGCTCCTCCGGGAGAGTCCTCCTCTCCTCTCCTCCTCCTCCTCCTCCTCCTCCTCCTCCGTCGTCCCCGCTCGAATTAGGGTTAGGGTTTGGATCTTGATCGGGATCCATCGCCGGCGCCGGCGGAGGACTTTTGAGAAAGAGGTCTTGTGGGAAACGACGGAGTTGGGTTTGATGGGATTTAGTGAAAGATTGGAGTAATGATTTTGATGATGTGGGAGGGAAATACGTATTTTTGCATGTTTAGAAAACTAAAGTTGCAAATTTGTTTGTTGAATTTGCATCTTAACCCCTGCGAATTTATGATTTTATTGGAAGGATATTTATTGGGCAATGCGTTTACTACCCTACGTTTTACATATACTACATAAATCACCCCTACTTTAAAACTAATTACATGGACTATCCCTATAGTTTATAACTTATAAAATTGACCACCCCTATTTTCTATAAAATTTATACAGAAAGGGTGGTCACTGTAATTATTTTTGGAATAGATGTAGTCCATGTAATACTCATGAAACATGGGAGGATCACTATATTTATTTCATATTTATTTGATACACCAACTCCACCCGCAGGTCTCGATGGTTGTCACGTCATGGATAACTACCACATGTAAATATGAGAAACATAAGGCACGCGTATGTACTGTTACTCTAGTTTTTTTATCTCCATACTCTCTCATTCAAGAAAACAGTGAGGATTTAACTTCCTCCATGGAGTACGTAGGATACTATAAAACAAAGTTAATTATGAATTATCAATAAGTCTAGAATGAATTTACCTATGATGAAGCCAATTATTCAATGTGAATGGATTGTAGTTCATGTAGTTATCTCAGTTTTAATTCAAATATAGTTTGATTATATTTTGTGATAAATATTTATAGTCCAAATATATATATTCATTTCTTTCTTTCTTTCTTTCTTTGTCTAAAGAGCTTGGTTCACTTCAAGTTCCCCAATTGACGTCCATTTTTTCTTCCACCGTAACAACGAAGGTCCTTTGTTCGTATCTTTAAAGAGCTTGGAAAAAAAATAGTTTGAGTCATGTCTTACTTTTGCAAGGACAATGGTACAAAATCAAGATTGTTTGTACAGAATAATGTAGCAAGCATCTGGACCCACCGACGTAGTATTTCAACCCCATTTGTGGTGTATGAAATATCAACTATTTAGTGAAAATATTTGGCATATGCCAACTTGCAGCAATTTTAGTTGGCATACGTATAAGTGGTATATATATATATATATATATATATATATATATATATATATATATATATATATATATATATATTAAGGTGCACGTGCATAAAAATTGTTAAAAATTTAAATTAGTACTTTGGATATATATTTAAATCATATCATGCAATTAGTTTAAATATTGAATATATTTTATTAAATTTATTTTTATAGAACTTTGGATATATATGTTTAGATAATTCCATGTAGTTAGTTTAAATATTGAATGTTTGAGTCATGTCTTAATTTTGCTAGGACAATGGTACAAAATCAAAATTGTTTGTACAGAATAATGTAGCAAGCATCTGGACCCACCGATGTAGTATTTCAACCCCATTTGTGGTGTATGAAATATCAACTATTTAGTGAAAAATATTTGGCATATACCAACTTGCAGCAATTTTAGTTGCATACGTATTAGTGGTTATAAGGAGCATATATATATATATATATATATATATATATATATATATATATATATATATATATATATATATATATATATACTTAGTAAGGTGCATGTGCATAAAAAATTGTTAAAATTTTAAATTAGTACTTTGGATATATATTTAAATCATATCATGCAATTAGTTTAAATATTGAATATATTTTATTAAATTTTGTTTTTCATAAAGAAATTCTCTTTATTTGTTGTGTTTCTGGGAAAATTACAACTGTAGGAATCCGATCTAGAAGACGATCGCTTTATCCCTTGGACTATGCGAAGAAGAAAAGCTCTCAAAATTTTGACAGTAGATATCAGTGTATCTGTACAATGAATGAGAAAAAGAACTCTATTTATAGAGTCAAGAATAATAACTGAAAAGATAACTGTCTTCACAGCCTATGCCTAGTTAAAAATCACGCAGGATTTAACATACACAAGGCTGTGAGCAGTTACTGGACGTGGCCTGTAACTGTTGGACACATGGCAATCATGCATGAGTCGTGTGCAAGTTACAGGACACGTAGGCGAGAGATCAGTGGCATGGCTGCCACGTACTCCAATTTGATGAAATCCACGCAGACTTGTTGAAGACGAAATCCACGCGAACTCGGTGTAGAAAGCTTCAAAATCCACGCAAACTTGGGGCAGGAAGCTTCAGGATCCACGCAGACTCGAGGCAAAGAACTTCAAAATCCACGCAAACTTGAGGAAGAAAACTTTAGAATCCACGCAAACTTGAGATGAAGATCACAAATACACGCAGACTTGAGATAGAACTGCCAGCTGTCTTGATTCGGCGTGTCTCGACTGACACAAAATCTCTGACAGTGATTGCTTTGTCAGTCGCATTAAATGACAAGAAATCCTTTTGGTACGCCAACTCGACGAAGGCTGAGTCTTGCTGAAGAAGATTTCGAAAATCACGCAATAGACGGTGATGATCTCTCGAATTCTGTGTATACGTGGCATACGAAGAGATATTCTTCGACTGTCGTGTTGTCAGTCATAATTACTCTTTGACAAATGATGAGCTGTCTCCCAGCGTAATTTGTTTATATTGTCTGGATCAACTGAGCGTGACTTTTGACTCTGTCCTGATCAACTCAGCGTGACTTTCATTTTTGAGGCCTACAAAACCCCCTTCAAAGTTTTCGAAAAATGATAAATTATTTCGAAATACTTTGAAAATAGAGATGATAAAATGGATTTAGTCACGCTGAGATGACTTCAAAATTTTTCGGAAATCGAAAAGACTTCGAAGCTCTTTGAAAACATCCAAATGAACTTATTAAATGTCATAATGACTCTTCATTCTCCGAGACTGATTTGTATCCAATTTATGGTGGAATATGAACCGTCGGCAAAACTCTGTTATATAAACAGGAAGAAGTTTCATTTTTAATCTTCATCTTACGTCAATATGACACCAAAGGAGAAAGCTGAGGAAGAAGCACGCAAGTTGGGCTTTTGTTCCTATGGTGACCCCACTTTTGGGGGTGAAGAGCCAGAGCCTCTTGTCTTCGAGCTCAAAGATGATCCCTTGCAACTAGCCAAGAATTTCTTGAGCTATTTTGGCTTGGATGGCTCGTCCTCTTCTGATGGGCGCAGCCTCATAAAGCAGCGTGAAATGTTTAAAGCTCTGTTGCACCGTCTGGGAGTTAGGAGCGTAGAAGAACTAGGCACCAAGCTCAGTCGCTCTGGGAAATAGAGCGTGACTTTTATACTTTTGTTGCACTTTTTGTTTTGTCTTTTGTAAGGCCCTCAGTGCCTTTGAAGAATGAAGTACAACTTCTGTGTTTGATCTGCGTGCATTAATGAAGAATATTAATTAACACCCTTTGACTATTTCCAATGTTGCTCTGTCTTCCAAAGCACACGTGACACTCATTCCACAGTTTACGAGCGCTATTTATGCGGATCTTTTCCAAGAATAGACTTGTACTTTGCCCTTTAAATAGATGGAAGAGTTTCGCAGATACTCATCTCCCATTCCTCTTCTTCTTCTCTGAGAATGAAATTTTTGGAAGATTTCACTCTCAAACAGGAAAGCAATGTTTTCTAATGTTCGACTTCTGTGTACTGTATCAAACATGAATTTGCCAATCCTTAGCACCAAACTTGAAGGTAAATCAGTGTAATACGTGCACTTATTTTTGCTGTTGAAGATAGGCTTTCTGTTTCTTGTTTCTGATTTGAACAATACACGCCTGTCTCTGTTTGATAAATGCACGCTCAATAATTTCTGTTGATCTAATTTTTTTTCTTCTTAATGCTTTCTGCAGAAACTTGGCTGAAAATTTTCTTCAGAACTGGCATTGGGGATGTGGATGCTGTGGAGAATATCCTGCTGACATCTACATCAGGGAGCTCATACGCTTTTGACGCGTAAATCAGACAACTCAGAACTCTTCGTGGGATAGAAGGGTCTTCCTTAGATGGTAGGAAGAGCCTTTATACACGAGAGTTGGATGGTGGAGTCAACTCTACTACCGAGAAATCGGGTAGTAGAGTTCCTTTCACGGGAGAACTAGGAATTGTATCCCAAGGTTGGATACATTCCTGTCTCCTCTGAAAGGTCGCTCCTAATCCACTAGTTATATTGGCAGCACCACGACTTCGGGCTGCCACACTCTGTGGTTCTCCTCTCGTCTGAGAGAGAAGACCAGAGTTTGATTCGTGCTGATCTGGTCGTGACTGAGACCCAGACAGTCAGGAATTGCCACCAACAATGAACCTGACGGAGAAGGTCCGACGAAGAAGATCCAAAGAAGAAGATAGATCTCTATTAAGTTATCGTTGTGGTATAGAATGAAAATCCAAAATTGTAATAGATTTCCATTATGATTTGTAAGAAAGTCTAAGAAAATGTAATCGACTTTTTATGGTGAAATGAGAATGGAAATGACAATTCTTCTATGCTCAATAATTTGTATTTGTGGATGAATTGTGGACATAATAGATAATAAAATCATCTTTTCTGTTTTAGAGTATATGATATTATCAGAGGTATTATGGACGTGATAATATGTAGAAACTCAAAAGAAAAATAGATTGATTTCTATGCAGAGGTCAAAACATGACAAATGAGTAAGTAGATTCGGAATTGATTCAGAGGTTATGAAAACATGATAAATAATGAATCCCCACTTAATAAATTGATAGAAGATTATGAACGGATGAACCGTTAGGAAATGATGAACAGATGAACTGTCGAGTGAATGTAATAAATGAACGGATGAACCGTCAAGTATTAATGAACAGGCGAACCGTCTGATGAATGTGAGAAATGAACGGATGAACCGTTAAGCATTAATGAATATGTGAAACGTCGGATGAATGAGGAACTTCTGCCTATAAATATAGCAGAAATCTGGCGAGAACGAATACTTCTACTCCTCAACATAAAAATATCATCTGGAGAAGCATCCAAGAAGACTGAGATAGCCTCAAAGGTTCAGAAAGGCACTGAAGAACGCCCTGCTGGTCCAGTCAAAACGAAGAAGACGGAAGCAGGCGAAGGTTCGTCTGCACCCAAGCCACCAAGGGACATTCTGGATTTTCTGCTCGAACCAGGAAGGACTGAAGAAGAGGAAGCCATGAGGATGGCCGCTTGCAAATTCCTCGTGGGTTCTAGCAAGGAGGTTCTCGGCTCTTTTGCTGATCATGTCTTCGAGAAGGACGGTAGTGGCCCACGTCCAAAAGTAGAGAAGGATGATAGTGATCTTCCTTAATATCATGTATCATCATTCATGAAAATAAAATAAAAATTTTATTTTTAAACATGAATTTGTCTGATGATTACAAGTATTTACATTTATATATAGTACTTTTTAAGGAATTTGCCATTAATAGGCATCAAAACTTTTCGACCATCCAATTCTGAGAGTTGATAAGCTCCATTTGAGAAAACTTTGCTCACAATATAGGGACCTTCCCACTTTGCGTCAAATTTGTCCTTACTCATATGAGTCATAGTCATAGGACGTCTGACTGTTAGAACAAGTTCTCCTTTTTGATATGATCGAACTCTGACTTTTTTATTAAAAGCTCTTGAAATTCTAGCTTGATAGAATTCAATATTCTGTTGAGCAGATAATCGCTTTTCATCCAGAGCTTCTAATTCCTGAAGTCGAAGACGATCGTTATTTTCAGCAGTGAGTTCATTAGCGATTGCTATCCTTAAAGAAGGAATTTGAATCTCTAATGGAAGAACAGCTTCGCAACCATACACCAGAGAGAAAGGTGTACATTTGGTAGCATTACGAACTGTAGTGCGATAAGCCCACAAACATTTCCCGAGCTTGTCACTCCAATTACGTTTGTTAGTGGAGACAAACTTCTTTAGGAGTTTGATGATAGTCTTGTTGAAAGCTTCTGCTAATCCGTTAGCTGCTGGATTATATGCGGTAGAAGCCACATTATTGATCCGGTGATCGTCACAGAATCGAGTAAATTTCTGGCTGACGAACTGTGGTCCGTTATCATGAACAATGCGTCGAGGAACACCAAATCTGTAGATGACGTGGTGCTTAATAAAGCTGATGACATTAGACGTCTTAACTTCAGATAAAGGAATGGCTTCGGCCCATTTGGAGAAGTAATCGGTTATTGCGAGAATGAATCGATGACCTTTAGATGACGGTGGATTGATCGGGCCGACAATGTCCATGCCCCAAGCTTCGAAGGGCCATGATGCTGCCGTCGGATGTAGAAATTCTGAGGGTTGATGAATAAAATCCGCATGGATTTGACAAGCTTTACACTTCTTTGCATATTCGATGGCATCAGATACCATGGTAGGCCAATAATAACCCATACGTCGAATACGGTCTTGAAGTTTTGGTCCTGGCTGATGTGCTCCACAAATTCCATCATGTGCTTCGCGAATGATTTGTTGAGCCTCGTTACCGGCAACACATCGAAGGAGTAAACCATCATAAGCTCGACGATATAAGGTCTTTGTTGTATGATTGTAGTAGAATCTGAGTGATCGTCGTCTGATAGATGCTGCCTCACTCGGATCATCCGGAAGAATATCATATAATACGAGATCTAAGAAAGGAAGTCTCCAATCTTTATCCGTATTCTGATTCTCAGTCGAGTTACTGAAGATGAATTCCATGCTGGAATCGGATGAAGATGACATCGATTTACGACTGAATCCAAATCCTCTTATTGTGTTGACGTCATGAGATGTTGATTCTTCAATGTCAACTGGAAGTCCTAGAGTCAAGTTATTTTCAAGATGAAATAATTCTCGATTACGAATAACAATCATTTGTTGCCATCTGATTGGAATAGCCAGCACCGCTGCAAGATTAGCAAGGGCATCAGCTTCTATGTTACATGCTCGCCTAACATGTTCAATGAAGAATTCTTCAAATGAAGAAGCCATAGATATAGCTGCTTTATGATAAGGAACCAGATCTTGATGGCGAACTTCATAAGTACCCCTGATCTGATTGACAATGAGTTTAGAGTCTCCATACGCCTCCAAATATTGAATATTCAGATGTTTAGCGAGTTGAAGACCAATAAGTAATGCGTTATACTCAGCTACATTGTTTGAACACGGCTGATCGAGAGAATAAGCTCTTTGGATAGCAAGACCTTCTGGCGATACAAGAACAATTCCAACTCCAGCGACAATATCGCCATTAGGACCAATTCTTGATGCTCCATTAAAGAATAGACGCCAAGTAGGATCTTCTTCAGCAATTTGATTTGAATCTAGGACTTCATCTGGGATTTCATCATAGAGTTTTGAATTTTCTGGAATTGAGTGAGCAGCCAGAAAATCAGCTAAAGCTTGTCCTTTGACTGATTTCTGAGGAATATAGTGCATGTCATACTGAGCAAGTAGGATTCCCCAGTTAGCCAATCGAGAATTCAAAACACTGGGTTTCTTCATCATTCTCATGCGCCGATTCGTGCAGGAATCTCATGCGCCGATTTGTGCAGGAATCTTATGCGCCGATTGTGCAGGAATCCCATGCGCCGGAATTGTTCTATTTTGCTGTTTTTGCCTGTTTAAGTTATTTTGTAGCTAGAATCTTGAAAAACTCAAAACATGAAAGTTGTAGATCTTTTTCTTGGCTTCAAGAACATGTTACTAGTTATTCTATGCAAGTTTCTCTCATTCATGATAATGTAAGGATAGAACACGATAGTGGCCTGTTAAGGCGCACTCTTGACAAGTACCAAGTGGACATGACATGACCAGATAGTGACCCGCCGTGGTGCACTCCTGACATGATAACTTGACCTGACAATTTAACATGATAACTTGACATGGTAATTCTTGATAGTGGCCCGCCGTGGCGCACTCTTGACAAATAAACCTGACATGATATTTTTCGAACTGCTGTTGCGACGGCTAGCATGATATGACTTGATAAGTATGAATAACCTGGACACCGTGGACGATTGTGCTTGTGCATTAAACCAGTCTTGTCTTGCATCATGCTTAGGATGGGACCCCTGAGTTCCACGGTCAGGAGTACCTACTGAAATGGACTAAGGCTAATAACTAGATTAACACAGTAGTCATGAAGAGATTTTCCTGCTACAGGCAATCCCGTTATCTGGGCGCTCTAGGACTTGTAGCCTGCCGACGAGTAGGGCACATTTCCAGCACACTGCCACGTGTTGCACCCCCTGACATGATATTTCGACCTGGATAACCTGGATGGTCTGCAGGGCTTGTGGCTGTGGAATAATCTCATTGCATCTTGCTAGTAACTAGGCCTGTGATAACCCTAATTAGTTAAAGTATCAAGCCGTACTTATTGCTTGGCCGTGAATGATTGAATGGAGTCTAACCCTGTCTATTCTTGCCTCGATCCTGTACAAGATTGTTGCATGACATGATTACTTGTGCTTGTTTTTTTTACAATAAAGATCAGGGGATCAGTTCTGTTCAGGCGAAGGGTTACAACCCCGGTCCTTGTTTGGTTTACGGGTTGTAACCTGGCTCCCGGAGCAGTTCTGTGTTCTCTCTTCGTTTATCGTCTTGTTGTACCCCACGACATGCTCGACATGCTTACCTTACGTCAAGATCGTAATTATTTACACTGGCCTTATTGATAAATGGTGGGGATACCAAGTTCCGTTCATATGAAGAGTTACAACCCCGGTCCTTGTTTGGTTTACGGGTTGTAACTTGGTTATCTGAATAGTCCCATGGTTATCACATCGTATATCACCGGTCATGCCTTTTCTTAATTAATGTCTTTTATTATGTAATTATATTCTTGTACTAATTGCTGGTTTTAGTTTCTAAGTGAAGCCTCCTTTGTGGCACTTGCTCTTTCTGGGGTCTGACCCAGCTGGTTTTGTGTGGCCAGATATCGGAGCAGCAACAGAGGATCCACCTGTCTTCCAGCCCGATGGTGACCACCAGGCGTAACCAGGGCAACGAGTGGGTTTCTTTTGTCCTCCTACTCTATTTGTAAAATTATTCTTTTGAGGCGTTTAGCCGACGAGCACGTGTTAGCTCGGTTGCATCTTTACTTACTGTCTGCCTACGGGCTGTAACATGATTGACAAGTCCTAGGGTTGATCATGTATGACTGAAACTCTTGCTAGTCCTGACATTTTGTACGACTAGCTTCATGATCATCCGAATATGTAATGTATGGGACGCCTTGCTATTATATATTTGATGCTCTGACATCTTGTAACTGTTATTACATTGCTTGAGATTGAGACAATAGGCTTGTTCTTGACCATAGGAGACTGATGGCTTGTAGTTAAACCCTCATATATCTAGACAGCCGTGACCGTATAGTGACGTGGATTCCATCTCATTATACGTAGCTGGCTATGTCTGCCCCCGCTCTCCAGTATTCTGGTTCTGGGGTGTGACATGGTTTTAGTGGTGGCCCATGCAGGTCTTGTCAATCAAGATGTGTGAGGGTTTACCGAATAGATGTCTCAATCAGTACTCGTCCTTGATCTCTGCTCGTATCCTCTTGATTCCTGAAATTCTTGTCCTGATCACATGCTTGTAATCGTTGATCTGTCCTGGTCCTTCCTTATTATTCCCATGTCGTCTTCTTCAGCGGCATTGAACCTGGACCTGCCGATCAGAAAGGCAGATCACCTCCCGTGGACTACCAGCAACCAGAAGATCAGGCCCAGCACTCAGGAGCAGCCTCCCGAGTCGTACCTACTGAAGGAGAGCCGCCAGTTCAGCCAGTCCAGCCTGCAGAGCCTGATGATGGCACTTTGGTGGGTCTCATCAGATCATTGTTAGCTTCTCAAGATCGTAGAGGGGATGCCTTGCACCAGGTAGTGGAAGATGCTCTGAATAGAGGTGGTCGTCATGGGAACAGTGCAGCGAACAGTTTCAAGCGCCTGAACCCTCCATTCTTCGATGGCAGTAAAGATGCTATTGCTGCTGATGCGTGGCTCCAGGATACTGAAGTTATTCTAGAGGCAGCCAGAACCCCAGAAGACGAGAAGGTGGCCGTAGTGCGCCTGCAGTTACTAGATCTTGCCCGCAGCTGGTGGGCAGCACAGGCCGTTGGATTAGTGGCACCCATTGCTTGGGCAGTATTTCGTGAGAGATTCCAGACGAAGTACTTCGATGCGGTGGCTCGGTACGATCTACAGACCAAGTTCACCAACCTGAAGCAAGGAGGCAGAACGGTCGACGGGTATGCGGCCGAGTTTTCCAGGCTTAGTCGGTTTGCTCCCACTTTGGTGGCAACCGAGTTCGACAGAGCCCAGCGATTCCAGCAGGGGCTCCATCTCGAGATTTTATTGGCAGTGGAGCAGTTTGAGCATCAAACCTTCGATGCAGTATTGAGAGCAGCTAGGAGGCACGAGTATACCTCCCACAGGATAGTGGACAGGATCGGAGGTCGGAAGCGATCTCACGGCCAGATGACCCAGTCTTCAGCACCAGCCCCGGCAGTCAGGGCTTTGACAATTGGAACTCCGAGGCAGGCGGCTTCAGTGACGTCGGTCACGTCTCCTCAGCCGCAGAAGCAGAAGTAGTCTTCCACAATGGGCTGCACTCATTGTGGGAAGCCAGGACACATTGTTTCGGAGTGTCGCAGAGCTCAGGGATTATGTTTGGCTTGTGGAGCACCGGACCACAAGATAGGGTCCTGTCCGAATAGGGCCAGTTCGTCATCGGCCCAGACTAGTCCCTCGGTAAGGGGACCAGCACCAGCACCAGTACAACAGCAGTACCAGCCTCCGAGGCCATTGCCGCCTCAGACCCAAGTATTCCAGCAGCAAGGACCCCAACAGTATGCCCTGGTCCAAGCTCAGATTCAGAACCGGCAGAGAGGTTCCTAGCAGGATATCTTCCCTCTTTCTCGTGCCTTCGATTTCCTTGCTTACATACATGATTGCATGATTGATTGCTTAGTATAGCTTGCCTGAGATTAGTATAGCTTGTTCTTGTCCCTCTAGCCTCTTAATTAAATTCCGAGGACGGAATTCTTTTAAGGTGGATAGAGTTGTAATACCCAGATCTTGTATTACGTATTTGGAATACGTATACGTAATTTGACCTGTATTGCATGTCTTCCTGCTTGATTTATTCTAGCATTTCATTGATTGGTTTATTCTTGGGTTGGTTCGGCTTGGCTTGGTTTGCTTTGGTTCATCATGAACCAAGGGTGAACCCTCCTATCTACCACCACCCTCTTTACTTATAACCCCTTCCTTTTCTCTCTCATCATTATTTCTTTCTTCATTTACTCTCCACCATTACTTCTTCAACCACCAGGAGAGAGAGAGAGAGAGAGCTTAGGCAAGTGCAAACTTGCTTTATGATGGATCTCATGTTTTATTGTTCCATTCTTTTCCTTACTAGATTCTAAGCCTCTTTAGAACTGGAAGTTTTCGGTTTTGATGGTTATATTTTTGTAGATCTAAGTTTTAAATTCCTTCTTGTTTAGTTTTCTTGGTTTTGATCTCTAAAAACTTGGTATTTCCAAAAACTAGTGGTTCCATGTTGTAGAGAATTTGATTTCATGCAGTTTTGGCTTTTGTTTCGCTTGATTTCGACTCCGGATGAGGAAGTTATGGCCATTACAAGTTTTCAGAACTTTCATGGCTGAACTTGCTGTTTGGGGACGATGAACCTCATGCGCCCGGGAGGCCATGCGCCGGGAGGCCATGCGTCGTGAAGTCCCGGCAACGCATCCCTTAACTCCGAGCGTGTCATGCGTATAGGTTTCCTACGCGCATGTACTGAAGACGCAACGTGAGTTTCTCATGCGCCGATTCGTGCAGGAATCTCATGCGCCGATTCGTGCAGGAATTTCATGCGCCGATTCGTACAGGAATCTCATGCGCCGATTCGTGAGTTTCTCATGCGCCGATTCGTGCAGGAATCTCATGCGCCGATTCGTGCAGGAATTTTATGCGCCGATTCGTGCAGGAATCTCATGCGCCGATTCGTGCAGGAATCTCATGCGCCGATTCGTGCAGGAATCTCATGCGCCGATTCGTGCAGGAATCTCATGCGCCGATTGCGCAGGAATCTCATGCGCCGATTCGTGCAGGAATCTCATGCGCCGATTTGTGCAGGAATCTCATGCGCCGTTTGTGCAGGAATCCCATGCGCCAGAATTGTTCTATTTCGCTGTTTTTGCCTGTTTAAGTTGTTTTGTAGCTAGAATCTTGAAAAACTCAAAACATGAAAGTTGTAGATCTTTTTCTTGGCTTCAAGAACATGTTACTAGTTATTCTATGCAAGTTTCTCTCATTCATGATAATGTAAGGATAGAACACGATAGTGGCCTGTTAAGGCGCACTCTTGACAAGTACCAAGTGGACATGACATGACCAGATAGTGACCCGCCGTGGTGCACTCCTGACATGATAACTTGACCTGACAATTTGACATGATAACTTGACATGGTAATTCTTGATAGTGGCCCGCCGTGGCGCACTCTTGACAAATAAACCTGACATGATATTTCTCGAACTGCTGTTGCGACGGCTAGCATGATATGACTTGATAAGTATGAATAACCTGGACACCGTGGACGATTGTGCTTGTGCATTAAACCAGTCTTGTCTTGCATCATGCTTAGGATGGGACCCCTGAGTTCCACGGTCAGGAGTACCTACTGAAATGGACTAAGGCTAATAACTAGATTAACACAGTAGTCATGAAGAAATTTTCCTGCTACAGGCAATCCCGTTATCTGGGCGCTCTAGGACTTGTAGCCTGCCGACGAGTAGGGCACATTTCCAGCACACTGCCACGTGTTGCACCCCCTGACATGATATTTCGACCTGGATAACCTGGATGGTCTGCAGGGCTTGTGGCTGTAGAATAATCTCATTGCATCTTGCTAGTAACTAGGCCTGTGATAACCCTAGTTAGTTAAAGTATCAAGCCGTACTTATTGCTTGGCCGTGAATGATTGAATGGAGTCTAACCCTGTCTATTCTTGCCTCGATCCTGTACAAGATTGTTGCATGACATGATTACTTGTGCTTGTTTTTTTACAATAAAGATCAGGGGATCAGTTCTGTTCAGGCGAAGGGTTACAACCCCGGTCCTTGTTTGGTTTACGGGTTGTAATCTGGCTCCCGGAGCAGTTCTGTGTTCTCTCTTCGTTTATCGTCTTGTTGTACCCCACGACATGCTCGACATGCTTACCTTACGTCAAGATCGTGATTATTTACACTGGCCTTATTGATAAATGGTGGGGATACCAAGTTCCGTTCAGATGAAGAGTTACAACCCCGGTCCTTGTTTGGTTTACGGGTTGTAACTTGGTTATCTGAATAGTCCCATGGTTATCACATCGTATATCACCGGTCATGCTTTTTCTTAATTAATGTCTTTTATTATGTAATTATATTCTTGTACTAATTGCTGGTTTTAGTTCCTAAGTGAAGCCTCCTTTGTGGCACTTGCTCTTTCTGGGGTCTGACCCAGCTGGTTTTGTGTGGCCAGATATCGGAGCAGCAACAGAGGATCCACCTGTCTTCCAGCCCGATGGTGACCACCAGGCGTAACCAGGGCAACGAGTGGGTTTCTTTTGTCCTCCTACTCTATTTGTAAAATTATTCTTTTGAGGCGTTTAGCCGACGAGCACGTGTTAGCTCGGTTGCATCTTTACTTACTGTCTGCCTACGGGCTGTAACATGATTGACAAGTCCTAGGGTTGATCATGTATGACTGAAACTCTTGCTAGTCCTGACATTTTGTACGACTAGCTTCATGATCATCCGAATATGTAATGTATGGGACGCCTTGCTATTATATATTTGATGCTCTGACATCTTGTAACTGTTATTACATTGCTTGAGATTGAGACAATAGGCTTGTTCTTGACCATAGGAGACTGATGGCTTGTAGTTAAACCCTCATATATCTAGACAGCCGTGACCGTATAGTGACGTGGATTCCATCTCATTATACGTAGCTGGCTATGTCTGTCCCCGCTCTCCAGTATTCTGGTTCTGGGGCGTGACAATCATGATCCGTATAGGATTGATCCTGGAGATGACATGAATAGTCTGGCCAATGATATAATGACGTGTCTTTTGGACAGCAAACATCAAAGCTAGACATTCTTTTTCAACCGGTGAATATCGAGGTTCAGCTCCGGTCATAGTGCGGCTGAGATAATAAATGGCTTGTTCATGGCCATTTTGATTCTTTTGAGCGAGTAATGCACCCAATGAATGACTCATTGCTCGAGTATAGAGGAGGAACGGTATTCCTGAGACGGGAGGTACCAATACTGGAGGGCTCATTAGATATTGTTTTATATCATCGAATGCTTTCTGACATTCATCATTCCAGACAAAAGAGACACCTTTCTTCATAAGTTTGTTGAATGGTCTGCAGCGTCCTGATAAATTAGAGATGAATCTCCTGATATAAGCGATTCTTCCTTGAAATCCTCGTTGCTCTTTTAAGGTGTGTGGAGGACGCATCTCTTGGATGGCTTTGATCTTCTCGGGATCCACGTGTATACCTTTAGAGGTAATGACGAAGCCGAAAAATTTACCACTAGAGACGCCTAAGAAGGACTTAGTAGGGTTCATCTTTAATTGATGCTTACGAATTAGATCAAATATAGTCTTCAAATCTTGGATATGATCCTCCTTTTGTCGACTTTTGACTGCAATATCATCAACATAGCATTCGACTGTTTTTCGCAAATGTTCACGGAATATAGTGCTCATAGCTCGTTGATAAGTTGCTCCTGCATTCTTGAGACCGAATGGCATAACTGTATAACAGTATGTACCAATCGGCGTTCTGAAAGAAGTGTGCTTCTCGTCTTCTGGAAACATTTTAATCTGATTGTACCCAGAATACCCGTCCATGAATGACATCCGTTCAAATTCACAGGTATTATCAACCATGACATCAGTGATTGGTAGAGGGAATTCGTCTTTAGGACATGCCGCATTGAGATCGCGGAAGTCTATACATACTCTGATCTTACCAGTCTTTTTAAGAACAGGAACAATGTTAGCCACCCAATCGGGATGTTGTTCCTCTCTAATAAACCCAGAGGTAATGAGTTTATTGACTTCTGCTTCAATTGCATCCATAATGTCTGGACGAAATCGTCGCTGTTGTTGTTTGACCGGTTTAGCATTCGGCAAGATATTGAGCTTGTGAGTTGCAATTTGAGGATCAAGCCCTGGCATATCTTCATAACTCCAAGCAAAGACATCGATGTAATCACGAATGAGTTTGATCATGTCTTTCTTATCAGTTTCTAAAAGACTTTCACTGATGAATATTGGTTTGGGAGATCCCTCTTCACCAACATCTATTTGAACAAGTTTATCTTCAGTCGGAGGTTCTTTTTGCTCGAAACGGAACTCCCATTGATTATCTAATCTTTGGGCCCACTGTTCTGATTCAGGTGAGATTTCAAACTCTTCTTCGTCTTCATCACTTTCTTCAGAATGGTCAATGGAAACCATGTTGGAAGACAGAATGTTGCAGTAGAAGTCACCGATACTCGTATCGGAATCCCAAGAAGTGGTACTAGAAGAATCAGATCTCTTATCTTCGTCAGACTCAGGATCTTCATGGATAATATTGATGAAAGGAGTAGGAGCAGTATAACCCAATCCACATTTCGTCCTTCCATATTTCAAAGGAGGAATCCGAACAGGTATTTTTCTTCCTTTTCCATCATTGAGGCCAGTCTTGAAGTCATAGCCCATATTTTTGATGATGTCTCTAGATTGCTGACTATAACGACGTAGTTGTAATCTTCCAGTATCATCATTTTTGTCATCATCTTCAAGATCAGAAGGATTTTGAGGCCCTTTGTAGAAGAATATTGGAATGTCTCCTGGCTTTCTGCTGGAAACTAGAAAGTATGAAGATTGTACAGGTTCTAGAGATACATCTGTATGAACAGTCTGTACAACCCCTATGGTTATTGTGTTCAAGTCATCTAACAGATGTAAATAACTATGAACATAATTACACACATCAACGTACTGCAAAAGTGGAGACTTTTCATTAAATGTAAAAGCAGCAATATTTACATTGGGAGAAGGATGAGCCTTAGAGATTTTAGCCAAGTCAATGACTAAAGGGGGAGAAGAAGAAGAAGCTTTGTTTCGATTAAGATCGATAACAAATGGCTCAGAAGAGGTGAGCTCCCTTGAAGTTTGAGTAGGAAGAGTAGTCCGCCCTCCAACTGGAATTAGCAGAGTATCTTGTGAAGATACAGGAACCGTAGTACGCCCACTGACAAGAATGATCAGTGTATTTTGAGTAGATGACTGAGGTAACGGAGAGATCCGTCCATTCACTGGAATGATGAAAGAATCTTCTCCAGAGGGTTTAGGAGATTGTTGCTGAGTAGTTCGACCTTTAACAGGGATTATTAAAGTCTCACTTTGTGCATCTTCTTTCTCCATAGCTTGTATGATCCTTGTATACTCTTCTTTGTACATTCGAGAATCGTTGAAATAAGCTTCAACCCCATGGAAGGGATTTATATCAGCAACTTCTTTTTGTACTCTTCCATTGCTATCAATGTATTTAAAACATTGATGAAGAGTAGAGGGCACCACATTATTTTCATGAAGAAAGGGCCTCCCCAGAAGAAGATTATAGGATCCCGCGATCTCGATCACATAGAAAGTGACTTTAGATCTGAAATCACCTATCTGAAGCTTCAGATGAATCTTTCCTAAAGGCTCACTTCGGCTTTGATTGAATCCCAAGATAGTAGTAACCGTCTTGGAGAGCTTGTGAAGAGGGATTTTTAGTTCATCCAACAAACTCTTTGGCATTATGCTTATAGCAGACCCTGGGTCAATGAGGATACGATCTATCTTCATTGTATCAATATAACCAGTATAGTAGAGAGGTCGGTCATGTCGATTATCCTCCAATAGCATGTCGTCTTGTGTAAAGATGATATTTGGGATAATCTCCAGTACACTGTTGCAATGTAAGCAAGTGGCAGGTTCCGCATCTGGCTTCTTCAATTGTACAAGACAAGAGTCAGCTTGTAGAAGTGCTTCACTTAACGTCTCCCGAGTTTCTTTAGAAAGACGTAGAAGTTCAAAGAGGGACATTCTAGCTGGAGTATTAGCAAGTTGAGCCAAAATGTCGAAGTTGTAAGGCTTCTGAAGTCCAAGAGGAAGAGACTTCTTGATTGGTTTATCAAACTGAGCTTGTTGCTTGCCTTTCTCAAGAGTTGTGGGTTTGGGAGGAACAGGTTCAACTGGTGTAGTTGAAGGAACAGGTGCAGTAGATGATTCTTCTTCAGGAGGAACATTAGGAGCATCTTTAGCAGCTGAAGGGATATCAGTAGGATCTTCAAGATTTTTAGAATAATCCTTTAGGTAAGGTTTCCCCGTTCGAGTAGCACTAACAAGTGCTTCTTCTTTGTCTTTTGGCTCTGTGTCAGAGGTAGACCCAAGAGAAGTCATATGACATGACTTGATCTTTCCAGCCTTTTTGGACTTTCGAGAAGAAATCTTTTGAGGAGAAGGAGATTCAAAGTCTGTTATTAGATCAGGATGAATCCATATGATTTCTCCAGTCTCCAAAGTGATTGGTGCTAATCCTTCAGACTGTGGAGGAGGAATATTTACTATTTCAAGAGTTGCCTTGGGAATAGGAACAATTCTGCTTTCAAGAAATTGAGGAGGGAAGTCTCCAAATTGCATAGAGACGACATTAGAAGTGACAGTCTTCTCTTTTGGAGTAAGAGAGATAGCTCCAGACTTAATCATTTTTTGGATCTTTCCTTTCAGTACATAACATGTACGAATTGTGTGACCCAATATTCTGTGGTATGGACAGTATTTAGGATGATCTGTCTTACCAGCTTCATCAGGTTTCTTGATCTCAGGTAATTGTATTTTATTACCTTTCAGCAGACATTCAAAGATACCAAGGACATCGTCGTCATCAAAAGAATATTCTTCTTTGGGGCGAGGTGTTCTTGATTGTTGAGTTGTAGAGGCAGGAGTTTGAACATTTGATGCATCTTTGCTCTGAAGATTAACTTCAAGAGTTTCTTTTCCTTTGCGAGCATTATTTTTATTGTTAAGACCTTATCCTGTTTCTTTAGGAGTCATCTGCACTCCTAAACCTTTGAATGTTTCAGCACTGATTTCTGCAGCTTTGGCACTGACTATGAAGGAAGGACAATCTTGAAATTGGGTGGACCCTGTCCACATACTGATGATTGGCAACAAGTTTGATTTGCACGTGTCAATGGTGACAGCATCAGGAGTTCCAAGAGGCATCTTCAGAGCTTCTCTTCGAAACCGTTCAATGTATTCCTCTGTAGATTCATTATTTTTCTGCTTGATTCTAATAAGAGCAGACATAGTCATGTCATTAAGCCCTTCATAGAACCTTTCAAGAAACATCTGTTTGAAACCAGCAAATGAGGTAATGCTCCCATCTGGGAGACTCCTATACCATTCATAAGCCGTTCCCTTGAGACATCCAATAAATACCCGAGTAAGGAGGGCATCACTTGGTTGCAGTTGATCAGTCATCACTTCAAAGTGATTAATAAACTGACTTGGAGAAGTGGTTCCATCATAGAATAAGATAGTAGGAGGCTTGTATTTAGGAGGATATGATACTTGCTTCCATTCTATCGGATAAGGCTGCTTGATGCCTAACCTTTGTAAACCATCCTTCTGTTTGAATGCCTCGAATTGAGTTTTGAGATTCTTCAATTCTTCAGAGACAACTTCCGAAGATTGTGGAGTTGTGGCTTGTAGAGAATAGTTGTGAGGAGGAACAGCATTGTAAGTACTATCCCCAGCTCCAGAGAGACTAGGATTTGGTTGAGCTGGTCCAGGAGTATTGGATTGTACTGCTGGAGGAACTTGTACTGGACTTATATCAGTATCAACTAGTATGGCATCTGGTACAGTCTGTCGATTTTGCAACTGAGCTGTCATGAGTTCATACATCGACTTCATTGTGTCAGTCATAGACTTCATTTGCTGTTCCAAAGAAGCAATTCTTTGATCTTGAGGAGTCAAGGAAGAAGAAGGTTCATCAGTATTCCCATCAACCATGTAAGTCGTGACTGTATGAGGGATTATTGATGAACTAGTGGATGTTGTATGCTCTGAATCATTGCTTCGTGCATCAAAGTCAACTATAGGAGAATTATCCCCAGTAGGAAGAGGTGGGAAGTTAGATTCTCCAAGGAATTCAGAATCAATTTCAGGGATCAAATTTCTTTGACTAGAAGCTAGGACTCTTGCTCTGGTGTTTCTATATACTCCATCTGGACTATCAACTCTACCCCCGGTGTCCCGAGAAGTCATGTTGACAGAGGCAAACAAAGGCTCATCTTCATCAGGCATAGGTTCATACTGAATCCGATTGAAGACAGACTGTCGTTTAGTTTGACATCTGCATTGCATTGTGGCTCTTGGCTGGAAGTCACATTCATGATCACCATGGTCTTGAACCGTTGATTGACATCTGCACTGAATTATGACTCTTGGATAGAAGCCACATTCAGCATGTTCCTTTGACATAGAATTACTCCTTCTCTTCTGTTGAAGATATTCCCGTAAATCTGTTTGTGAAGATTGAGGAGTATACTTCCTGTTCTTGGGTCTTGATGGCTCTTGATTATACAAAGAGTGATTAATGTGAGCCACATAATTTCTTGCATACTCTGCATCTGGATCTTTTATCTTCATATCCAATTGGTATGATTTCTTAACACCAGAAGTGCTGAGTTTTGTTCTTAAATCAGTGGAAGGTAACACATTATTTTGGAAACATGGAGTTTTCCTTCCATTGATCTGGATATTTGCAGAGAAGGAAGAGTTGAACCACTCCTTTGATTAGGAGTTGGTAACAGACCCTCTTTAATGGACAGATTCTGTGCCTAATTTGAAGAAGTCATAGAAGAAGATATTAAGGAATATTTCTTCTTAGACTCATTCAGATTTTGAGACATAGAATGTCCAGAAGGAAGAGTAGTCAAAAGACCATCTCCTTTCCTTTGACTAACAAAAGTATCAGTCAAAGCTGTTCCTGAAGTAAAAACTACAGGAGCAGAAGAAACAACTAAAGAGTTATTCCTTTTCGAAGGGACTTTGTGTGGAAGACCACCCCCAGTTCTAGTAGAACTCGGTAAAGAAGAAGAGATAACTAAGGAGTTATTCTTCTCTGATGAAATACACGCTGAAACAGATTTGGCTAAGGAACCAGTACTGTTAGCGTGACTTTTAATTTTAGAATTACACGCTGGAACAGATTTGGCTAAGGAGCCAGTACTGTCAGCGTAACTTTTAGGGTTGAATTTGCACGCTGGAACAGATTTGGCTAAGGAGCCAGTACTGTCAGCGTGACTTTTAGGGTTGAATTTGCACGCTGGAACAGATTTGGCTAAGGAGCCAGTACTGTCAGCGTGACTTTTAGGGTTGAATTTGCACGCTGGAACAGATTTGGCTAAGGAGCCAGTACTGTGAGCGTGACTTTTAGGGTTGAATTTGTATGCTGGAACAGATTTGGCTAAGGAGCCAGTACTGTCAACGTGACTTTTGATTACTGTCATCTTCGAGCGCACAAGAGTGTACGTGCTTGCAGTGGAGTTCTTGCCAGTGTTAGGAGTAGACACTGTGGCAGAGACTTCACCATTGACTGCCAACTGATTCTTAGGGACATAGACAGAGTGTCCCTTCGACTTGGCAGTGATGATGGAGGCTGGAGTGGGCTTGCCACCCTTAGCCCGCTGTATTTCTTCATAGGCGAGTTGATCGAATTTGATCGTCATCACCTTCTTCGTCGAGCCGATTGACGAAGTATCGCATTGAATTATTACCATCTCAGAAAAGGAGATGGTTTTTCCCAGCAGAGTCGCCAATTTGTTTTCCATAAAGAAATTCTCTTTATTTGTTGTGTTTCTGGGAAAATTACAACTGTAGGAATCCGATCTAGAAGACGATCGCTTTATCCCTTGGACTATGCGAAGAAGAAAAGCTCTCAAAATTTTGACAGTAGATATCAGTGTATCTGTACAATGAATGAGAAAAAGAACTCTATTTATAGAGTCAAGAATAATAACTGAAAAGATAACTGTCTTCACAGCCTATGCCTAGTTAAAAATTACGCAGGATTTAACATACACAAGGCTGTGAGCAGTTACTGGATGTGGCCTGTAACTGTTGGACACATGGCAATCATGCATGAGTCGTGTGCAAGTTACAGGACACGCAGGCGAGAGATCAGTGGCATGGCTGCCACGTACTCCAATTTGATGAAATCTATGCAGACTTGTTGAAGACGAAATCCACGCGAACTCGGTGTAGAAAGCTTCAAAATCCATGCAAACGTGGGGCAGGAAGCTTCAGGTTCCACGCAGACTCGAGGCAAAGAACTTCAAAATCCACGCAAACTTGAGAAAGAAAACTTCAGAATCCACGCAAACTTGAGATGAAGATCACAAATACACGCAGACTTGAGATAGAACTGCCAGCTGTCTTGATTCGGCGTGTCTCGACTGACACAAAATCTCTGACAGTGATTGCTTTGTCAGTCGCATTAAATGACAAGAAACCCTTTTGGTACGCCAACTCGACGAAGGCTGAGTCTTGCTGAAGAAGATTTCGAAAATCACGCAATAGACGGCGATGATCTCTCGAATTCTGTGTATACATGGCATACGAAGAGATATTCTTCGACTGTCGTGTTGTCAGTCATAATTACTCTTTGACAAATGATGAGCTGTCTCCCAGCGTGATTTGTTTATATTGTCTGGATCAACTGAGCGTGACTTTTGACTCTGTCCTGATCAACTCAGCGTGACTTTCATTTTTGAGGCCTACAAATTTGTTTTTATAGAACTTTGGATATATATACGTTTTTTTAGATAATTCCATGTATTTAGTTTAAATATTGAATATTTTAATTGGAATTTATTATTTGTAGAACTTTGTATATATGATAATACCATGTAGTTAGTTTAAATATTGAATATATTTTTATTTTAATTTGTTATATATATATATATATATATATATATATATATATATATATATATATATATATATATATATATATATATATATATATATACTCTGTCTACACAAAATATTTATTAGCGTGCATCCTGACTACATAATCACTGGTGTTAATCCACCATTTAGGACGTTGCCATATAGGACTTCAACGGTAATCGACGCACCATTCACCGGGTTACGAGCCTGAATGAATGCCCCAACATCACGTACCCTTAAAGTACGTTTACACTTCTCCCATGGTCGGATAAGCCCCAGTGCCCCAGGCATACCGTCTGAGGAAGCAGTCACCCCTTCGTGCACAAGTTGTCAATGAACATAATCACTTGGTAAATTATTAAAAAAGTAAAGGCAACAGTGTTTCATCTCATCTCATCCACGTCGTGTTCAACGACTTATCATTTCCATCGTTACCATCATTTCCATTTGGTAATCTTGGCGATCCCAAACCTCATCATTCCTCATTGTATCAACTCATTGCAACATTTCTCATATCATTCCTTTCAACAAGGAACATATAACATTCATTCATTTCATAGGGACATTTACTCATTCTTTTCAGTGTGTCAATAGCATTGCCAGCTCATTAAAATCATGTATCAGTCACATACGCTCTCGTTATTCAAGGGTTTCATTTGTTTTCAACAACATTACACATAAGGGACATTATCATTTCATTTCAGGCATCAATTCACATTAGCAGTGCAATAGACATGGGCAGTAACAATTCATTTCTAAAAGTGATTCATAGTAGCAGTTCAATATTATTCATTCCAACAGTGTTCAACATAGTCGTCGTTATCTAACAACATTGCAAGCATCACTATTAAAAGGACAACTTATAGAAACATAGTACTCTATTTTATTAAGCATGAAGGAGTAGGAAAGAAGAGACAGTTCCACTCACTTGCATAAATGGTCTTTCCATTCTAATCACACATATCTTCCACTAGACATAGCCCCACCAGTGAGCCACGTTCCAATACTCATTCCATCCGACTAGATAAGAGAAACTGTATCCATCTCAAATCTTTTGATTTCCAACACAAATTACAGTCCAACATTCTTATCGCACCCCACAAGCCAACCAAATGCCTCGTGCGGAGCGGGGCATTATAGGGAGCAACAAATCTTGCATCAAACTTGATCTTAGAAAGACATATGATACTGTCAATAGGGGATTCGTCCGACACATGATGAGCGCTATGGGATTTGATGACTGGTGGGTTAGCAGAATATTCGAGTGCGACTCTACCCCGACTTTCTCTTTATTGTTCAAAAGGCCAGTCAGTCGAATTTATTCCGTAGTAATAAAGGCTTGAGACAAGGCGTTCTGTTATCTTCCTATCTCTTCACGATGGTTGTGGAACGACTCACTTGTCTTCTCGATATTGCAGTTCACACCCGTAGAATTGTTCTCCTTCCGGTTCGTCTTTCTACCCATTACCCACCTCATTTATGTTGTCGATCTCCTTACCTTCTTTAAACCATTAGAGTCGAGTATTCTAACTTGCTATCGATCATCGACAGGTTTGGAAACGAGACTGATATCCACTTAAATCGTAGTAAGTGTCTCTCCTTCTTTAATAGGACTTGTGTTTCCAAAGAGGAGTGGTCCAGGCTTCTTCACGTTGAAGAAGGGCAACTTCTAGTCAGATAGTTGGGGGTCCCTCTTGCCATCTCTTATGCTCATCATTCCTACTGTTCCAGTCTTATCTAGATTATTCATCATCAATTTGAAGGTTGGAAAGCTCAACTTCTCTCGTTTGGTGGGCGCATCGAGCTTGTTCGTGCAGTGATCAACACGGTTATAGCCTATTGGCTTCACGTTAGTATCCTTCCGATGAAAAGCTTCCATAAGCTTGACAAGATGTGCGCTAATTTTGTCGGACGTAGAGAGATCCAAACCATCTCCTGGGACAACTTGTGTCGGCCTAAAGAGGAGGGAGGGGTCGGTCTTCGACCCCTATCCACGCTCCAGGAGATGGCTGTCACGCCCTGCTCCCGTAGGAGCGATCGTCCTCGCTAAGGCGTGATGCCGCACGAGCCTAGATTGCGCTCGTGCAAGGCAGGTTCCATAACGGCCGATTACAGCGGCGGCGACGGGGTCGTCGCACAGAAGTCCCAAGCAGAAATATTGAATCGTTGCAGCAGAAATTTAGAACAAGCACATATGAACACAAGTAACTCAAAAGAATCTCTTTTATTGATATTGGATACAAGATTACATTTGTGGGCGCAAGGCCAAATTACAAGTCTCTCATGCTCACTTTTCTCTCATTTACAAGTTACTCTGCTCTCTCTCTCTCATCTCTCAATACAATACTTGAATCCTGCGGAAGCTTCGGAAGGCGATGTCCATACATTATGCCCTGTATAAGTCTTCAGTCCACGCGGCCGCACGCTTCGAATCGCCAAGGAACTCCGTGCCTCGACGCATCCAAGCGAGCTCCACGCCACGAGCTTCTACCTGTGCCTGCACATGAACACTGTGTGGGTGTCAGTACTCAACTGTACTGGTGGAGTGAGCTTCTCGCCCACCCATACAAAATCGACACGTTCATTTACTTTGTGCAGCTTAAAACCCTTTCGATTGTCTTTCTAGTCATGCCTTAGGATCAGTTTTAGGACCGACGCCTTACATACTTGTGTCTAAGGACCATCCCGTGCTTGCACAACGACGTTAACTCATACTTTTGCCTTAGACCCTTCTCGTGCCAATAACGTTAACCTATCAAGTCGTGTTTGCCTTACGGCCATAATCAGAGACGCAACTACACGAAGGACTCCATTTCCTTGCCTCTAGACCTTTTTCGTGCTTGTATTGTCGACGCACCGACTTATACTTGTCTTTCATGCCAAACTCTGGGACGTAACGACTCGGTCGTGCCATGAACTCGATTCGTGCCTCAATATCTCCGAGGCAGTGCCTCCTTGTTTAGTCTTGCCTATACTTGTGTTGTGACAACGCGGCCGTGCCTCATATCTCGAGGTCGTGCCCAGCGACTCATTCTAGCTTCACACAACTTGTCCTACGGCCCTTCTCGACTTAACTCGCAACAGCTCAAGCCTAACACATGCAACTCTATGCCAACGACTTAACACTCGATGCCACATCTCGTGCCGAAGCACGCCGCCTTCGTTGTAGCCAAATCTTAGGCCCAAACATTGTGTCTTCTAACTGCATACACATTCAACCCAATCCAAAGGCACACTCGCGGATTGCCGCCCATGCCGACACATCTATATGATAGGTCACTGTCATTGACTAGCCATTGTGGACATAGCCTGGCAAACGGGATCCTTGTACCGCAAGTAGCGATCTCCGATGCAAGTCCCCGTACTACCAATTGCCTATTACCCAGCTCGGCTATAATCTGTTCTTCCTAGGCCGGATCGGTCCCTGGCCCAAGCCTTCCGATCCGAAGAACCATCGCCCTTGTCGACAAGTTGTCCATGACCACGCGCCTACGCTAACTTCTAGACTTAACGTAAATGCATGGTCTCATCATCATCACTTAGTTCCTTTACTTTACTCTTTCCACTTTTTCATACTTTATTCACAGAGCCCAAACCAGGGTTGCCTCGGCGACTGAACCACAGTCCCGACATATTTCCTCTCGGCGACTAACCATCGCTTAGACTTAATATTCTTTTGAACTCAGGGAACGGCTACTGCATAGCCTTCCAACTTAACTTGAGCATAACGTGTTTCCTTAAGTATCGACCGACCGTGGCTAACTTTCCACTGAACCAACCGTGGCTCGTACCTTAAACCGACTCGTGTTCTACGCAACACTATCGCCCAAGTCATACCTCATGTGACGGGCATTAGGATCGTGGGACAATTTAACTTGACAACCGCAGAATGAGCGGGACAGCACTTGGAATGACTTAGGTCGACCGGCATAACTTTGCCTAACTTACTCAAGCCTACAACTTAATCCAAGGGACGAGCAAAGGCTATGCCAAGCCTTGTGCAGTAGAACCGTGCACGCTTTATCAAGCGTTTATGGGGGCAACGCCTACGACTTAGGCAAGTTCATAATTTTGTGTCGAAGACCAACTTTCCTTCTCCCAAGCCACGGGACGAAGGACCGAGTGTCATTTTTCAAAGCACACCGTGCACCAACTCTAAGTCGACCGTGGAACGTTTTCCATGTTCTAAATCATTTCGACCCGTCGAGATTATTCCCTTAGCTATGTGGATTCGTCTCTTTTATTATTAAGCCTACTTGTGCAAGTTGAAAACACGATTTATTATGTGAAGGCAAAGATGAGGCAAGTTTACCGAAACTACCCCACCTGAGCGAGCGGTCGCCTTGACCGAGCAATGTCTCCGAGTAGCCGTTGCAAGGCTAAGGCTGAACGCCGTCGGCGTTTCGATTCCTCCGATTGACTTTGCGGGACGGGGCACTACAATGGCTGCACTCAAACTCACATGTCGTTTCGTCGATGGTAATTCTCTATGGTCTAGATGGATGCATAATAGATATTGTCGGCACCTCAAATTTTTGGACCAAGCCATACAACAATAAATATTATGTCGTCTTCAAGTCTATCCTCATTCATCGTTCCACCGTTAAGCAAAACATCTACTGGTTGATTGCTAATGGCGAAACCACCGATCTTTGGAACAACCCATAGATCTTCCCTCGTAGCAGCCATGATATTCTCGGGTGGACTGCCTTTCCTGTGGGGAAAATCCCATACCCACAGTGAACTATATAATTTACAATGGCCATTGGAGTGTTACCTCCAACCAATGTTTTAAAAATCGGGCCCGACGATCGAACCGAATTTGTTCAATATAGGTCAGACCGGGGTTCAACCAGGGTTCAAATAAACTTGGTTTGGTTAGATTCGAATGGACAATGTAATGCCCCGTCCCGCTCAGTCAATCGGAGGAATCGAAACGCCGACGGCTTTCAGACTTAGCCTTACAATGGCTTGCTCGGAGACATCGCTCGGTCGAGGCGACCCCTCGCTTAGGTGGGGTAGTTTCGGTGAACTTGCCTCATCTTAGCCTTCACATAATAAATCATATGTTTTTAACTTGCACAAGTAGGCTTGATAATAAAAGAGACGAATCTACATAGCTAAGAAAATAATCCCGACGGGTCGAATTGAGTTAGAATATGGAAAGGTCCAACGGTCGGCTTAGAGTTGGTGCACGGTATGCTTTAAAAATGACACTAGGTTCTTCGTCCCGTGGCTTGGGAGAAGAAAAAGTTGGTCTTCGCCACAAGCTAAGAGTTAGCCTAAGTCATAGGCGTCGTCCGCATAAACTCTTCATAAAGCATACACGGTCCCATCATCCAAGACTTGACGCAGTCCTTGCTCGTCAAATTGTTGCACAATTAAGTTAGGCTGAGTTATGTTAGGATATCGAAGTCTTTTCTAAGCACTGTCGTATATTTTCTACGGTTGTCGAAATTACTTGGTTTTACGACCTTAAGGCCCGTCGTATAGAGTGTCTTGGACAGTAGTCTCATCCAGAACACCAATTGGCGTAAGACACGATGTTACGGACTTGGTATTTCTAAGGCATGGGCTACGGTTGATTCATTGAGTTTGGAAAAAGGGGCTTCAAATAGTTGTTCTTGAGTTGAATGAAATAATAGGGCAAGAAAGAAGAGTGCTCGCGACTATGGGTCATCGAGACGATCTCAGATATGAGAAGTATTGAAATAGGTCCTGAAATAGATGGTAACACTAGAGGTAGAATAACTGTGTGAGACGTCAGTTTGAGTCGAGTCTTGCATGATCATGGACAACTTGTCGACAAGGTGGAGTTTCCTCGAACGACGACCCAGGCGGCCAAAGGGACCGATTCTTGAGAAACATTTATAGCTTGTTGCTGGATGACCGTATGGGTTAGGCAGAGACTTTCAGCGAGGGCTCGCTACCTCGCGCTGAAAGGGGCGTCCGTCTAACAAAAGCTAAAGAGTCCAGGATAGCGCTGGATGTTAGTGACCAGTTTATATAGATGAGTCGGCATGGCGGCAACCCGTATGTGTGCCTTTGGATTGAGTCGAGTTGAATGTGTGTGTACAGTTAGAGCACAATATTGGGCCTAAGATTTGGCTTCAACGTGGATGATGTGCTTCGGCACGAGATATGGCGTCGAGTCTTAAGTTGTTGACATATAAGTTGCATGAGTTGGATTTGAGTCATTTCAAGTTTAAGTCAGGAAACGCCATAAGACAAAGTCGGTTGGGTGACAATAAGTTCATAAGTCTTGATTGGGTCAGTTGGCGATTAAAGTAGAAAGAAGTCGGGAGGCGGTGATATGGTTAAGTCACACTGAGTTTACGAGACACGACTCCAATATGGATTAAAGCACGGTTACATGGAAATTGGACACTATCGTGTAGTTGCATCTCTGATTATGGGCTGAAAGACAAGCACGACTTGATAGGTTAACGTTGTTGTTGTAAGGCACAGGAACGATCTAAGACACAAATAGGCCAAGGGTCTATATCCTAAAACTGACCCTAAGGCAAGAGTAGAAAGACAATAAAAAAGGGTTATGTTGCACAAAGTAAACGAACGTGTCGATTTTGTATGGGTGGGCGAGGAGCTCATTCCACTAGTACAGTTGAGTACTGACACCCGCACAGTTTTTATGTGTAGGCACAGGTAGAAGCTCATGGCGCAGAGCTCGCTTAGATGCGTCGAGGCACGAAGTTCCTTAGCGATTCGAGGCGTACGGCCGTGTGGATTCTGGACTTATACGGGACATAATATATGGACGTCGTCTATCCAAAGCATCCGCTGGCTCAAGACATGTATTGAGAGATGAAAGAGAGCTGAGTGACTTGTAATGTAAGAAGAGTGAGCTTGAGTGATTGTAATATCGGCCTCGTGCCCATCTATATAATCTTTGTTTCAATATCAAAAAAGAGCCTATTTTGAATGACTCGTGTTTTGTTCTAAATTTTTGCTGGCAAAATCAATGTCTCTGCTTGGGACTTCTGTGCAAGGATTCCGTCGCAGTCGCTATAATCGACCATTATGGAATCTGCCTTGCACGAGGGCAATCTAGGCTCGTGCGGTATCTCACCTTAGCGAGGACGATCGCTCCTACGGGAGCGGAGCGTAACATAATAGTATCAGAGCACGGCTTTACGTCCTTGGACTATCGATTGAATTCTTTAACTCTGTTGCTTCTGCAAGTTGATATCGTTGGTGTGCTCTCTCTCAAATGTCCCACGGGATGTCTATACAATAAGTCTAAGTAATTTGCAAAACGTAGGAGAACAGTTTTTGACAAAAATAAAAAGATGGTCCACGTGAAACACGGTTGGCTAAGTCGGGCTAGACATATACACCAAAGTTGCGTCGACCTTAGAAAAGTCGAGTGCAATATTCGATCCGTTACAGATGATAATGAGTTATAATCGATTGAGTAAGTGGATGACTATCGATAGGGGTACTATCGAGCGACGATAACGTCAGTGTGATATAGATGAGCGTGCTTGAAATTTAAGGAATCGTTCGGACGAAAATTTGAGAAAATAGATTGTGAATCGAATGATAATTTGAGAATTTGTTGAATGACTTCATCCCTGAGTGGTGTATGCGATAGCCTCAGGGATGTCGATCGATCGATTAAGGATTCGAGGTATCAATGAGTCTATCAGTAAACTTCGCGTGTATGCAAAGTCGTAGATTGAGTATCGTTGAATAAGTTGTAGTCTTGAGATTTGACGAGTTGATTTGAACAACCTAGAAATTGATGCGCACAGAACGTGTACGGGATTGAGATTGCGCTAGTATAAAATGTGGAAATGATAGAATAGGCAAATCAAATCGAGAAAAAGTTAAGGTGTAGCGAACGGATGACTTGATAAAGAAAATTGATAGGTGGATTGTATAGAAAAATTTAGTGTCACTCCCCGTTCCCAGAATATGTATCTTAATACGTGTACTGCTTGAATGTATTTATTTAATATTTATCATGCATTTGTTCTGTATTTAATTTCCTTAATTTTCCGCTAATTATTTTTCTGTATTTTATTTTCTGCTTTAAGTTATGCTCTTGGGTTCGGCTTGGGTTGGTTTATTTTCGGATTTGGTGGTTCACCATGAACCCGACCAACTCCCCACCTATCACATCTCTATTTAAAGCCCCAACCCTCTCACTCTTCATTATTTTTCCTTCTCATTTACTCTTCTTCTTCCTCATAACTCTCTCCACCTACCAAGAGCTTAGGCAAGTACATCTTGCTCCACATGAGAACCCATATTTTTATGGTTTATTTATCTTCCTCTCGTGATCCTAAGATAGTTTAGAACTTGGCATTTTGCATTTTGAAGTTTCATTTTTAGTAGATCTAGAAATTATTATTTTCGGATTTTGTGGGTTTTGATCTATCAAACTTCCTTATTTTCAAGTTTCATTCGTTCCAGATTGTGAGATTTGTGTTATATGCCATTCTGACCTATGGAATCTCATTTTGGGATTAGATTGAAAGTTTAATAGGAATTGGAGTTCTGGAAATTCTTACGCCCACGTTATACGTGCCCGCATAATACCGAGCTCTACGCCCATGATCAATCGTGTCAGCGTGAATCTGGATTACGCAAGTCTACTATTCTGTCTTGGCGTATTTTCTTTACGCGTATTGATTTACGCGTAATATTATACAAGATTCATGCATAATGCTACTCTTTACGCATACTCATTCATGCGTAAACTTTAATCCTTTACGCGTACATATTTTACGCGTAATGCTATCCTTTACGCGTACATATTTTACGCGCAATACTACACTTTACGCGTACAAGATTCATGCGTAAACCTTGACTCTTTACGCATACTCATTCATGCGTAAACTTTAATCCTTTACGCATACAAGGTTCATGCGTAAACCTTGACTCTTTATGCGTACGAGTTTTTACGCGTAACGTTATTTTTACGCGTACTCCTCTGGCTTGGCGTAAGACAAGTTTTTACGCGCCACTTTATTCCTTTATTGAGTGTGCTCCTTTACGCGTAAGCTTTATTCCTTCATGCTTAAACTTCCCTCACGCATCAATTTTCTTTACGCGTATTTCATTAAGCGTACTCTTCTGGCTTGGCATAATTCATTGAACGTACTCCTTGGGCGTACATGGCATCCCTTACTATATCCTTACGCCTTTTTGACATGAACTCGATATAATCATGATATGCTAATATTTTAATACATATTGTGGTGTGGAATGTGTCATGTGTCCCGATTGGTTTATGGATACCCAGTATGACTAGAATTTAACCCTAAGAGTTATAGACTCGACCATGCTAAATACTAGTTTGACTTTCATGTCTTGGCACGAATTGACATTGATTGTTACCTTGACTAAATGATTGATCATGCGTTCCTAGTGGAAACTAAAGAGACTGGCTAGTCGTCTTACTGAAACTGAATGAGACACGTTCATATTAACTATGGACCATTGCAATCGATTAACCGATCCCGAACATTGACATATGGACACGTGCAGGCTTCAACTGATTTTCTACAAAAGCGGCATGTGTACTTTACAGTCAAGGCATGATTATTTCGTGGCTAGATTTGATTGTTGCATTACGCTATGTAAGACCTACAACCTAACCGCACGGGCATCATTGTAGAGTTGTACATATCGTACTTTGTACGAAAGTACTCATTCTGAATGACCATGATCCACGACATGGAATTTCAATTAACATAGGGAGTACTAAGTTAAATAAAATAACGATTGCATGGAGAGAATGGATTCCCGAATTCTTACATGGCAGCAATCCTTGGGACAATTAGTGCCCCGACATGTCGGCTGGTTCCCACAGATACTGTAAATCTGCCACACGGGCAGGGAGCGGTATCTGCTTATATTTATTTACTGTATACTGATGACGGGCGTCCCGCTGGGACTCATCTAATTTATGACTGGCGCAACTGATTATTGGGTAGACTAGCCTTGCTTACACATTGTAAGAACTGAGGAATCCCTTATTGCATATTTCCAGGGTAACTTGGAACTTACAGTAGCAAGCCTTAGTAGTTGCATGGCCGTTTAAATTGATTTGTTTGTGCACTGTACCTACTCTGTTAACTACTGAGATGGGCAGAATGTCAGGACATGACGGGTCAACTTCTGTCCTTGTTTGGTTGGGAAGTTAGCTTGAAGTGTCATGATGTTGTGTGAACCCCAGTAGCAAGCGAATATTTATTTATCATATCCTTAAATCTTACCACTTGTTTTAGTTCTCATGTCGTGCTTCATTGTGGTACTTGCTATTAGAGGTCTAACCTCTCTGGTTTTGTATGGCGAGATTTAGAGCCAGTTCCCGAGGACTCAGCTTACTTCTACCTCCAAGATGGTGAATACTAGAGGAATGATCGCAGGAGGACACGAGTGGGTCCCTTGCCTCCTTGCTCGTTTATACTACATACTTTACTTATTTTTCGTTTGGCACCGACATGTTAGTCGGACTGTCTTACACTTACCTTTACATAATTGTAACTAAGTCAGACTGCAGCTGATAACAATTGTGTATACCTTGCTATATCATCTAGCTATGTTTTGTACAGCCAGATCTCAAGAACATTTTGACTGAGCGTTTGTGACGCCTTACTGTTTTATCTTACATGTTCTCTATTATTGCTTCTTGTTTGAATGATTGAGACAATAGCTATTGAGTAATCCTAGGGAGACTTTCATGTAGTATGCACCCCCTCGTCTTTTAGACATCATTGATCGTATTATACGGTATTCATCTACCCGTAATACGTAGCTGGCTGAGTCATTTCCCCACTCTCCGGTATTCTGGTTCTGGGGCGTGACAGTTAGCACGATGAGAAGATAGTGTGCATGAAAAAGTTAAATTTTAAAGTTATGCAAATGACTATAAGGATTGGAATGGATGTTGTTCGATGATTTGAGTTAGTAAGGAATGATGTGATTAGAAGAAAAATGTTGCTCGATGACTTAAGATAGACGGATGAACAATACGCGAATTTGGGATTGAGGAAATTGATGTTGTAAATGATTCGAGGGTTAATGATCAAAATTGATTGTGAATGTCGAGGAGATTATCCAGCTGGACGATAGCATCAGTTGTACGACTCAAAATTTATTGTAAAGGAAGATCATCAGGTTACGCATGTCATCGATGGTATTGAGGCGTATCAAAGATCGATATGCGATAACTCGGGGGTGCTCTGACTCGGCGAATGACGATCGTACAAGTGTTATCGTTCTGATGGATGCTATACTTAGGATTTTTATTAAAATGGATGTTGGGATAAAAACAAAATTGTCTTGATGGTTGCATTGATAAACACAATATCGATGATCTTGTCTTGTACGAGCACAACTATAGCCTCGCACATGTGTCACGTCGAATTTGGGACGATCGTTCCATGTGAGCGCTGACATGGTGATTCATGTCGCAGGAATTAATGATCGAAGTCAAAAAATCAGGATGCGACAACTTTGATTGTCTCGACTTGTTGGTTTGATACGAAGGAAAATTCGAGGATGTTTGGACTTGCGATTGATGATTGAGTAAACTTGAGGATTGAATAGATCCAATCTACGTATCGAGAATGAATTAGTCTAGACACAAAACAAGAGTTACGTCCCGATGAGGATGATTATCCCGCGGGAGCGTGCATGGTGATTCATGTCCACCATGAATAATCTGACTCACGTGAGATCGGAGCACAACATATTATTAAGCTAAACGACCTTATGATCGAATATGTGAATTGTGATGAACGACTTAGGAAATATGAAATGTGAATTATGGCTTAGCAACAAATTGTGTCATAGCATGCTTGACTTGGAAGGATTGATAGGCGGATTATGTCGAACGTGTTCAAAGAGATAGACTATGCAAAATGGCTTGATGAATGAGTGATATTGATATGTCGAGGAATTAGTTGAAACGTGAGTTATCGTAGGATGGCTTTGCTGAATGACTCAGATCCCGTGCGACAAATATTGGGATGTGTGAAGGAAATCGATGCTCGATGTTTAGAAATCGGAGTGATGCGAGCTCGGGTAGAAAATCCCGTACTATAAACTTAGTTTGACCTTAGGATGGGATTAGTGTTGATATTGTTGTTTGAAAACTATGATTCCAATACTAAAGGATGACTTTAGCCTAAAGACATATCCTAACGGTTAGGCAGACGTCCTGGTACGGAGCGATAGGAATTATGGAGGCGATCATGAGGCTCGGTTGACATGCACGTATATCAGGGATGCCCGAATATGTGAACGATCCGACTCGAGTGGTGATGACGGATTCTCTATCATGAGGCTTGAATGAAATGCATGTATTTTGGAGACGCCTAAAATATGTGCACGGTCCAACTAAGTGATACATTGAATTCAAGTGAGACTTGAGGAACGGAAAAGTGTCGAAGATTTTGAGATCATGAGTTTTGAAGAAAAGATTGTCGGTAGCACGAGCGTGGCTCGGATTTGAGAAATACATAGGAGAAATGTGCGCGAGAGTCGTTGAACATTCGAGTGATAAGTCAATGAGTAAGTACTCAGTTAGTTTTGAGGACGAAAATTTTTCTGAGTGGTGTATGATGTAGCTAGTGCCCCATCCCGCTCAGTCAATCGGAGGAATCGAAATGTCGACGGAGTTCAAACTTAGCCTTGCAACGGCTTGCTCGAAGACATCGCTCGGTCGAGGCGACCCCTCGCTCAGGTGGGGTAGTTTCGGTAAACTTGTCTCATCTTAACCTTCACATAATAAATCGCATATTTTCAACTTGCGCAAGTAGGCTTGATAATAAAAAAGACGAATCCACATAGCTAAGGGAATAATTTCGACGGGTCGAATTAAGTTAGAATATGGAAAGGTCCAACGGCCGGCTTAGAGTTGGTACACGACGTGCTTTGAAAATGACACTCGATTCTTCGTCCCGTGGCTTGGGAGAAGAAAAACTTGGTCTTCGCCACAAGCTAAGAGTTAGCCTAAGTCATAGGCGTCGTCCGCATAAACGCTTCATAAAGCATGCACGGTTCCATCGTCCAAGGCTTGACGCAGTCCTTACTCGTCAAGTTGTTACACGATTAAGTTAGGCTGAGTTATGTTAGGCTATCGAAGTCTTTTCTAAGTATTGTCCCACGTTTTCTGCAGTTGTCGAAATTACTTGATTTTATGACCTTAAGGCCCGTCGTATAGAGTGTCTTGGACAGTAGTCTCATCCAGAACACCAATTGGCGTAAGACACAATGTCACAGACTTGGTATTTCTAAGGTACGGGCTACGGTTGATTCATTGAGTTTGGAAAAGGGGCTTCAAATAGTTGTCTTGAGTTGAATAAAATGATAGGACAAGAAAGAAGATGCTCGCGACTATGGGTCGTCGAGGCAGTCTCAGATGTGAGAAGTATTGAACTAGGCCCTGAAAGAGATGGTAACACTAGAGGTAGAATGACTGTATGAGACGTCAGTTTGAGTCAAGTCTTGCATAGTCATGGACAACTTATCGACAAGATGGAGTTTCCTCGAACGGCGACCCAGGCGGCCAAAGGGACCGATTTTTGAGAAACATGTATAGCTTATTGCTGGATGACTGCACGGGTTAGGCGGGGACTTTCAGTGAGGGCTCGCTACCTCGCGCTGAAAGGAGCGTCCGTCTAACAAAAGCTAAAGAGTCCAGGATAGCGTTGGGCGTTAGTGACCAGTTCATATAGATGAGTCGGCATGGCAGCAACCCGCATGTGTGCCTTTGGATTGAGTCGAGTTGAATGTGTGTGTACAGTTAGAACACAATGTTGGGCTTCGGACCGAGATGTGGCATCGAGTCTTAAGTTGTTGACATATAAGTTGCATGAGTTGGATTTGAGTCGTTTCGAGTTTAAGTCAGGAAACGCCGCAAGACAAAGTCGGTTGGGTGACAATAAGCTCACAAGTCTTGATTGGGTCAGTTGGCGATTAAAGTATAAAGGAGCCGCGAGACGGCGATATGGTTGTCTCACTGAGTTTGCGAGGCATGACCCCAATATGGATTGGAGCACGGTTACATAGGAATTGGACACTATCGTGTAGTTGCGTCTCTGATTATGGGTCGAAAGGCAAGCACGACTTGATATGTTAACGTTGTTGTTGCAAGGCACAGGAACGGTCTAAGACACAAATAGGCCAAGCGTCTATGTCCTAAAACTGATCCTAAGGCAAGAGTAGAAAGACAATCGAAAAGGGTTATGTTGTACAAAGTAAATGAACATGTCAATTTTGTATGGGTGGGCGAGGAGCTCATTTCACCAGTACAGTTGAGTACTGACACCCACACAGTTTTCATGTGCAGGCACAGGTATAAGCTCGTCGTACGAAGCTCGCTTGGATGCGTCGAGGCACGAAGTTCCTTGGCAATTCGAGGCGTGTGGCTGTGTGGAGTCTGGACTTATACGAGACATAATGTATGGACGTCGCCTATCCAAAGCATCCGCTGGCTCAAGACATGTATTGAGAGATGAGAGAGAGCTGAGTGACTTGTAATGTGAGAAGAGTGAGCTTGAGTGATTGTAATATTGGCCTCGTGCCCATCTATGTAATCTTTATTTAAATATCAATAAAGAGACTCTTTTGAATGACTTGTGTTTTGTTCTAAATTTTTGCTGGCAAAATCAATGTCTCTGCTTGGGACTTCTGTGCGACGACCCCGTCGCAGCTGCTGTAATCGACCGTTATGGAACCCGCCTTGCACGAGCGTAATTTAGGCTCGTGCGGCATCACGCCTTAGCGAGGACGATCGCTCCTACGGGAGCGGGGCGTGACAGGCAAGATATCCGTATTTACTTCTTGGTTTGGTTTGGTTTGGTTTGGTTCTTAGTATGTTGGTTTGGCTTAATTTTACAACTATAAGGTCTATAAAAACCAAACCAAGAATCAAATGGTCAAAATTTCACATGATAATTTATTTTAAATCAAAATTGGTCGGTTCAATTTTGAACCGGTTCGGCCGGTTCACTGGTAGAACCCCGATTTTAAAAAAAAAATCCGATGGTTCTTTAAAAGACCCAATTTTAGTCGAATCGGAACAATTTTTTGGCATAAACCGGTTGGACCTGGTCCAACCTCAAGTCTCGTCCCATCTGGTTCTTACAACACTGCCTCCAACAGACTCGATAGAGCTCTTTTCGATAACATTAAGCACATCAATATCGACGACGACATGGTGCGGGACCACTAGACTTGTGTTCGACATCACAAAAGATTGAACGAACTTTTTGTTTATTGAACGTAAAAAGACCTGTGTACAGAGAAGGAAGTCCTAAATAGGATATTCTAAGTACAAGGAGAAGACCTGCATACAAAGAAGGAAGTCCTAAACAGGATATTCTAAGTATAAGGGGAAGACCTGCGTACAGAGAAGGAAGTCTTACACAGGATATTCTAAGTACAAGGAGAAGAGTTTTTGAAAAAGTATGACGGTGGAGATCGAGCACTACAGCGGCTCCTTTACTCCGTCGACGATCTGACGACGGGTTGAACTTGTTCTGACTTTTTGATACCTTTGATGGAACTCTAGGGTTGCCGATCAAGAGGATGCCTGGATCTGGAGATTTGATATTCGGTGGTCTCTTCTTTTTTATTGAAGGAAAACTCCTTCTATTTATAGGAGAAGAGAGCACATATGCGATGTGCATTAGGGTTTTGAGATATGAAAAAATCTGTCGTCATTGTACTATGCGGGCTTCTGCGGTGCTGACACGTGGCGGACATTAAGATTTTTCTCAATCAAGATCTTTGGTGGTTATCAAAATAACCGAAGGATGAGACACGTGGCGTGTGCCAATTTGCTTGTTCGGATGCAGCCGAGTAAATCTTGGAATTTTATCTCAGATTTGGATTCTGATTGATCATCGTCTAATATTTAAATCAATTTGATAAGATATCAATCATAATTAACCCCTATTATATCTTTGAGAGAGTCGTTTTAAACAAACCGACTGGGTGGGACCATGCTTCTTGTGCCTCCGGCGAGGTCTGAGTACTGCTGCACTTCTTGGACGATGAGTGGACCATTTTTTTGGAGACAACGGAGCCTCTGTGCTTTCAGGCGATGAATGGACTATGCTTCGAAGACGACGGAGCCTCTGTGCGTATGAGCGACGAGAATGCTGTGTTTCGAGCGATAAAGTCACTATGCTTTAGGGCGACGAGTAGGCTTGTGCTTCAGGTTGACGAGGTTACTGTACTTTTAGAGCGGCATGCGGACTTGTGTTGGATGCAACGGTATCTCCCAAGTCTCTGACGAAAGGTAATTGAGCTTCTAGGTCAGAGCAGAGTGCTGCGCCGTTGGAGTTGAGGTGGTGTGAAAACATCACCAGTCTGCGCCTGTGGTTTGCGCAGGAGTGTAGCCGCGCCTCTGGATTGAAGGCATTGGCTTTGAAGTCTTCTTTTAAAGAGCAATGAATGGCCGCTCCTTAATGAACGACTCCCTCTTAATTACCACCATTACTTGGAGAATTTCAAGGGGTCCTAGGATAGTCTAGGACTTAGTCGAATGAACTTTATTTAATGAGGTTCATCGTGCTGAGTCCTACGTTCATCCCATTAATGTGGAAATTTTGACCATCGGCCATGTGGCCTGCGTTTTGGACCACTCCCGTCCTATATAAAGGGAGAGTTTCTTCTGAAGAGTTACTTCTTTTTCTTCTTCTTCTTGTCCTTCAACACCATGTTGGATCCAGACTTAGCCTCGAGGGCGGTTGACTTTGCCTAAGTCGAATTTTGGTTGAGGATTCCTTCGTTCAAAGGGGCTATGCCTTCGTAGAAGAACTGTTGATGAGCCTCGGAACGTGCTGGAACGCTTCTCATGAAGAGTTCGAACCTGGACGACGCCTTGGAGGTCCTGACGACCTAGCTTGTGTGTGGATGGCCAACCCGGAGAGCCACAGGTTATGCTCTGTCCTGCTCATTGGCGGCGGCGTGCTTTTGTTAGGATAGAAAAGCCTCAGAAGCTGATGCCCTTTTGAAAAAGGGCCTTTCTGCTGCGTTGTGGCCTGAGCTTTCGGCAGGCCAATAGCTGCTTCCGGAAGTGCTGCGCGTCTGGAGGGGGAAAACTGTGGTGGAGACTTTGATGGAGACTGTATTCACATCTTCTATCCACGGTGCCTCTCTCCATAACGGTCACACTGTGAAGAGTAACCTCGACGTAGATCCGTAGGAGTTTTCAATTTAGCACATGTAATCACAAAATCTTTTGTAATATATCCTTGTAATTATGTCTTTATGCAGTCGACGAGTCTGTAGCAGACTCTTGTAGCCATGATTAATAAAAAAAGGACTTCTGAGCTTTTTATCTGTTTGTGACTTTTGTCTTTGCTGTTAGCGTGCTTGACCGCCTGCGCCTCTGCGCCTTGTATTATGCTGAGATTTTTCATGCTTCTACAACGCGGAAGAATGCTAGTAACGAAAAATTTAACCTGAAAGATGCTTATGAGAAGATTAGATTCAAGTGCCCTAAGATCGAATGGGCATATTTTATATGGACGAAATTTGCCACTCCAAAGTTCAGCTACTGTCGGAGGCCATATTGCATCTCAACAATCTGAAACATACCATGGCGTCCTATGGTTTCTGACCGCACGACTTCGGTGTTACTATGTACCGTATGACATGTCTGGAGAGAACGCAATAGGAGGATCTTCCAAGGCCTCCAGAGCCAGAGTACTAGTCCTATTTGTAGTATTGAAGATGACTGTCAAAATTTGATTACCAAAAGGTACTAGTCATATTTTTGGCAGTATTATGACTGCAAAATTTCTGATAACCTTGTACATATCCAGAACTGCCAAAATCTTGACAGTCCTAAAATAATATGACTGTCAGTGCATGCATCCAGGACTGCCAAAATTTTGGTAGACCTAAAATAATACGACTGACAAACTTTTGACGAACTGTACGTATACATGACATCCAAAATTGAGACAATCCACATAACATCAGGACTACCAAAATTTTGGCAGTCTTAAAATAGTAAGGACTGCACAAAAATTGACACTCCTGAATATGTAGAGGATAGCTAAAATTTATTTTGTCCTAATAATTCTTGTAGTGTCCTTAACATTTGTATAAATTATGGTTGATGTTTGAGTTCTAATTTGCACAGTGATCATATAGCAGGAAGCTCGGACACCCCTCCAATATAATGGACTGTGTCATTTCCAACATGTATTTAATGGACATAATTCAGAAACTCCAAAACACAAAAATATGTGTCAAGATACTATTATGGTCGTCGTGTCCTTATCGTGTTTGTGTCGTATCCGTAGCCGTGCACTTACTTTGGTTCAAGATGTTGAACCTGCATCTGCATCAGAAAAATATTCTTGCAACTGAGAATCAACCGACTAATTAACTACATAAAAATTCCGAAGTCTTCAAAATGACAATGCAACAAGAATAGCCTGTCGGCACCGCGCCTTGGCCGTCTCGACCCTCTCCTTGAGCGTCTCCTCCTTCGCGGCGGCCTTCACCATCTCCATGTCCATCTCCATCAGCCTCAGCACGCGGCGCAGCTCCGTCACCGCCCTCTCCTCCACCTCCCCCTTCTCCCGCAGCGCCTCCGCCTCCTCCCTCGCCCGCTCCGCCACGATGCACCCCACCTTCGCGAGGAGCTCCTTCGAGCCGTACTTGTCCCTCCCCATCAGCGACTCCAGCTTCTCGAGGAAGTCCGCGATCTGCCACCCCTTGGGCTTCTCGGCCCTGATCTCCTTGGTGCGCTTCCACCCGATCTCGAAGTTGGGCGGCTCGGCGCGCTCGAGCGCGGAGGGGCCGCGGAGGGGCGGGAGGCTGATGGAGCCGGCGGGTTTCTTGCGGGGGCCGGGGGAGAGGTCGGTGGGCGTTGGTGTCGATGGTGCGGGTGGCGAGCCGTTTTGGTCGTGTTCGGGCTGCGGGTTCGGGTTGGAGGAGCAGGAGGGGATGGTGGTGATGGGCTTGTGGCGGGAGAGGGAGGTGGTGGGGGGAGGGAGGAGGAGACGTAGCTGAGCGGAGGCCATGGGGGTATCAGTATCGTGTGTACGTGAGTGAGTTTGAGTGTGAGGGAAAAGATAAGGCGGGTAGTGATGGTTATAGGTGGATAGATGAGTTAATTAGTTGTACCCCTATGGTTTCTACATATTTTGATAATTATTTTAGTTGTTTTAAAAATAAAGAACATCATCCTAGTTTATAAAGTTAATTAGTTGTACCTTCTGGTACATAGAAAAAAATGAGTGAAAAATTAAACAGTCAGGAGGGTGTTCTTTATTTTTAAAACAACGAAAACAGTTACCAAAATACGTACAAACTATAGGGGGCTATTTATAAATAATTCTGGATAGATACTTCTGATTTTATGATAGAAAGTAAGTGGAGAGAACGTACGTTGTGGTAACTCAAATGGTTGAACTAGAGAAACTCAAATAGGAACTTTTTTTTATATAGGGAAAAACTGAAATAGGAACTCAAAATAGGAACATGTAAATATTTAAGATTTTTTTTATTTAGATTTATAATTTTTTAGGAACTTCAACTATTTATAATTGATGAGTTTAAAAAAAGTAGGAACTTGAGTTCCTCTAGATTTTTTGACAAAATAGATGGGTCTCATGGAATTAAGGATGGGTTGCCAAATATTTTTTTGTCTAGTTGAGCAAAGCAAAATACTTGCGAATATACTATTATTATGTCTATTAAAGAAATAAAATTTTATTATGTAAAGTATAACTACAAAAATAGGAGGAAAAAAATTGAACTATAAAATTTGGATTATTTATACTAATTATTTTTAAATTTTGGGTTTATGACACCGGTCAATACCCCACTTTTAAACTAACTACACTGACCATCCCTCCCTTTAGAATTTTTTTTTAAATAGGGATAGTTAGTGTTATATATTTTATTTTTTTTATCTTAAAGTAGGGGTATCTTGTGTAATAAACTATAAAACATGGGAGTGGTCAGTGTAATTAGTTTAAAAGTAGGAGTACCATGTGTTATATAAATTCAAAACTTAAGGGTAATTAATGTAAATAACTAATAAATTTTTTAGTGCTCATACAATTGTAGTTGTGTGTATAAGAGTTAAATAAATATAGGTCCTTTCATAGCATCAAATAATCATATGTGAAGGAAAATTGTATGAAATTTTCAACTGCACCAAGGATTAAAAATTTGTGATAAGTAATTCCAAATCTAGTATTGTTTCTATTTACATAAATTTTCACGTAGAGCATTATATTTTAAAGAAATTACGTGGGGAGAAAAAACTTCGTAGGAATTGCATAGAGAGAATAATAAACGTCCATAGTAAGGGCATTTCAGATAAAATAGGGTTAAAGGGTTGAAAATACCACTGCTAAGAATTTTTTTTGAGTGTTCTGATTTACGATTCTCGATTTTAAATAAATAAATAAAACAAAGGGATGGATACGCTGTTACGTCCCGACCCGAAAAATCGCTCGTACTCGTATCGATTTATCCGAATCATTGTCCACTACCAGAATAAGTCGTTTTAGCGACGCCTAAAGACGTCGCTAAAACAACAATTTTCGTCGCTAAAAATATTTAGCGACGAAATTACCGACGTTTCGGGCTGGTCGCGAAAATGTAAGTCGCTGATCTTCTAAACGTCGCCAAACGTCGCAATTATCGACGTTCGCCGACGTATTTATACGTCGGTATAATGTCGACGTCTACCGTCGTGTCGTCGGTGGTTTTGCGACGTAATATTTCGTGTCGCTACGCGTCGGTAAATTTATCGACGAATTACCGTCGAGTCGTCGGTGGTTTAGTGACATGTTCAAAGTCGCTAAACGTCGATAAATCCTGGGAATTCCTGGGGATGATTACCGACGTGCACCGACGTTTACCGACGTCCTCCGACATATATTGACGTCGCTAAACGTCGCTACCCTGGATAATATCGCTTATCTACCGACGTTTATCGACGCAAACTTACGTCGGAGGATGTCAGTAAACGTCGGCAAACGTCGCTAAATCTGCAAAAAAAATAAAAATAAAATAAAATACAGAATGTCCATTTCTCCCTGCAGTTTAAAAAGCTAACCATTTCTCACTGTAGAATAGGATCCAAACAATCACAGAATGTCCATTTCTCACTGTACACAGGTTTCAGTCCCTATAACCAAGTCTACAACAATCACACAATGTCCAGTTCTCAGAATGTCCATTTCTCACTGTACATAGATTTCAGTCCCTATAAACAAGTCTACAACAATATCACTTCACAATACGAAGCTTGGTCGACTACTTTCCGACGATACTAATCCGAAATGGTATATAATAATCCAACACGGCCGATACCTATCGGATATGACCGAAACCAAATAGATAAGGCCAATATGAATCCTAGCTATACGGCCGATACATATCGGATAGGACGATACCAATTCGCTAAGACCAATACCAACCGATACGGCCCATACCAAAACGATAGATCGATACTAATCCGATACGGTCAATACTTATAAGTACCTACGGTCCAGGAGGTTGATCCGCTAGTACATCCATGTACGATCAACGAAGTAACGATCCATTTCAATTTGGATGTGAAAATCTGTATCGTAAGACAAACTAAACATAATCAGTTCTATTTCACATGCTTAATTGCCAAGTATGGAAACGAATGGCTCAGAACACAACCCAAAATTTATTCTAGCATACATTAGTGTGAATCATCTATGTTCTGTACATATGGTGTAGTATATGTTCTTATCGTATCTAGCATCTGAAGGATATAACAGAATCAAGATGAACTCACATAATGTAATACTAAGACATCATCTACTACTATATAAGATATAGTGATAGGTTGTCGTATCATCATTGCCGAGGTATGAGGGTCGGAGGACAGTCAACTTTATCTACGGCTACATAGTTTCTGCCTCGCCAGTCGAATGGCTTAATTGCCAAGTATGGGAACGAATGGCTCAGAACACAACCCAAAATTTATTCTAGCATACATTAGTGTGAATCATCTATGTTCTGTACATATGGTGTAGTATATGTTCTTATCGTATCTAGTATCTGAAGAATGTAACAGAATCAAGATGAACTCACATAATGTAATACTAAGACATCATCTACTACTATATAAGATATAGTGATAGGTTGTCGTATCATCATTGCCGAGGGATGAGGGTCGGAGGACGTCGGTAAACGTCGGTAAACGTCGCTAAATCTGTAAAAAAAATAAAAAAATAAAACACAGAATATCTATTTCTCCCTGCAGTGTAAAAAGATAACCATTTCTCACTGTAGAATAGGATCCAAACAATCACAGAATGTCCATTTCTCGTTGTACACAGGTTTCAGTCCCTATAACCAAGTCTACAACAATCACACAAAATATGGGAACGAATGGCTCAGAACACAACTCAAAATTCATTCTAGCATACATTAGTGTGAATCATCTATGTTCTGTACATATGGTGTAGTATATGTTCTTATCGTATCTAGTATCTGAAGAATGTAACAGAATCAAGATGAACTCACATAATGTAATACTAAGACATCATCTACTACTATATAAGATATAGTGATAGGTTGTCGTATCATCATTGCCGAGGGATGAGGGTCGGAGGACAAATACCGCTCGAGTGAGCCAAAGGCATGCAGCCACTTCCCTCCCTCCATTCACCCTCTCCCTCTCTCATGCTATCAACGTTACAACTTTTCCACCTCAAGTTCTGATCAAGCATTTTCCTTCTCCTCTCCTCCACCATGGCTCTGAACCCATCTGCTCCTCCCTACTTTCCTTCTTCTTATTTGACTCTCTCAGCCACATATGATATCCAGCTCAAGTGTAGAGTCGGAGGAGAAGAAGTGGGCAGGAAGAGGAGGGGGAAGCAGCACAGCCGGCGGCATGACCCGGAGGAATTACAGAGGTTTTCTTCAAATTCGTAGGAGAACTATAAGGATATTTCTTTTCACAACATGTCACCTTGTCAAAGACCCTTAATGTGAATATCATGTTACCGCGGTGTCGGAAGACTAATATGTCATAATTTTCTAAGCCGTGTGTTTTGACATAATCCTCCAAACTCTTTCCTGCTATGTAGTAATGCTACATAGCAGGAAAGAGTTTGGAGGATTATGTCAAAACACACGGCTTAGAAAATTATGACATATTTGTCTTCAGACACCGCGGTAACATGATATTCACATTAAGGGTCTTTGACAAGGTGACATGTTGTGAAAAGATATATCCTTATAGTTCTTCTACGGATTTGAAAAAAATATCTGTACTTCCTCCGGGTCATGCCGCCGGCTGTGCTGCTTCCCCCTCCTCTTTCTGCCCACTTCTTCTCCCCCGACTCTACACTTGAGGTAGATATCATATGTGGCTGAGAGAGTCAAATAAGAAGAAGGGAAGTAGGGAGGAGCAGATGGGTCCAGAGCCATGGTGGATGAGAGGAGAAGGAAGATGCTTGATCAGCATTATCTTCCGGATCGTCCTCATCAAGGCATAACGGGCTGCTCAGCGTGCCCAGTGTCACGCCCCAGAACCAGAATACTGGAGAGCGGGGGCAGACATAGCCAGCTATGTAAATTGAAATAGAATACATCTCAACTATACGGTCACGGCTGTCTAGATATGAGGGTTTACTACAAGCCAGCAGTCTCTTAGGGTCAAGCCTATTGTCTCAATCTCAAGCAATTAACAGAGTTACAAGATATTAGAGCATCAAATATATATATATAAGGCGTCCCAAATATTACATACTGGATGATCATGAAGCTAGTCGTACAAAATGATAGGACTAGCAAGAGTTCAGTCATACATGATCAACCCTAAGATTTGTTAATCATGTTTACAGCCCGTAGGCAGACAGTAAGTAAATGTGCATCGAGCTAACAGGTGCTCGTCGGCTAAACGCCTCAAAAGAATAAATTTATATATAAGTGGGTGAAACAAAAAGGGAAAACCCACTCGTAGCCCGGGTTCCGTCTAGTGTTCACCATTGGGCTGGAAGCTTGGTAGATCCTCGGGAGCTGCTCCGAAATCTGGCCACACAAAACCAGCTGGGTCAAACCCCAGAAAGAGCAAGTGCCACAAGGAGGCCACAAATAAGAACAAAAGTCAGCATATCAGAACATAAGAATAAAAGAAGTACAAGTAGTAAAGTACACAGGGCGATAAACGACTAGGGACGTGGAACCATTCCGGGAGCCAGGTTACAATCCTTAAACCAGACAAGGACCGGGGTTGTAACCCTTCGCCTGAATAGCTCACTGTCTCTACTCATTTATCGTTAAGATAAGTAAAACAAACATGCTCAGGAGATAGCAGGTACTGGAGCTAGACAAGACTTAGACAAGGCTGGACACCATCCATTCGCAATCGGCCAAACAAATACTACGGCTTACTACTTTAAATAACTAGGGTTATCACAAACCTAATTACTAACAAGATGCAAGTGAGAATTCCAGTCCCAAGCCCTGCAGACTATCCAGTTATCCTTCCGCGAGTTGAGAGTTATAGGTGGGTACATTGCCCGGGAGACAAATGTACCCTTAGGTGACTTAGAGGGTGCAACACATGACAGTGTGCTAGAAATGTGCTCTACTCGTCGGCAAGCTACAAGTCCATTAAAGTGCCCAGATAACGAGATTGTCTGTGACTGGAAATTCTCCATGTTCTAGTTTGATCTAATCATTAGCCTAATCCAATTTAGCGCGAGTCCCTGACCGTGGTACCCAGGAAGTCACGTCCTAGACAAAATGCGAGACAAGACAAGTGGATTATACAAGCAAGCAAGCAGGAACACCCACGGTGTCAAGTTGATTATACGAGTCAAGTTATAAGTTACAAGTCAAGTCAAGTCAGGAGTGCGCCGCCATGGGCCACTATCAAGTTATCAAGATAATTCATGTCAGGATACTGTCAGGAGTGCGCCACTACGGGTCACTGTCGTGTTATGCTAGTTCCTTGTCATACCATGCCGTGTACAATAGTCATTCCAAACATATTAAGTAAAATCAAGTTCATGACAAAAGGCGTAAGGATATAAAATGGACGTAAAATATCTAATAAAATACCAATATATATAGGGCTATAGAAGAGCCAAGCTTAAAGAAATAAACAATTCATCATAGACAAGTGGGTTGTGCAAGGAAGGTCAGGGGTTGGGCTGCGCAGGGTATGTACTGCGCATGGAAGAGCTGCGCAAGAGTTACCTTACGCTACCTTGCGCAAGGGTATACTGCGCAGGGGTGGATTGCGCAAGGGTGGATTGCGTAGAGGTGGATTGCGCAGAGGCGGATTGCGCAAGGGTGGATTGCGCAGAGGTCGGCTTGTGCATGGCTGGCTTGCGCATGGATGGCTTGCGCCAGCGCAATCCAGCGCAGCGCAAAGCACTGGCTGAGGTCATACGCAATCGGCCCTGCGCTAAAGAGCACAGGCCGGGGGTGCGCAACCGGCCATGCGCTAAAGAGCGCAAGGCAGAGGGATGTTCTTCCTGGCCGAGAGCAGGTCCAAGAACACCAAGAACTTCAATTCTTCATAACTTTATCAATTCAAAGCCAAATCTAGATTTTCAAAGGTCTAGTTTGAGTAAAATTGAATTCTCTTCCACATGGAAGCATCAAAACAAGCAAAAATCAAAGTTTAATAGATCAAAACCAAGGATTTTCAAAAATAGTTAAAACCTAGATCTAGAAGAATGAAAGCTCCAAATCACAAAATGTCAAGTTCTAAAGTTGTTCTCCATGGCCTAATCTAGTTAATAGACAAATAAAAAGTGGTGCTTATTTGATGGCAAGGTGCACTTGCCTATGGGTTGGGGAGTTGTGTGGAAGAAGGAAGAAGAAGAAGTAGAAAGAAATTAATGGAGTTATGGAGGAGAGAGAAAAGGTTGGTAGGTTTTAATGAGGGTAGTTGTGATGGAATGGAGGTGGAGAATAGGCTAAGGTGTTCCACTCATGATGAACCAAACCAACTCCACAAAATAAAACCAAGCCATGGTCCAAAACCCATTTACGAGAAACCGAATCTACAAGTCGAAAAAAATAAATACGTACCAAAACCAATTTACGAGTACAAATACGAAATACGGGAAATGAGAGTGACACCCAGCTTCTTCAACTTCTCGCTGGCTGCAGAGTCGAAATGGGAATGGGTCCTCTTTGCCGGCCCGGAGCTCTGACTCGCACTCGTCGCCGTGCTACCGGTTTCCTCTCCTCCTTTGATACGGGTCATAGGAAAAGAAATTTCGTACCTCTTCTTCACATAAACATCATTGCCGCCTTGTACTCGAGCCTCCTGTAATGCCTGTGGTTCGTATTACGTATTTCTGGAATACGTGTACGTATTTATTCTTGTATTGCATGATTTCCTTGCTTAATTTCCTCCCTGGGCTTGATTTATTCTTGGGTTGGCTTGGTTCGGTTTGGGATTGCTCTTGGTTCATCATGAACCAAGGGGTGAACCCCCTACCTACCACCACCACTCATATTTATTACCTATTCTTCTTCTCTCTCTTCATTAATCTCTTCTTCTTCTTCTATTTACTCCCTTCACCTACGAGAGAGAGAAGAGAGAGGTCTAGGCAAGTACAACTTGCTTTATGGAGGAACTCTGATTTTTATTGCTCCATTCTCTTCTTTACTACATTCTAAAACACTTTAGTACTTGACATTTCTAATTTCCATGGCTAGATTCTTGTAGATCTAAGTTTACTTTATTTTCGGAATTCTTGGATTTTGATCTATTTAATCTTGTTATTTCCGAGTTTTGATGGTTCCATGTTGTAGAGAATTTTATTCTACCCAATTTTGACCTTTGAAAAGTTGGATTTGGACTTATTTTGACCAAGTTATGGACTTTTGAAGCTTTGGATTCAAACCATGGAGTTCTTGCTGATTTGGAGAAGATAGTGAGCAATGCACGAGCTTTTTAGCTTGCGTCACTGAGCTGCACGCGCTCTTTAGCGCAGCACAGTCTGACTCATACGCTTCCTTGATGAGGAGTCGTATGGACCTCATACGCTGCCTTGATGAGGAGTCGTATGGACCCCATACGCTTCCTTGATGAGGAGTCGTATGGACCCCATATGCTTCCTTGATGAGGAGTCGTATGGACCTCATACGCTGCCTTGATGAGGAGTCGTATGGACCTCATACGCTGTCTTGATAAGGAGTCGTATGGAGTACATACGCTGCCTTGATGAGGAGTCGTATGGACCTCATACGCTGCCTTGAAGAGGAGTCGTATGGAGTACATACGCTGCCTTTTGGAGACGTATATCTTGCATACGCTGACCTGAGCGTAGCCTGACTTGAGCGTAGCCTGACTTGAGCGTAGCCTGACCTGAGCGTAGCCTGACCTGAGCGTAGCCTGACTTGAGCGTAGCCTGACTTGAGCGTACCCTAATTTGAGCGCAACCTGATGTTTAGGCGCAACTGGACCTAACCCTACTTACCCTGGCGCAACTTGGCTAATGCCACTTGTTGGCCATAGTACCCCTTGCTCCCTCCCTTGGGCGCATTATGTCCCCATATTCCCCTTTTTATGATTTTTTGCACCTATTTTATATCCTTACACCTTTTGTCATGAACTTGATAATCCCGAATTTATTTATTATGGTTGGAATGATAATTAAACAATGCTTGATAGTGGCCCGCCGTGGTGCACTCCTGACTTGATAACTTGACCTGCTACACATGACATGACAGTGACCCGTGGTGCTGCACTCTTGACAAGTACCCTGACAATGCATGATAGTGGCCGTCGTGGCGCACTCTTGACAAATTAATTCATTAGCCTGGACACCGTGGTTGTTTGCATGGATTGTGCTTGTATAAACTACGAGTCCTGTGTGTCTTGCATCATGTCTAGGGCATGATCCCTGGGTACTACGGTCAGGGATTCATACTGAATCTGGCTAGGTTAATGACTAGATTGATCAAATAGTTCATGGAGAATTTCCCAGTTACCTGTTGCCCCTTTGGTCCCGGCCTTATATATATATACATGGGATTTGTTGCTATCCGTCGAGATGAGCGCACTTCCAGTCCGCCGTCGAGTGTGGTACCTTAGGACACATGTATCTTACTACAGTGTGTCTGATATATCCAGCTGTCTTTTCCTTTTCTTGTTGGGATCACTCAGGTAGTAACAAACAGGTAACCGAACTTGGAATTCTTATTGCATTTGCTAGTAACTAGGCTTGTGATAACCCTAGTTAGTTAAAGTATCAAGCCGTACTTATTGCTTGGCCGTGCTTGTTGGATGGGGTTCAGTCTGTCTAGTCTTGTCTTGATCTTGTACAAGATTGTACATGTCTCGATTTCTTATATTTACCTTGCCGATAAATGGTGGGAGAAGCCAAGTTCCGTTCAGATGAAGGGTTACAACTCCGGTCCTTGTTTGGTTTACGGGTTGTAACCTGGTTATCTGAATAGTCCCATGGTTATCTCATCGTATATCATACTGTCATGCTTTATCATATGTTCTGTCTTTTATTGATTATGTACAAGATTGTCTTTTATATTCACCTGTCATGCTTTTTCTTAAATTACTGTCTCTTATTAAGTAATATATTCTTGTGCTAATTTGCTGGTTTTAGTTCTTAAGTGAAGCCTCCTTTGTGGCACTTGCTCTTTCTGGGGTCTGACCCAGCTGGTTTTGTATGGCCAGATACCGGAGCAGCAGCAAAGGATCTACATGCCTTCCAGCCACATGGTAACCACTAGAGGGAATCCTGGCAACGAGTGGGTTATTTTTGGCTCTCCCACTCTATTGTACATTATTCTTTTGAGGCATTTAGCCGTCGAGCAAGTATTTGCTCGGGTATATTTAACTTACTGTCTGCCTACGGGCTGTAACATGATTGGCAACTCGAGGTTGATCATGTATAACTTAACTCTTGCTAGTCCTTACATTTTGTATGACTATCTTCATGATCATCTGGATATGTAATGTTTGGGACGCCTTACAATTGTATATTTAGTGGTCTGATATCTTGTAACTATTACTAGTTGGTTGAGATTGAGACAATAGGATAATTTATGACCTTAAGAGACTGATGGATTGTAGTGAAACCCTCACATATCTAGACAGCCGTGAACGTATAGCGGTGTGGATTCCATTCCGTTATACGTAGCTGGCTATGTCTGCCCCCGCTCTCCAGTATTCTGGTTCTGGGGCGTGACACCTCCTCGTCTGTGACGCTATCCAACTTCTCGGAGTCATCGAAGAAGGAGTCGAATGAGTCGGCGGTGATAGCAGATGATTGCAAGACAGGAAGCGAAAAGACAGACGAAGAAGAGGACGATACGAGTCGAATGGAAGATTCGAGTGACAATGTAGGCACCGAGAAGTTGGATAGCGTCACAGACGAGGAGGCTCGAGTACAAGGCGGCAATGATGTTTATGTGAAGAAGAGGGACGAAATTTCTTTTCTTATGACCCGATTCAGAGGAGGAGAGAAAACCGGTAGCGCGACGACGAGTGCGAGTCAGAGCTCCGGGCCGGCAAAGAGGACACGTTCCTATTTCGACTCTGCAGCCAGCGAGAAGTTGAAGAAGCTGGGCACGTTGAGCAACCCGTTATGCCTTGATGAGGACGATCCGGAAGACAATGCTGATTCAGTTTTGCCTTCCTTGGATGGTATTGATTCTGTAGATCCGTGTATAAAAGAGGAAGAGATTGGGAGTATAGTGGACCCGAAGGGAAATGAGAGATTGGAAGCTGGGTCAATATCCAAGAAGCGAAAGAGAGTCGAGGATTCTGATAGGTTGTCGTATCATCATTGCCGGGGGATGAGGGTCGGAGGACAGTCAACTTTATCTACGGCTACATAGTTTCTGCCTCGCCAGTCGAATGGCTACAGGGACTATGTCCTGATCACCATGTCGTACCGTAGATTAATGCAAATGGAGCTGGAGCTGGAGCCAAAATACAGAAACAAAAATACAAAATACAGAATCCAAAATACAAAATACAAAATACAGAAACCAAAATACAAAATACAGAAACCAAAATACAAAATACAGAAACCAAAATACAAAATACAGAATCCAAAATACAAAACACTGTGAGAACGGATGGCTCAGAACACAACCCAACCGGAGAGGATACTCTGAGAGATCCATCTGAGTAGGACGTATACTCTGAGAGATCACCTTTACAAGAATGATATCAGTAGTAGGATTGAGTGCTGAAGGAGATATTATCAGAGTATACGTCCTACTCAGATGGGTCTCTCACCGTTACTATTTTTTTTGACAGCATGGTGGATGTGCTCCCTCAACAGATTCTTGCTCCGAGCCAAAACTTTGCCCCGGAGCTCAAGTGGACATCCTTGGTGTAGAGCTCGAGTGAGAGGTTCCTGACAGCATGGTGGTCTCCTTTGTCAAAGTATCCGTGCTCGTCCCACAACCATTGTTGGACGAGCACGGATACTTTGACAAAGGAGACCACCATGCTGTCAGGAACCTCTCACTCGAGCTCTACACCAAGGATGTCCACTTGAGCTCCGGGGCAAAGTTTTGGCTCGGAGCAAGAATCTGTTGACGGAGCACATCCACCATGTCGTCAGAAAAAAATATTAACGGTGAGAGACCCATCTGAGTAGGACGTATACTCTGATAATATCTCCTCCAACACTCAATCCCACTACTGATATAAATTTTGTAAAGGTGATCTCTCAGAGTATACGTCCTACTCAGATGGATCTCTCAGAGTATCCTCTCCGGTTGGTTGTCGTATCATCATTGCCGAGGGATGAGGGTCAGAGGACAGTCGACTTTATCTACGGATACATAGTTTCTGTCTCGCCAGTCGAATGGCTGCAGGGACTATGTCCTAATCACCATGTCGTATTCCAATACAATCCAGAGATTGACACAGTACTAATTCATATATGTAGTCCAATACAAATAGTCTAATACAAAAAAAACCCAATACAAATAGTCCAATACAAATAAGTACTAATGGCTAATGAGAACCACGCTGCTCACGCAAACGCTCAGTGATACGATCACGCAACCACCTCGAAAAAGCGAGATCTTTGGCGTGAGGAGAGATGTCGTCCCTTGCAAGTGTTGCACGAATAGAACTCCCGGTCTCACTAGCTACCGGTGCTGGATGAATAGAACTCCCGGTCTCACTAGCAACCGGTGCCACTTCCTCCTTAACTGTAGGAGGAGCCACCTCAGCATTCACTATTTCCCTCAAACGACGTGCAGCTCCTCGGGTCATGGGTGCCATCTGGTAAGATCGATAGTCACAAATAATATAATTGTAACATAAATAAGCTAAAGGAACCATCATGTAATTTGAGTACATTTTCGAAAGCAGAGGAATGAGGGTCGGATGACAGTCAACTTTATCTACGACTACATAGTTTCTGCCTCGCCAGTCGAATGGCTGCAGGGACTATGTCCTGATCACCATGTCGTACCATAGATTAATGCAAATGGAGCTGGAGCTGGAGCCAAAATACAGTTGGTACTAACCTCGATAGAACAAACACTCTCATAGCTCAAAATACTAACACATGCTCACGCCTTACTCTTGTGACACTCCCTTTCAAACACAAACACACACCTATATGTTCCCTTACACATGTTGCCATATTACCTGTAAAAATAGGAAACCCTTGTTGTCTACAATAAGACACAATTCACCAAAGATACTGTAGAACTCACACTTTAAGACAATAGATGAAGGAAGACTTGTATGGAGGATCGATAGGGTTGAGCGATGTCATTTTATTCTACAAAGAGAACCATACTGTAGAACTCATACTGTAGAACTCACACTTTAACATAATTCTACAAAGAGTTGTCATAGGGTGTTGAGCGATGTCATTTTATTCTTTTCTTCTTCTTCTTCTTGGGATTTTTGAGTATTGGATCTTGAGACATATATAGCTAGAACTTACGAAGAATGGAGTACCATACTTCAACAAATAGATGTTGACTAATTGGTTCATATACTTGTTGTCTAAAATAAGTGTAGAAATATTGTAAGGTGAAACAATGTATCAAACACTATATCGAAACCCAAACCCAATATGCAAATCCAAATTAATACGAAAATACACAAGTGTATGTAGGGGATTAAGTGTACAGAGGTAAAATATATATATATGCATGCTTGGAGGTGTCTACGTGTCCAACAAATGGACACAAAGTGTCCAAAACCTCACGAACATACTGTATCAGTGAACACATGGTCGTAATGTGTCTCCGTGTCCATTTTGGACACGAAAAATACCTCAATTAGGGTTAGGGTTTACCTTCAGTCTCCTTGCGGTGGTGGAGGAGGAGGGGATTAAGTGTACAGAGGTAAAATACATATATATGCAAGCTTGGGGGTGTCCACGTGTCCAACAAATGGACACAAAGTGTCCAAAACCTCACGAACACACTGTATCAGTGAACACATGGTCGTAATGTGTCTCCGTGTCCATTTTGGACACGAAAAATACCTCAATTAGGGTTAGGGTTTACCTTCAGTCTCCTCGCGATAGTGGAGGAGGAGGATCTCGCGGTGGAGGAGGAGAAGGGGCTCGCGGTGGAGGAGGAGGAGGAGAAGGGGCTCGCCGGAGGGAGGAGAAGGGGCTCGCGGTGGAGGAGGAGGATGAGCGGCGCCGGAGGGAAGGGGGTCGGGCTGTCGTCGAGGTCGGGGAAGAGGGGCGGGAACAAAAAATTTGGGGAGAGGAAGAAATAAAAAGTCGAACCGAGGAAACCCTATTTATCAGAAATTAGCGACGTCCGTAAATACGTCGCAAAGCGTCGGTATTCGTTTAATATTCGGCGACATAATAATCTTTGTGACGCTAAACGTCGCTGCACTAATAAAACTGGCGACGTTTTCCAACAAATCAACGACGTTGGTTTTTATTACACTAAAGGTAGTCGCAATATGTCGCTGTTTGTCGCTATCAGCGACGTATTGTGACGCATACTTTTGGAGTCACTAAATCAAAAAAAAGTAGCGATATTTTAAGTCGGCGTCGCTAATTTCGTCGCTGATATGACTTATTTTGGTAGTGGTCCTCGCTGGGGCGTGATGCCATACGAGTCTGGAGTTGCACTCGTACAAGACAAGATGACAAGTTCTCAAATGATTATCTTTGATTTGATATTATCAAACGGAAGAAAACAGAGTATACGAAACAATTCTTTTTATTGATAAATGAACTGAGATTGCAAAGGCTTTCAGTAGCCCAACTGAATATGCCAGATTGGCTACAACACTCAAGTTCTCTCTTACCCACAAAGAATTTTATCGTTCCATACATCATGTCTTCTATATCTCGACCGCATCAATCCTGTTGTAAGTCCAAGCGTCAATGCGATCGCACGCTTCAAGCGCTACGACATTCCATGCCTCAGCGCGATCAAGCGAAGCTCCGCCGCGAGCATACCATTTCCTGAACCTGCTAGCAAACTAGTGGGAGATTAGTACTTTCATCCTCGTTGTACTGATCAAAGACCCACTTTAACTAAATCGACATTTAGTAATGTATTGATTCATACAACATATAATTTAGTTATCTTTCTATGTTCTACTTAGCATCGATTTCATAGATTATTCGAAAATAGTAAAATATGTTATCATGAAAAAACATGTTATTTGATTCGTATAAGCAAGCAGGCAACCAATAGCAATCTCGTGTTGTTTTGTGACTTCTTACCAACATCGACGAATTCGCCCTTGCATCGATGCAAGGTAAATACGCCTCATTCCTTCCATGTCATGTTATAACTGCTCTGTACAGGATCTATTGTTCCTTCACTTTCGGCCCACCGTTCCTTAACTATATGAAGGTCGTTGGCGTATCCGTGCCAGAATGGACTAAAGGTGTTTCTCTTTTCTTTTCTTTTCTTTTCTCAATTTGGGTAGCCCAGCACCTCACGGGATGGGTTGCTATGCCAATAACCGGAGGCTTACCGTTGCATACCAATCAATACAGCGTTCACATCTATAACCAGTCGCTAATCGTCTTAGAGATGTGTGTTGGCACATTTTATTTTGAGTAATTAACAGCATCTTCGTAGTTTAGTCTTCTGTTCTTCAGATTCATATATTCTCAGAAGATCTACTACATGGGTTTCTTCCGTTCAAAAGCTTTCTCCTTCTTCCTTGAAGACTGTAGCAGTTACCGGCGTTCCCTGCATAAGACGGCGTCTTCCTGCTTAGAGTCTTCGAGTCTGTACTGGTCTAGGTATATCTGTAAACACCAAAGGACGGATGACAGTAAAAAGAACAAGTCAAAAATCAAATAGCTACAGAGCGGCATACCGGCGGTATGCTCCGGCATACCGGCGGTATGCTCCGGCATACCGGCGGTATGCTCCGGCATACCGACGGTATACCGTTTTTGGAATACAGAAAGTTGCTATGACAATAGTCGACATACCGGCGACATGCTCCGGCATACCGGCGGTATACCGCTTTTCTTGTCCAGAAAGTTGCTGTGACAAATTGTCGGCATACCGACGGCATGCTCCGGCATACCGACGGTATACCGTTTTTAGCAACCCAAAAGTTGCTGTGACAAATTGTCGGCATACCGACGGCATGCTCCGGCATACCGGCGGTATACCGTTTTTAGCAACTCAAAACTTGCTGTGACAAATTATCGACATACCAGCGGCATGCTCCGGCATACCGGCGGTATACCGAGTTTCAAATATTTGGTTTTCGAATTGCTCTGACTAGCATTAATGGCCGCATTTAATGCTCTCAAACGGTCATTAATATGATCGTTACCTTTTGGCCGGTATACCGACGGTATGCTGCTACATACCGATGGCATGCCGGTCTGTCTGTATTCAGAGCATTAAATGCCACCATCTCTTGGTTCACTTATAAAAGAAAGCTCTCTCTCTCTTGAGCTTGCTCACCAACTCTTCCATAAATTTTTCAATAACCAAGAGCTCCACCATTAATACTCTTCCAAGCTTTTTATTGTCATCCTCTCCCAAAGTGCTAGAGTATTAAAGAGTTGTACATTTCGATCTTCACATGTTAGAAGATCAACAAGTTCTCATTCTCTTTTGTTTGAAGTTGGCGAGCCTTCGTAAGAAAACTCGTGTGTAGAAGTTGGCGAGCCTTCGGATCCAAACTCGTGTTGAAGTTGGCGAGTTCTTCGGATCCAAACTCGTGTGTACTATTTGGTTAAATAGTGGATTAAAGCCGGAGAGAGTTCCGGGACTGGACTGCCTCAAAAGAGGATACCAGGATACATCCTTGCGTTTGCCTTTGATCTTTCAACTCTTTATTTTCAATTGTCCTTATTGCATCAATTGTTGTAGTTATTTTTTAATTACCCTATTCACCCCCCCTCTAGGGTTCTACAATTGGTATCAGAGCTTCGTTCTCTTGATTTGGATTTACACCCTTGAGTGATCCATGGCCTCTAACCCTAGCATCAACACGTTTCACAATGAGGGACACTCCACAAATAGGCCTCCCCTATTTGATGGTACCAACTATAACTACTGGAAGATTAGGATGGGCATTTATCTAAAGTCCATAGATTTCGATTTATGGGATTGCGTGATAAATGGCCTTCCTACTCCTTCTAGAGCTATTGAGGATATTGCTTCTGACTGTCACGCCCCGATCCCGCAGAGTCCTTTCGTCCTCGCTTCGGACTCTTTTGCGACCGTTCGTCCTCGCTAAGGCGTGATGCCGTGCAAGCCTAAGTTGTGCTTGCACAAGGCCAATACCTGAAACAAGACAAGATAGACAAGTTTGACAATACGCAGTGGAACGTATCGCAGATAATTGAAGCAGCAGCGGACATATTTCAGAATACAAGTATTGAACACAATGGTAACAAGAACATTTCTCTTTATTGATTTCATTTGAACAGATTACAAGCTCTCGATTCTCTCTGATACAATATTACATTCTCTCAGAACTTTACAGATTACAATGATCTCGTTCCCATACATTACATCCTTTTATATACAAAACCAAACTCTTGCACAGATGTCATCTCTTGGCATCTCTTCTGATTTCTGGCTCCTGAGGATGAGGCATGGGCTATCGCTTCGGGCTATCCTTCTCGATGTATAGTGCACCTGCATGCAGACTGATGATGGGTCAGTATATCAGCATACTGGTGAATTGTGAACAAAGGAGCTACATTTTTCTGAAACGATCACTGTTCATTTAGTGAGAAAACATTTTCTTGTGATGTGATCTTGCTACTCTTTACCTAGATTCATTTCATGAATGCATTAGTCAGTTTACATTCTTTTGAAAACACATCTTTGAAAAGCCACAATCATTTCCATCTTAGCCGCTGTGCCTTCCACGGGTTCAGCTCGTCGCTAACCGCTGTGACTCGCATGGGTTCAGCTCGTCGCTAGCCGCTGTGACGCTCTTGGGTTCAGCTCGTCGCTAACCGCTGTGACTCTCATGGGTTCAGCTTGTCGCTAGCCGTTGTGACTCTCTAGGGTTTAGCTCGTCACTAAGTGGATTCCCCAATGCGCATGCGATATCAAATGAATCATGCATAAATCGAGCAAGTCATAAACAATTCCATCTTCTTTTCAGGCAGGATACAGATCTCTTTTCTTAGCAGACAAGGGGCAGGTTCTCTTTTAAGCATACTCAAGATTTCAGTCTTGTTATTAACAAAAGCATTCAATCAAAAACTCAGATTCTTAAGGCGTAAGCGAATCATAAAATGAGTCTTTGTCCACTCACCCAGATTAATCGTCTTCTGTTGCTGAGCCAGCAATCCGATCTTTCTGTTTATCTAGTGCCTTTGCGGAGTGGGGGACTACATAATTATCCACCGAAAAGAAGTTTCGTCCTCGAAACTTAAGGAGAAACTTACGATATCCTTAGCAGCGATAGTCCTCATCCTTCACCATCATAAAATATTTACGGACTTTTTGTATGGAACGTTCATCTCATTATTGATATCGAGTAGGCAACGGAATTTCGATCAGAAGATATGTACAAATTCAATTGAATCAAAATTGGCCAGAGGATCGTGTTGCTCTGATACCATTCTGTCACGCCCCGATCCCGCAGAGTCCTTTCGTCCTCGCTTCGAACTCTTTTGCGACCGTTCGTCCTCGCTAAGGCGTGATGCCGTGCAAGCCTAAGTTGCGCTTGCACAAGGCCAAGACCTGAAACAAGACAAGATAGACAAGTTTGACAATACGCAGCAGAACGTATCGCAGATAATTGAAGCAGCAGCGGACATATTTCAGAATACAAGTATTGAACACAATGGTAACAAGAACATTTCTCTTTATTGATTTCATTTGAACAGATTACAAGCTCTCGATTCTCTCTGATACAATATTACATTCTCTCAGAACTTTACAGATTACAATGATCCCGTTCCCATACATTACATCCTTTTATATACAAAACCAAACTCTTGCACAGATGTCATCTCTTGGCATCTCTTCTGATTTCTGGCTCCTGAGGATGAGGCATGGGCTATCGCTTTGGGCTATCCTTCTCGATGCATAGTGCACCTGCATGCAGACTGATGATGGGTCAGTATATCAGCATACTGGTGAATTGTGAACAAAGGAGCTACATTTTTCTGAAACGATCACTGTTCATTTAGTGAGAAAATATTTTCTTGTGATGTGATCTTGCTACTCTTTACCTAGATTCATTTCATGAATGCATTAGTCAGTTTACATTCTTTTGAAAACACATCTTTGAAAAGCCACAATCATTTCCATCTTAGCCGCTGTGCCTCCCACGGGTTCAGCTCGTCGCTAACCGCTGTGACTCGCATGGGTTCAGCTCGTCGCTAGCCGCTGTGACGCTCTTGGGTTCAGCTCGTCGCTAACCGCTGTGACTCTCATGGGTTCAGCTTGTCGCTAGCCGCTGTGACTCTCTAGGGTTCAGCTCGTCACTAAGTGGATTCCCCAATGCGCATGCGATATCAAATGAATCATGCATAAATCGAGCAAGTCATAAACAATTCCATCTTCTTTTCAGGCAGGATACAGATCTTTTTTCTTAGCAGACAAGGGGCAGGTTCTCTTTTAAGCATACTCAAGATTTCAGTCTTGTTATTAACAAAAGCATTCAATCAAAAACTCAGATTCTTAAGGCGTAAGCGAATCATAAAATGAGTCTTTGTCCACTCACCCAGATTAATCGTCTTCTGTTGCTGAGCCAGTAATCCGATCTTTCTGTTTATCTAGTGCCTTCGCGGAGCGGGGTACTACACTGACACCCTTCGGGAAACACTTGCTGAAAATATGAAGAAGCTTGCTTGTCGAGATGCCAAGGCAATGAATGCTCTTTACTGTGCTCTCGACAGTAGTGAATTCAACCGAATCTCTACTTGCAAGACTTCCAATGAGATTTGGAAGTTACTTGAAGTCACACACGAGAGAACTTCACAAGTGAAGGAATCCAAGATCAGTAGACTCACGCAAGAATATGAGTCTTTTAAAATAAAGCATGATGAATCTATTGCTAGCATGTTTACTCGTTTTGGTGAAATTATTAACCCTCTCTCTTCTCTTGGAAAGGAATATCCTGCTCATGAAAAGATAAGAAAGATTCTTAGAGGATTGACGAAAGCTTGGAGTCCTAAAGCTACCGCAATCATTGAGGGGAATGATCTAACCGTCATGAACCTAGAGACCCTCATGGGTAAGCTAATGACTCACGAGCTTGACATGAAGGACCAAGAGGAATCCTCCATTCAAGAGAAGGAGAAGAAGAAGACCAAAGAAAAGGAGAAGACTCTTGCTCTCAAAGCATCAAGGTCCTACTCCAAGGATAGCTCCGACGACAATGAGTCGGACGACGATGAAGAAATAGCTCTCACAGCTAAGCACTTCCGGAAGTTCCTAAAGTTCAACAAGGCCAACCGCTCCAGACGGGACAATAAAGAAGACCCGACGTGCTATCAATGCAGAAGACCCAGACACATCAAGAGGGATTGTCCGATGATACGAAAAGACTCAAGCAAGTACGAGAAGCCTAGCAAGGGAAGCTCGTCCTCCAGAAAGTTCGCCAACACTAGCATTTGGTGTGAAAGCGACGCGAGCGACTCCGACAACGACAAGGAGTGCAAACACAATACCAACGTCTGTCTCATGGCAACCGATGAGGTACTTGATGATTTTTCCTTAAACACTCTTACCTATGATGATTTGGAGAAAGCCATTCTTGAGTTACATGAAGAACACAAAGGTGTTCGGAATAAATACAAGAAATCTCTTAAGGAGGTTGAGGCTTTTAAACTTGAAATAGAGAGGCTCTCAAGCATCATTATTGATGTAAAGGAAAAATCTCCTATTTCTGACACGGATGAAATAGAGTCTTTGCGACTCAAGTTTCTAGAATCTCTTGACACCATCAAGAAAAGAGATGATGAGATTCTATCCATGAGAAGTGCTTATGAATTTGCTATGCGCAAATATCAAGATGCTAATAAGAGAGAATACACCACTTCTATTAAGTATAATGATCTTCTTACACGGAGTAAGAATTTAGGTAATAAGAATACCACTCACATGCATGCTCCTAGACACCCTCACACTCATCAAAATGCTAGGCATAACCCTTACATGAACACTACACACAACTCCTTTTCTAACACAAGAAAAGGACCTTTTGTTATGAAGAACACCTCTTATCATGCTTTTTACTATCATCATAACACTCATGGTAGAGCTTCTCACACTAGAAACTCACATATGCACAACACTCACACTTCTTCTTCTAAATCTTCTTTGATGTGCAATTATTGTGGTTTGGTCGGTCACACTTCAAACTTTTGTTATACAAGAAAACAAGTTGACATGAGAGTTCTTAAGTGGGTTCCTAAGACTAACACTCATGGACCCATAAGATCATGGGTACCAAAATGTTCATCTTCAACTTATGTTGTAGGTGACGAATCCTTCTCATGCTAGAAGCAAGTGGATTCTCGATAGCGGTTGTTCACGGCACATGACCGGTGATGCTTCACTTTTTACAACGCTATCGATGAAGAAAGAAGGACACGTCTCCTTCGGTAACAATCTTAAAGGTTATATTATTGGAAATGGTAATATCGGTTCTCCTTCTTATCCTTGTATTAATAATATATGTCTTGTTACTAATCTCAAGCATAATCTCCTTAGTATTAGCCATCTTACCGATAATGGCTATGATATCAAGTTTGTTAAACTCAAATGCTACATTACCGATAGCTCCAATGGAACTATTGTGTATGAAGGCATTAGAGAAAACAATATTTATGTTCTTTATCTTGTTGAAGGTACTAACAATGACAGGTGCCTAGTTGCAAAGAACGATGAGAGTTGGCTTTGGCACATGAGGCTTGGACACGCCAACATGGATACCATCTCTCGCCTCGCCTCCAAGAAGCTTGTACGAGGACTTCCTAGTATCCCTTTCAAAAAGGATATGGTTTGTGAAGAATGCGAGAAAAGTAAGTTGACCAAGTCATCCTTCAAATCCATCAACTCTGTGAGTACCACTAGACCCCTTCAACTTATTCATATGGATCTTTTCGGACCTAGTAGAGTAGCTAGCCTTGGTGGCAAACTTTATGCTTTTGTTTTAGTTGATGATTTTTCGAGATTTACTTGGGTTATTTTTCTTGCTTGCAAAAGTGATACTTTTCGTGAATTTGTTGCTATTTGTAAACGTGTTCAAAATGAGAAAGGTTTTTCTATCAACAAAATTAGGAGTGATCATGGAGGAGAATTTGATAATGTTGATTTCAAAAGATTTTGTGAAAAGAATGGTTTTGGACATGATTTTGCTTGTCCTCGTACTCCTCAACAAAATGGTGTTGTGGAGAGAAAGAATAGAACCCTTGGGGACATGGCCCGGGTTATGTTAAACCAATATAAGCTCCCCCAATATTTTTGGGCGGAAGTCGTTAATACGGCGTGTCATGTTATTAATAGAGTCTTAATTAGACCTATTACTAAGAAGACTCCTTATGAGCTTTGGTTCAACAAAATTCCTTCTATTGAATATTTCAAAGTTTTTGGTTGCAATTGTTTTATTTTGAATACCAAGGATAACCTAGGCAAGTTTGAAGAAAAAGCCTATGAAGGAATATTTCTTGGTTACTCTACTCATAGTAAAGGTTTTCGTGTTTTTAACAAAAGAAGTCTTGTTGTCGAAGAGTCAATCAATGTCTCTTTTAATGAACTCAACTCTTCTACATTCTCCTCTTCCGAGGATGTTGATGACATCTCGTTTGGGTTGGAGAACTCCTCTATTGAGGATCGTCCTTCTTCATCTAACAATGAAGTTGTGACCCCATCTAAAGAGTCTCCTCCTCTCGAGCCTCCTTCAAAGGATCTCCCAAGAGAATGGAGATTTGTCACCAATCATCCTAAGGAGCTTATCATTGGGGATCCTTCCTCAAGTGTTAGCACAAGATCCGCCACTCGTGATCTTTGTGCCATGTGGCTTTTATCTCTCAAATAGAGCCTAAAAATGTTAATGATGCCTTTCTTGATGAATTTTAGATGATAGCTATGCAAGAGGAGCTAAATCAATTTGAGCGAAGCAAGGTTTGGGAACTTGTCCCAAAACCTAGCAATCACCCCATTATTGGAACTAAATGGGTGTTTCGCAACAAACTTAATGAAGACGGGTTAGTGACTCGTAACAAAGCCCGATTGGTTGCTCAAGGCTATAACCAAGAGGAAGGCATTGACTACGACGAAACCTATGCTCCGGTTGCACGTCTTGAATCCATTCGTATGCTTTGTGCCTTTGCTTGTTTTAATGAATTTAAGCTATTTCAAATGGATGTTAAAAGTGCTTTTCTAAATGGTATTATTAAAGAGGAAGTTTATGTTAAACAACCTCCCAGTTTTGAAGATTTTTAATTTCCTAATCACGTCTTCAAACTCCATAAAGCCCTTTATGGCCTCAAATAAGCTCCACGTGCTTGGTATGAGCGTCTTAGCTCTTTTCTTATTTTTCACAATTTTTCAAAGGACAAAGTTGACACCACACTTTTTATTAAATCCCATGATGGGACTCTCTTATTGGTTCAAATTTATGTTGATGATATTATTTTTGGTTCTACTAACAACATACTTTGTGTAGAATTTGCCAAAATTATGCAGGAAGAATTTAAAATGAGCATGATGGGTGAACTCTCCTTCTTCTTGGGATTACAAATCAAACAAGGACCTAAAGGAACCTTCATCAATCAAACAAAATATACAAAGGACCTCCTCAAGCGTTTCGACCTTGACTCATCCAAATCAATGAGGACTCCTATGGCCACAACGACAAAGCTTGACGGTGATGAAGATGGCACATCGGTCGACATTCGTAAGTATAGAGGTATGATCGGTAGCTTACTCTATTTAACTGCTAGCCGTCCGGATATCATGTTTAGTGTTTGCTTGTGTGCACGATATTAAGCCAATGCAAAGGAATCACATTTGAGTGCCGTTAAGCGCATTTTTTGTTATCTCAAAGGCACCATTAACATGGGTCTTTGGTATCCGAAATCCTCATCCTTTGAGCTTCACGGCTTTTCGGATGCGGATTTTGCCGGATGCAAGATTGACCGAAAAAGCACTAGTGGCACATGTCAATTCCTCGGGAAGTCCTTGGTATCGTGGTTTAGTAAGAAGCAAAACTCTGTTGCTCTTTCAACCACTGAGGCAGAGTATATTGCGGCTGCTTGTTGTTGTGCACAAATTCTTTGGATCTCACAAACACTTTTAGATTATGGCATTTCTCATTCTTGCACCCCTATTAAATGTGATAACACTAGCTCTATCAATCTCACAAAAAATCCGATTTGTCACTCACGCACGAAGCACATTGAAATTAGACACCATTTTCTTCGTGACCATCAGCAAAAAGGAGATATCCATCTTGAATTTATTGATACTACCTATCAATTAGCCGATATATTCACTAAGCCTCTCCCGGAAGATCGCTTCTCTTTCTTTTGCCGTGAACTAGGCATTTTGACCTTTGATCCTTAGTCCCATTCGGCCGGCACACCGACGGTATACTACAGTATACCGGCGGCATGCCGTTTTTCCAAGCAGAATTATGTTCTGTTTCGAAACTCGGCATACCGTCGGTATACGTCGGCATACCGTCGGTATGCCGAATGACGGCGGACAGGACTACTTCTCTGAGAACGGGGCCCACTTTTTCCTCTCTCTTCATTTATTCTTTCTATCCTTTCTATATTCTCTCTCATCCATCCCATCCCTCTTAACTACCCATCTCCTCAACTCCCTTCCTATTTATTACTCTTCAAATCACCTTTCCCCTTTCTGTCTTCTTTTTACTCCATCATTATTTCATCCCATCACCTTTTCATCTTCCCACTTTAATCCTCCTCTATAACCGTTCCCTCCCTACCCCCCCTTTCAAACTCATCTCTTCATCTTCCTCCTCTACTTTAAAAACCCTCCTTCTTCCATCCCCTCATATCTTGCTGTCTCCCGTTCCCTTGGTGGCGCCTCTACTTCCCGTGCCTCATCTTCCCAAGAGCAACCGGCATCCACGCCTGCTGCTCCCACATCTACCCCTCCTACTTCGGGCCGTTATATGCCGCTCACTCAGCAGCATTTTGATATACGGATGGCCCAGGCGGAGGAGCAGATACGGGCCCACACTCGTGGACTTGGCGCCCTGATCCAGACTCGTTTCCACGATCAGGGATACTTTATTCAGCGCACTCTTCAAGACCGTGATGCTTTTCTGGATCTCAATCTTCAGGATCCCATGTACACGGGCCCACGCTTCTCTGACCCCAATGCCTATGGGTTTATGTACCCTGACGGCATTGATCCTTTTGGCACCTTCCAGCAAGCTCAGGGTGATGATGATGATGATCCAGCTGAGGATTAGGGATGGACTTCCTTTGGTGATGGTTTCGGCTTTTGAGTGTTTCTAGTTTTTATGTGTTTGTCTTTATGTTGTCTTTTGTGGTCCTTCGGGGACCGGTGTGTGGTTGTTACTAGTTGTTTGCTGTCCTTCGGGGACTTACTCTTTGGGTTTCTCTAGTGTTTGGCTCTCATGGTGGAGAGTCTTTTATGTTCTCAGTATGCTATGTTTGTGTCCAGCATGTATTCACTTCCTACTTCATATATTAATGCATGCTTCTCTTTATATACTCGCGTTTGATTTATTATGCACTGTTTCTATTGATTATCCCCATCTTTGACTAAGTGACAAAGGGGGAGAAATTATATTGAGGGGGAGCTGTCTACCTACGGGGGAGCTACTCCTTGAAGATGCTATCTCTCTATTTTGTCAATTATCAAAATGGGGGAGTTTGTTGGCACATTTTATTTTGAGTAATTAACAGCATCTTCGTAGTTTAGTCTTCTGTTCTTCAGATTCATATATTCTCAGAAGATCTACTACATGAGTTTCTTCCGTTCAAGAGCTTTCTCCTTCTTCCTTGAAGACTGTAGCAGTTACCGGCGTTCCCTGCATAAGACGGCGTCTTCCTGCTTAGAGTCTTCGAGTCTGTACTGGTCTAGGTATATCTGTAAACACCTAAGGACGGATGACAGTAAAAAGAACAAGTCAAAAATCAAATAGCTACAGAGCGGCATACCAGCGGTATGCTCCGGCATACCGGCGGTATACCATTTTTGGAATACAGAAAGTTGCTGTGACAATAGTCGGCATACCGGCGGCATGCTCCGGCATACCGGCGGTATACCGCTTTTCTTGTCCAGAAAGTTGCTGTGACAAATTGTCGGCATACCGACGGCATGCTCCGGCATACCGACGGTATACCGTTTTTAGCAACCCAAAAGTTGCTGTGACAAATTGTCGGCATACCGACGGCATGCTCCGGCATACCGGCGGTATACCGTTTTTAGCAACTCAAAACTTGCTGTGACAAATTGTCGGCATACCGGCGGCATGCTCCAGCATACCGGCGGTATACCGAGTTTCAAATATTTGATTTTCGAATTGCTCTGACTAGCATTAATGGCCGCATTTAATGCTCTCAAACGGTCATTAATATGACCGTTACCTTTTGGCCGGTATACCGACGGTATGCCGCTGCATACCGACGGCATGCCGGTCTGTCTGTATTCAGAGCATTAAATGCCACCATCTCTTGGTTCACTTATAAAAGAAAGCTCTCTCTCTCTTGAGCTTGCTCACCAACTCTTCCATAAATTTTCCAACAACCAAGAGCTCCACCATTAATACTCTTCCAAGCTTTTCATTGTCATCCTCTCCCAAAGTGCTAGAGTATTAAAGAGTTGTACATTTCGATCTTCACGTGTTAGAAGATCAACAAGTTCTCATTCTCTTTTGTTTGAAGTTGGCGAGCCTTCGTAAGAAAACTCGTGTGTAGAAGTTGGCGAGTCTTCGGATCCAAACTCGTGTTGAAGTTGGCGAGTTCTTCGGATCCAAACTCGTGTGTACTATTTGGTTAAATAGTAGATTAAAGCCGGAGAGAGTTCCGGGACTGGACTGCCTCAAAAGAGGATACCAGGATACATCCTTGCGTTTGCGTTTGATCTTTCAACTCTTTATTTTCAATTGTCCTTATTGCATCAATTGTTGTAGTTATTTTTTAATTACCCTATTCACCCCCCCTCTAGGGTTCTACAATGTGTGTCCAGCAAAGTTTAACGTCCCTCCTAGGCCAAATGGTCTCGGCGCCCCGGCGCAAACCCGTTCAAGGGAACACCCATGCACGGGAGATATCTTGAGTCCATTCGACCATGCAACGTGCATCTTATTCAACCAACCAAACATATCTTGAGTCCGTGACTCAGACTTCGTATCATCTCGTATTTCTCATCTTAACTTTCTATGTTCTCACATTCCATACTTCGTTTCAAGGTTCAATGGCATCATGTCCCAACTCAATGTTCGTCAAACGATCGACCCGAATGTCCCGAACATTTTTGAGGCATCATGTCATATCCGATAGTTCCGTCACATTCATGCCACAACTGTTCTCTTCGCAACGAAGCCATCTTTTATGATTCTCATGTACGTACGCACGCTTTGACACGATTGTTCTCTATTCTTCGAGTCGTGCATGCGATGCACGTGTAATCCCGCTTTCCCGAAATTATTAAATTTTGGTATTTTTTGAGTATTTTAAAAATAATTATTTCAGTTTATTTGGTGGTTAGTCCCTTTTTAATTCTTTGAAAGAATTTAATTGGTTATTAAGGTTTATTTCTTCTTTATGTTAAGCTAATGTTGTAACAAAACATTATTTGAAATTCAAATTCTTTCTCCCACATGGGAGAATAGCAAATTTAGTTCTCCTAAAATTTCCTCCATTTCCTTTCCCTTCCTCCAAGTTTCTAACAACTTTCTAACTGATTCTAACAATTTTCTAACTGCTATTAGTATAGTTGTAATAAACAAATTATTGGGGGCCTTTTTGGTAAAAATCCATTCTTCTTTTCTATTTAACTGAGAGACTGAGCTCTCAGTCTCATTCGACCTTGTTTTATTTCATTACTCAAATCCTCCCATCCCCAGCCTCTTTTTCCCCAATTTATTTTTCAAACCTAACCCTAAATTTGTGGAGGAGCCGGCCATGGCGAGGCCCTCACTCCGGTAGCGTGCGGCCCCTTCTCCGGCAGTGTGCGCCGCTGACAGCGACCAGGCGGCCACCACCGCACGACGCGACACCTAGGACTCCTTCCCGACAGGTTCCGCCTCTCGACGACCGCGGCGATGCACGCGATTTCAGAGGCTGGACTTCATCATCTTCGGCGAGCGAGCGTGGCTTCCCTTCCCGGCGATGACAGCGAGGATCTCACCACTGACAGTGGCAGCCACGGCGATGACCGTCCCCGACGTCGGTGATTAGGAGGACTCCTTGACCGACGACTTCATTCCGATCTCTCGTTTAGTGTCTCCTCTGTTCTTCTTTGTCTTCTTGATTGATTTGTTTTTTTTTGAAGTATTTCGACCATGATTGAATCGATCAACCAGAGTAATCGGGTTCAATTCGAACCTTGGTTGATTGAACTGAGATTCGATCAGTGATCGACCACTGATCACTTGATCGATCACTCTTTTTAATTTCGAATCATTGATAGGTTGTTCTTGACTATCATATTTCTAGATCAGTTTTGTCCGATCAATTAATGATCGTCGCTTGTGGATTCTCTGAGTGATCGTTGGTGGGAACATCGGGGTCGCCTGCTCCGTTTTTGTCCTACCAGTCCTTTGATCTGCAATCGATGCATTAATTTTGATAACTCGAACGGAGCTGGTCTATACAGTGTGGTATTAGATTTATTCGGTGAGTTGATCTTCTCTAGTTATCAATTTTGTTTTGGCAGTATCAGGAAGAAGCTAGCTAATTAGCTCTTGATCTTGCACTTGATCTATTTTATTAAATGACTGAGACAGCCTTGCCTTGTCATTTTGGACAGGAAGACGAGTGTGTCGGACTCTAGAAACTGGAGACTACGTCATGCTGAGCTCAGGTATACTTCTAAAACCATTCTCAGTAGATTGAAGGATTCTTGAATTATGGCACGCTATGAACTGGTTTTTTTTGACACAATTGTGTTAGGATCGGCATCGAATTGGTGGCTGACTATTGTATCAGTACTGATATCGTGGTGGGCTGTGTCGAGCAGGGACTCGAGTTAGTTTGACACGAGGATTCGTGTCAAGAATCGGGTGCGGGGAGAAGTTTGTATCCGTTATATCTTACTCGTTTGTTGACACCAATTTTGTCCTTGTGAAGTTCTTGAGATGAGTTCTGTTGGACTTGTAAAATATTGGACTTTCATTCTAACCTAACGGCTATATTAGGTGTTGGGTTTATAGCCTTTTGTTTTGGTTTTTAGTCCCACATCGGCTAGAAAGGAATGTGTATCTCCATATATATGAGTCTTTACTCTTTATGGAGATGCACATGTAGTGCACATGGGTGTGTGCCATGTGGGATTAATTATTAATGGTATAAAGGCTTAATCAACAATTAATAAGCTGTAAGCTTTTTGCTCTTGGGAAATTTATTTCCATAGGAGCTAAGCCCCGTTGGGGCTTAGCGACTCGGACTTGGACTCGGACTCGGACTCGGACTCGGGCTCGGACTCGGGCTCAAGGGCTCATGAGGCGTAATGTGGCGTTTTGTTGGCGCACTTTGCACTTAGCACGTCAGCATCGTCGCTAGGCGCATAGTGCGCTTAAGTTGCGCTCGTTGCGCGAGCCACTTGCGCGACCACGTTGCGCGGCCCGTTACGCGAGCCCAGTTACGCTGGCCCAGTTATGCAGCCCAGTACGCAGCCCAGTGCACGCAGTGTGCGCAGCGTACGCAGCGTACGTAGAGTGCACAGTATGCGCAGCGTACGCAGCGTACGCAGTGTGCGTAGAGTGCATATGTGCGTATGGCTGGCTGCATATTAGAGCGGGAACGGTTGCAGCAGTTGCTGCATGTTCAGGAGTGGTTCTGCCACTACCCTGAAGTGCAGGCAACTGCTTGGCATCCGTCCCGTGGGCTATTTTTGCAGGTTCTCTCCTCTCTCTCAGTCGGTAGAAGTAATCAGAATTCCAGAGAGAAAACTCTAAGTGTTCTTTAACACAACAGAGTAGTGAGCGTGTTGTTTAACACAAACACTAGTACTTTTTAGTACGCGTGAGTTCTGTTACTTCAAACAGAGAGAGAAGAGTACCATTGCCAGAGGAGTTCGCCGTCTTCCGAGGAGTCAGAAGAGCAGGAGTGTTCCAAGGTTTTCCGTCAACCTTGCTGGTTCCTGGAAGCTGTTAGCAGAGGGCGAATAAAGCTTTGAGCAATGGTGATAATTCACCCCAGCAATTCCATCTCTCATCTGTCATCCTTCTGTTGCCTTTAGCAGTTCTGTCAGTATCTTCTTTTTAGAAGGCACTACTGCCAGTTTGCTACGATCACGAAAATCTCTTTAGATTATTCGTGTATTATGATATCTTTTTAGATTTCGTAATTTGCAGAATCCTTCTGGATCTCTGTTGCAAAACCTTCTTTAAGGAGTTGCATTAGAAACGTTGTCTTTACAACTGTTTCATTTTTTCAGTTTTCCATCGAAAAATTGTGCCCCGGCGTTCCCGGCAATAACAATCTCAAAGCTTTATTGCTACGATGGAAAATATTAATGCTTCACTCCTCAACACTGACTTCTGTAAGTTAGAAAAGTTTGATGGAGAGCATTATCAAGTCTGGAAGAGGAAGGTTTATCTCACTCTTCAACTCAGAGACGTTGATCACGTGCTGCTTGAAGAGGAACCTACTGTTCCAGATACTGGGTCTGCTGCTGCAATATCTGCGGCTACTAAACTTCAGGCCAAGTGGAGAAGAGAAAATAGCATTTGCAGGCTCCTTATCCTGAATGCTATGGAGGATTCCCTTGCAGAATCCTATTCTAAGAAGAATATCGCTAGAGACATATGGGAGTCTCTAGAAAAACTCTACGAAGAAGACAAGAACCGCAGTAAAATATTTGTGGTTGAAAAATATCACAAGTGGTTCTTTGAGGACGAAAAGTCTATGCTGCCGCAGGTGAAGGAGTTCCTGAAACTGCGACAGAAGTTGGAAGACGAGGCAATGCCCCTCCCCGACAAGTTTGTTGTTGGAGGGATTGTCTCAAAGCTCCCCGCTGGGTGGAGCAAGTTCTATACAAACATGCATAGGAAGAAGTTGGAGATCACCCTTGAAGATCTTCTACAGGAAATCTATGTTGAGGACCAGATGCGGGCTCAACTGAAGGTGGACACACTGTCCAAGCAATTGGCTAACGCCAATCTGGTTCAGACCAAGGGACCAAAGGGAAAGCAGGCAGCTTTCCACAGCAAGAAGAAGAATCCTGACAATCTAAAAGTCAAGGGAACTTCTATCAAGAAAAAGAAGCCAAAGTCAGAAATGCCTTGCTTCAAGTGTGGCAAGAAGGGCCACTTTAAGAATGAGTGTAAAGAAAAGACCAAGCAATCAGAGCAAGGAGAGCCTAGTAAGGTATCTATGATCACTGACGTAGTTGCTATGATTGCACAGGTTGATGCAGTAAGGACTGACTCTGACTGGTGGGTAGACACTGGAGCCTCCTGCCATATATGCTCCAGTAAGGAGTGGTTCACCACCTATACATCTACTTCTGAAGTGGTTATGATGGCGAACCAGGCACAAGCTGAAGTGCTCGGGATCGGGACGGTGGTGTTGAAGCTGACTTCGGGCAAGTCTCTGACGCTTCAAGGCATGAAGCACGTTCCTGCTATCGCCAAGAACCTGATCTCGGGAGGCCTACTCTGCAATACAGGCCTCAGGATGGACATCAATGCTGGCCAGATGGTGATGTCTATCAAGGGAACATATTTCGGGAAAGCTTTTTATACCGAAGGAATGTTCAAGATTCAGCTTGTAAATCAGTCCAATGTAATTAATGTTATTAATGAAGTCACTCATTCTGCTTATACTCTTGAGTTGTGGCATAATAGGCTAGGACATGTTCATTGTAAACGAATAAACAGAATGTCTAGTCTAGGACTTATCTCCAAATGTGGGGGTAAGGTAGAGAAATGTGAAGTTTGTGCTCAAACGAAGATCACAAGGAAACCCTTTCCTCGGGTTAATCGAAGTACAGATCTTCTGGAGTTGGTTCACTCCGATATCTGTGACTTCAAACAGTTCTCTACAAAGGTCGGGATGAAGTATTTCATAACCTTCATCGATGACTTCTCAAAGTATGCGTTCGTCTACTTGCTGAAGCCTAAAGACGAAGCATTCGAGAAGTTCAAGGAGTTCAGAGCTGAAGCTGAGCGACAGACTGGACAACAACTCAAAAGGATAAGAAGTGATCGAGGTGGGGAGTACAGGTCTCATGAATTCGCATCGTTCTGTAAGGAACATGGAATTGTCAATGAGACTACGGCTCCGTACTCTCCTCAATCAAACGCAGTAGCTGAGAGGAAGAACAGGACGTTGACAGAAATGATAAATTCAATGTTGTTGACTGCTGGCCTTCCTAAGTGCTACTGGGGAGAAGCTGCATTGACGGCCACTTTTATTCTAAATAGAGTGCCTTATGCAACTTCTGATATTACTCCTCATGAACTCTGGTTCAAAGTTAGACCTAACTTGAATGTTATTCGAGTGTGGGGGTGTCTGGCATATGTCAAGCTTCCAGATCTGAAGATTCAGAAGCTTGGGACAAGGACTACAAAGACGATCTTCTTGGGGTATGCCGAGAAGAGTGATGCTCGGAGATTTTTTGATATTGAGTCAAATCATATCATTGAATCTCGCGATGCAGAATATTTTGAAGACAAGTTTGCAAGGCACAAGAATATTGTTCTTCCGGATGTTCCGGAGAATAATGAGGGTGCACAAGAGACTGAAGTCTTCAATGAAGATGTGGTCCAAGAAGATGTTGTTGTTGAAACAACGGTTGAACCAGAACAAGCTGAACTGTCTGCTAAGCGTGTGAGGAGGCCGAAGGACTTCGGAAGTGACTTTGTCACCTATCATGTGGAAGCAGATCCACTTACCTATGATGAGGCGATGAAGACCAGAGATGCGGTTTTCTGGAAGGAGGCGATTGACAATGAGATTGATTCCATCACCTCAAATAACACTTGGGTGTTGGTTGATCTTCCTGAAGGAGCGAAACCTATCGGATGCAAATGGATCTTCAAGAAGAAGATGAAAGCAGACGGAACTATTGACAAGTTCAAGGCTAGGTTGGTAGCCAAGGGGTTTTCTCAGAAGCAGGGGATTGACTACTTTGACACATATGCTCCAGTAGCCCGGATGACCACCATCAGAATATTGATTGCTCTCGCAGCAATAAATAAGATGGTGATACATCAGATGGATGTGAATACGGCTTTTCTAAATGGCGAGCTGACCGAAGAGATTTACATGCAACAGCCAGAGGGATTTGTCATCAGAGGTCTTGAAGACAAAGTCTGCAAGTTGGTAAAATCCTTGTACGGTCTTAAACAGGCTCCCAAGATGTGGCATGAGAAATTTGACAAAGTTATAAGGTCAAATGGCTACATGGTCAGCGATACGGACAAGTGTGTTTACACGAAGTTTGCTGATGGAAGAGGTGTGATCGTTTGTCTGTACGTGGACGACATGCTTATCCTAGGTACGGATATTAGATGTGTCACGAAGACAAAGAAATTCATCTCAAGCAAGTTCAGTATGAAGGACTTGGGGGAAGCTGATGTGATCTTAGGGATCAAGATCATCCGGACAGACACTGGACTAGCGCTGTCACAGTCTCATTATATTGAGAAAATGATCACTCGTTATGGATATCGGGATCTTCCAGGGATCGATACGCCGTACAGGTGTGATCTGAAGCTGAAGCCTAATTCAAGGAAAAGCGTCAGGCAGCTGGAGTATGCAAGCGTAATCGGGAGTTTGATGTATGCTACTACTGCCACAAGGCCTGACATAGCTTTCGTCGTGGAAATGCTGAGTCGTTTTACGAGCAATCCAGGTGTTGAACACTGGAAAGCTGTGGAACGGGTTATGAGATATCTCAAGAAGACTCAGATATATGCACTGTACTACAGCAGAGATCCGCAGGTAGTGGAAGGCTTCAGTGATGCCAGTTGGTGCTCAGAGGTGGAGAGCGAGAGGTCCACAGGTGGATACATTTTCACAATGGGTGGAGCTGCTATATCGTGAAAGTCGAAGAAGCAGACTATGCTCTCGCGGTCATCCATGGAATCTGAGTTCTTTGCACTTGATACCGCAGCCGAGGAAGCAGAATGGCTTCGGGAGTGTAGGTCCTAAAAAAATCAAGTTGCATCAATCAACAAAGTCAAGAGATCAAGAAACCCATCATTTAGATGAATTGCGCAGACAATAGATTGCGCAGCAAACCGATTGCGCATACTGCTTTGCGCATGTTCCCAACTACGCAAGCTGACGTGGCAGAAGTCATCATTACCAAATCAAATCAAATCTTTTCTGACAACTGACAGCACGAATAATAAGGAGTCTGTTCGTTTCCTGTGTCGCACAGTGCTCGAGGGCGGCTGACAGCTGGCAGCGCAAACCAATCCTGCGCAGTTTGAGTCTGCACAAACCATGTATGCGCAATTCAACTCTGCGCACTCCATCGATATAATTGATAAGTTACACGTGGCATTCATGCCATCGATTGCTCATTACGTGGCAACTGTTTATGCACGATCATGCGCATTTCTATCAAATGATGCCATGTGTCCATGATAGTTGGCCCACGATCCAGTAACTGTCTGCGCAAATCAATATTGCGCAAACCAATGCTGCGCAAATCATCCTGCGCAGTCCAAAAATAACTGAAAGTTAGTTATTTTCAGAACTCTATAAATAGAGTTTCAAGTCTTCATTTTGAGGGGAGATCAAGATCAGAGATCAGAAATCAGAGAGTTCAGGAGTTCTTGCCAAAGTGCTGCTGCATTCTTCCGAGACTTTTGTCTTCAACTTCAGAGGCTTTTGCCTTCAGTTTCCAGAGTTATTTTCAACTTCAAAGGCTTCGTCTTCACAGTTCACATCGTCCAAGGGATAAAGCAATCGTCATCAAGATTGGATTCCTATAGTTGTAATTTTTCCAGAATTCTTGTAATCTTTATTACAGTTTGTATCAATAAAGTTCTATACTTTTGTTTTTGCAAACAAAATGGTGACTCTACTGGGGACAACTTTCTCCTCCGACGAGGAAGTAGCAACTCAATGTGATGTAGCGTCTATCGGGAAGACGCAGAAGACGCTGGTTGTTAAGGTCAATCAGACAGCCTACGAGGCAATGCTCAACTCCAAGACCACTCCCCGTACTGTAGCCACTTCTGCTAAGAGCAAAGTGTGCTCAGTTTGGGTCTCTAAGTCTGCACAATCTGGCATTTTTTGCCACCAAGGATGCTGTACCAACTGTTGCACAATCTGCTAGTCAGACTGCTGCACAAACTGCTGTGCCAACTGTTGCACAGTCTGTCTCAGCAACTGCTGCACAATCTGTTGCAGTCAAGACTGCGCAATCTGTTGCAAATGTTGCGCAAGCTACTTCATATGCTGCTTTGTCAAAACAGAAGACTCCTATGACTCTGGCGCAATTGGCAGTGGCTTTTCCTGCGCAAAATAGCACTCCAGTAATTAAAGTGCTTCCCAAGCACTCTAAGACAAGAACTCCTGATGTACTTCCTACCAAAGCTTCTAATGCACAAATGACTAGTGCACCTTCCACCCATGCGCAAACCAAGTCTGTGCAATCCAAGAAAAATAGCCTTTTGGCTAAATTTCCGGCTTCTCACAATAAAAGAAGAGATTCTACTCCTCTTCCCAAACACCCTATTGCCCCTGCACAATTCATTGAAGGTAGTCCTTTGACTATTCCTCCTTCTCTTCAAAGCAAAGGAAAAGGTCCATTGGTCTTTTCTCAAACTTTCTTGTCTCATGTCTTGGAAAATAACAGAGGGAAATGCTCTTTAGCTAACCCTTCATCTCAAAACAAAGGAAAAGGCCCTTTAGTCTTTTCTCAGTCTTCTTCAGTCTTTACTGAAGAAGATCCATCTCAATGTGTCTCGGCTCCAATCAATTCAAGAACTCTGGCAAACAAGGATTCTTCTTTCCTTTATAACAAGAGTACTTGTACTAATCAAAGAGGTATTCTGCCTACTCCGATAGCAGAATTCCAGGACCTCCCGACTCTACAAATTTCTCGTTCCAGACAGGGGAAACTGTTAGTGTCTCAAACAGAAACTCCTGGGGGTGAATTTGCAGATCTAAGAACATATCTTAACAGGCCAACTTCGGCAAAACGTAAACAACCTATGCCGAAGGTCAAGCCTCAAAGACAAACCTCCAGGAACAAAAATCCTAATACCTATGCCAATGAAGTGAGTACTTCCCTGTATACTCAAGGGACTAAACATTTGAAGAATCGGAACCATGTTCCGAATATTGTTAAAGAACATATTCCTCGAACCTTTCCTCGTTCTGACATGGTTTCTGATCTCCGAGAACATCTCAGACAAAAACGGGATAATGCCTCAACTCCTCCAGTTCAAGCATCTGATCATCACTGTAATCATAAAGTCATCATCCAATGCTGTTGTCAAACGACAAAACAATCTGTTTTCGATCATTTAACTTTTGAACCTATGTCAGAAGAAGATGAAGTTTTGTATGCTTCTGTTAACATGACTTTCCGAGACACTGGGGGTAAAAGATGCTCTAAGCATGGTAGACTCCGCAAGCCAAGTCAACGGTATTTGGAATTACTTCAAGAATCTTCAGAAGGAGTATTTCAACATACCCGTTCCCGAAGCCGAGATACAATTGGTTAAAGGAATCTCCCTCAAAATCCTTCAAGTCATCTCCCTGTTTCTCAGTCAGAAGATGATTCGTTTTCTGATTATGATGCATATAGTGAAAGTTCTGAACAAACAGTATCTTCCACTGTGCCAAGAGAAGTGACGGCTTATGTTGTCACTGATGATCCAGATGCTTCAACCTCCGCAAATCAAGAACAGCGAATTGCTGCACTTGAAGATAAGCTAAAGACCATGGCTGAAATGGTCGCTAGTATGCATTCCATCATTGTAGCACAGCATGTTACACCACCAACAGCACCTATTACTAGTCCAGAGATCATAGCGTCTTCAATACCTGTCAATACTGGGCTGGGGGTAGTGCCTCCCCAAATGCCTCCTGTACAAGTGCAAATACAAACTACGCCTAGCCATTCAGGAGCTGGGGGTAGTGCTTACAACGCTGTTCCTCCTCCTACCACTACAATTCAACCTGCTCCTTCTTCTTCATCAGAAGACGCCAATGAAGCTGTTAAACTCTTACGAACCCAGTTTGAAGCATTTAAAGAGAAAGACAATCTACAAAGGTTGGGGATTAAACAGCCCTATCCGGTTGAATGGAAGGACGTCCCGTTTCCCCCAAAATACAAAATCCCTACAATCTCTCTGTTCGATGGCAGTACTTCCCCGAGTCAATTCATCAATCATTTTGAGGTAATGACTGTTCAACTTCAGCCAAATGATGCTCTTCTTACCAGAGTGTTCGTCGGTTGTTTAGCCGGCGTAGCATACGACTGGTATAGAAGTTTGCCCGATGGTTGCATTACTTCCTTTTCAGGTCTCAAACAAATCTTTCTGGAACGGTTCTATGAAGGATTTAATGATATGACGATGTCAGCTCTCAACAAAATCAAACAAAAACATAATAAAACTGCTGAGAGCTTTATTGAACGGTTCCGCCGTGAAGCTTTGAAAATGCCTCCAGGGACTCCAGCTGCTGTCACCATTGATACTTGTAAGGCAAATCTTTTACCTATTATCAGTATGTGGACGGGATCTACCCAATTCCAAGATTGGCCCTCATTCATCGTCAACGCCAAAGCCGCTGAAGTAAGTGCCGACAAGTTTAAACAATTGGGGGTACAAATGTCTAATCCTGATCGCGATGAGCATCAGAATTCAGGTGGTGGCAATCGCCAGAACAATCGCAAAGCGAAAGAGACTTTAAACATTAACTTGAACAAAAATAAAGAATCTTTGGCTGTCAATGTGGCCCCACCTACATCTACTCCTACTCCTTCTGCACCTCCACCGAGGGAACCTCGTCCGAAGGTAGAATATTCTTTTGATGAAAATGATACTGCAAGTATTTTTGAGTGTTTACTCAAAAGTAACAAAATTCAACTCCCTGATCCAAAGAAACCTGATGAAGTCAATAAGACTGATCATCCTAAGTATTGTGTCTATCACCGATTCATTGGACATCCTACTCGAGCATGCTATGTGCTGAAAGGTAAGATTCAAGAGCTTGTCAATGCAGGTGTAGTCACTTTGCAACAAGATGAGAAGACTGTTACGGCAAATATGGTTTCAGTTCAATTTGGAGATTTCCCTCTGCAGAGGGTACAGCATGGTGTTATTCCGATTCCTAAAGCAACCCTTGAGATTGAGAATCTCCCGCTTCCATCCAATGAAGGTCTTGTTCCCTTGTCTCTTGTCAATGGTGAAATTATGTGGATTCATCCTGATCTTGCTCCAGAATTTGAGATATCTTCCAAGAAGAAAACTCGTTCTAAAGGCAAAACCAAAATCTGCAACATGGTATCTTTTGATCCCATTGTTGACGAAGAGATTCTGTTAGGTACCAGATCAGGAAAAGCTTATTTGAAAGATCATTCTGAAGGTCAAATGGATCTTGCTTCTTCTTCCGAACCTACTCCGGCACAACCTACATCTGCTGAAGAGGTCCCTTCTACATCTTCACCAGTTGTAGTATCAATTCCTCCTAAGCCAACAATGGCTGATAAAGGCAAACAACAAGTTCGATTTGACAAACCTCTAAAGAAGTCATCTCCTACTGGGCTTGAGAAGCCTTACAATTTTGATATATTGGCTCAATTAGCCAATACACCAGCCAGGTTGTCAATCTTTGAACTCTTGCGTCTTTCCAAAGAGATACGAGAAACTCTAAGTGAAGCTCTGATGCAGGCTGAAACTTGCTTAACTCTTCTCAAGAAGCCAGAATCAGAATCGGTCTCTTGTCATCATAGTCATAGCGTCTTGGAACTGATCCCAAATATTACCTTCACTCAGGATGATATGCTAATGGAAGATAATAGACATGATCGTCCTCTTTATTATACGGGATATGTAGATTCAATGAAGGTTGATCGCATCCTGATAGATCCAGGGTCTGTACTTAGTATTATGCCAAAGACAATGCTAGATGCATTGAAGATACCAGTGCATAGTCTTTCAACCACGATCACTACTATTCTGGGATTTAATCAAGGGAAGAGTGAACCTTTGGGCAAGATTCGTCTAAAACTCCAAATAGGCAATCTTCGCACAAAGGTGACCTTTTATATCATTGACAATCATGGTTGTTCTTATAATGCTCTCCTGGGAAGGCCATTCCTCCATGAACACAATGTCGTTCCATCAACTCTTCATCAATGTTTTAAATACGTTGATGACAAAGGACAAGTTCATAAGGAAGTTGCGGACCTTTATCCTTTCAAGGGTATTGAAGCTTATTGCAACGATGCTCGTATGTACAAGGATGAATTTATGAAGGTAGTATTGGCTATGGATACTGAAGAAGATCAAAAAGCAGTACCTCAAGACACTCTTATCATACCTGTTAAGGGGCGAGTCTCTCATCCTCAATCTTCTAAGCCACTGGTTATTCACTTACCAGTTCAAAAGAAATCAGTTGATGCTGATGAAAATCAAAGGGAGCTCACCTCTTCTGAGCCACTTGTTATCGACTTACGTCGCAACAAAGACAAAAAGCAGCTCATTCCTTCTGAGCCACTTGTTGTTGATCTAAATCGCAACAAGGAAAAAAGGGAGCTCACCTCTTCTGAGCCACTTGTTATTGACCTCCGTCGTAACAAGCCTCCTCCACGTTCTTCTTCTCCCCCTCTTGTAATTAATTTGACCAAATCTGCTAAGGTTAAAGGTCCTGTTGTAAATACTGATGTACAAATCAATGAAAAAGCATCTACTTTCCAGTATACTGATGTTATTTATTATACTAAAAGTTATTTGGATATGTTAGATAGCTTTCAATCAATTATACTGGGAGTCGTACAATCTCTTCAGACAGAAGTCTCGCTTGAAGATCCAGATGATTCTTACCGTATTCATCCTTCTTTAAAGAAAGGTGAAAGTTCAGCATTTTTATATAAAAGACCAGAAACAAAGATTAACTATACGGATGATAGCAAAGTTAACGATACGGGACGTCTCCAGTTCCATCGTTACAGTCAACAATCAAAAGACATCCTCCGAAAGATGGGTTACGACTTTAAGAGCGGCCTTAACTATGGTAAAGGTAGACGAACTCCCATTCGTACAACAGTTCCAAACGGAAAATCACAAATGTACTATGACAGGACCAAGAAAGGTCTCGGATATACTTCTCCTCCACTGTTATCCCCAGCAGCTTCTGAATCAGATAGTGAAGAACGTTCTAACTCTTCTGATTCCAGGTCATGGGATTCCGATACCAGCATCGGTGAAGTCCATCGTATAATTGTATCTTCTAACATGGTCTCTGTCGAACTACCAGAAGACTGTGATGAAGATGTTGAAGAAGGTCCGGAAATAGATCCTTGGGCTCAACATATGGATAACCAATGGGTACTTCGATTTGAACAACGTGAACCCCCTACTGAAGATCAACTACTTCAAATTGATGTAGGAGAAAGAGATTCACCTCGGCCAATTTTTATTAGCAAGAATCTTCCAAAAGCAGACAAACAAGAGTTGATTCTTCTTATTAAAGAATATATCGACGTCTTTGCCTGGAGTTATGAAGACATGCCAGGTTTAGATCCTGAGATTGCGACTCACAAACTGAACATTCTTCCTAATGCTAAACCAGTCAAACAGCAACAAAGGCGATTTAAGCCTGAAATGATGGATGCAATTGATGATGAAGTCAAGAAGCTCATCGCTTGTGGCTTTATTCGAGAAGAGCAGCATCCTGATTGGGTAGCCAATGTCGTCCCAGTTCTGAAGAAAACTGGAAAAGTTCGAGTCTGCATCGACTTCCGAGATCTCAATGAAGCATGTCCAAAAGATGAATTTCCTCTTCCTATCATAGATGTCATGATTGACAATACTTGTGGGTTCGAAAGGATATCTTTTATGGATGGATTTTCCGGGTATAATCAGATCAAAATGCATCCTGAAGATGAAAAGCATACATCTTTCCGCACTCCTCGTGGTGTTTATTGTTATACAGTGATGCCATTTGGTCTTAAAAACGCTGGTGCAACTTACCAACGTGCTATGAGTACTATTTTCAAAGATCATCTTCGTAAAACAGTCGAATGTTACGTGGACGATATTGCTGTTAAAAGTCGTCTAAAAGAAGATCACCTCCAAGATTTGAGAACAATATTTAATCTCATGCGTCAACATCAGCTCAAGATGAATCCCACCAAGTCATTCTTAGATATCTCTAGTGGCAAGTTTCTCGGCTTCGTCATTACCTCTAAGGGTATACACGTGGATCCCGAGAAGATCAAAGCCATCCAAGAGATGCGTCCTCCACGCAACCTAAAAGAGTTACGAGGATTCCAAGGCCGACTTGCGTACATCAGACGATTCATTTCGAACTTGTCTGGACGCTGCAGACCATTCACTCAATTAATGAAGAAGGGTGTATCTTTTGTTTGGACTGAAGAATGTCAACGAGCATTCGACGATATCAAACAGTATCTTATGAACCCACCAGTTTTGGTGCCACCTATTTCTGGCATTCCATTCTTGATGTATGTCCGTGCTATGGACCATTCATTGGGTGCCTTACTTGCCCAAAAGAACAAAGAAGGCCATGAACAAGCTATATACTATCTTAGCCGAACTATGATTGGTGCTGAACACCGTTATAGTCCTGTCGAGAAAGAATGTTTGGCTCTCATGTTTGCTGTGCAAAAGACGAGACATTATATCATTGGTCAAACTATTCATGTTATATCTCGAGTTAACCCTCTCCGGGTACTCATGAAGAAACCAAGTACACTTAATTCTCGGTTGGCTACATGGGCAATCCTGCTAGCTCAATATGACATGGTGTATGTTCCACAAAAGTCTGTCAAAGGTCAAGCGCTGGCGGACTTCTTAGTGGCTCATCCAGTGCCTGAAACATCTAAACTCTATGACGAAATTCCTGACGAGACGTTAGAAGTCAACATGATCTCCGAAGAGTTTCCAACCTGGCGTTTATTCTTTGATGGTGCATCAAGAATTGGACCAAATGGTGCTATAGTGGCAGGTGTTGGAGTTGTCCTTGTTTCTCCAGATGGATTAACTATCCAAAGAGCCTACTCTTTAGATGAACCTTGCTCTAATAATGTGGCAGAATACAATGCCTTACTTGTCGGCCTTCAGTTAGCCAAACAACTGAATGTTGAATATCTGGAAGTCTATGGTGACTCTAAATTGGTTGTAAACCAGGTTAGAGGAACCTATGAAGTCCGTCATCAAGACCTAGTACCTTATCATGAGGCGGCAATCAATATAGCTACATCATTCAAAGCCTTCTTCATTGACTATGTTCGACGAGCTTGCAATACTGAAGCCGATGCTTTGGCCAATCTTGCAGCTGTCTTAGCCATCCCTATCAAAAGACAGCAGGTTGTGGTTATCTCCAACCGAGAACTGTTCTGCATCGAAAACAATCGTAATATTGAATTCAATAATTTTGCTGAAGTCGATGTTATTGATGAAGATTGGAGAACTCCTTTCATTGACTTTGTGGTTCATGACATACTCCCCGAAGATCCTAAGGAGGCTATAAGCGTTCGTCGACGATCTCTTCGATTCTATTACAATCAAATTACCAAGACCCTCTATCGGCGAACTTATGATGGTCTTCTTCTACGCTGTTTAGCTGGAGATGAAGCCAAACAAGTGCTACGTGAAGCTCATGATGGCGTCTGTGGAGCACATCAACCTGGTCCTAAATTACAGGATCGCATTAGACGTATGGGTTATTATTGGCCCTCTATGGTATCAGATGCCATTGAATATGCAAGGAAATGTCGTGCTTGTCAAATCCATGCAGACTTTATTCATCAACCCTCGGAATTCTTACACCCGACTGCTGCTTCATGGCCTTTTGAAGCTTGGGGTATGGACATCATAGGTCCTATTAATCCTCCTTCTTCTAGAGGACATCGGTTCATATTGGCGATAACCGATTACTTCTCCAAGTGGGCCGAAGCTATACCTCTGGCTGAAGTCAAGACTAGCAGTGTCATCAATTTCGTTAAACACCATGTCATCTATAGATTCGGTGTACCTCGCAGAATCATTCATGACAATGGACCTCAATTTATTAGTCAGAAGTTCACTAGATTCTGCGATGATCATCGGATTAACAATATTGCTTCGACGGCGTATAATCCTGCCGCTAATGGTTTAGCTGAAGCCTTTAACAAAACCATTATTAAGCTCCTTAAAAAGTTTGTATCCACTAACAAACAAAATTGGAGCGAGAAACTTGGCGAATGTCTTTGGGCCTATCGAACTACAGTCCGCAATCCCACAGGCTTTACACCTTTCTCTTTGGTGTATGGCTGTGAAGCTGTCCTTCCTTTGGAGTTACAAATTCCGTCTTTAAGGATCGCTATTGCCAATGAGCTTACCACAGAAAATAATGATCTTCTTCGACTTCAAGAGTTGGAAGCATTGGATGAAAAGCGGTTAATGGCTCAACAGCATATTGAGTTATACCAAGCCCGCATCTCAAAGACATTTAATCGTAAAGTGAAGGTCAGAGCCTTTCAGCAAGGAGAACTTGTTCTAACGGTTAGACGTCCTATGACTATGACTCATATGAGCAAAGGGAAATTCGATGCAAAATGGGAAGGTCCCTATGTTGTGAGCAAAGTCTTCTCAAATGGTGCTTATCAACTTTCAGAACTTGATGGTCGAGTTGCTATGATGCCTATCAATGGCAAATTCTTAAAGAAGTATTATGTATAAATGTAAATATTTGTAAATTATCAGACAAGATCAAGTTCATAAATAAAATGTAAATTTTATTTTATCATATGATAGTACATAATATTAAAAGTCACTATCATCTTTCTCTACATTTGGACGAGGGCCACTGCCGTCCTTCTCAAAAATACGGTCAGCAAAAGAGTCGAGAACTTCCTTGCTGGATCCCACAAGAAACTTGCAGGCAGCCATCCTCATGGCTTCTTCTTCTTTAGTCCTTCCAGGTTCAAGCAGGAAGTCCAGAATGTCTCGTGGTGGCTGAAGTGTAGACGAACCTTCACCCGCTTTTGCCTCCTTCGGCTGGATTGGATCGGCAGGGCGTTCTTCAGTACCCTTCTCAACCTTCGAGGCGATTTCGGCCTTCTTAGATGCTTCTCCGGACGACATTTTTATGTTGAAAAGCAGAAGTGTTCATTCCTGTCAGATTTATGCTATATTTATAGACAGAAATTCCTCAAATAATGAAACGACGGTTCATCCGTTTATTTATTACATTCATCCGACGGTTCATCCGTTCATTAACTTCCGACGGTTCATCCGTTCATTTATCACATTCACCTGACGGTTCATCCGTTCATTTATTTACACTCATCCGACGATTCGTCCGCTCGTCAATATCTGACGGTTCATCCGTTCATCTATTGTGACGGTTAACCCGTTCATTTATTATCATTTGACGGTTAATTCGTTCATTTCAACATCATTTGACGATTTACTCGTTCTTTCATTGTTATCTGACGGTATTCCCGTTCACTCATTTTTTTATATACATTAACGATTCATCATCGTTCATCTTCTACATCAGCAGCTTGTCGTTTTCGATTAAGTTGTCAATAAATATCTATCTATTATTTATATCTGAATAAGATATGCAATAAATAATAGAATCACAACAAAATGTCTTTTATTTAATCAGAATATAAGACAGTACAAAAATGCTTCCACAGCAACAAAAACAAAGATACAAAAGAGTTTCAATCAGGAAGGAGGAACAATCAAATTATTGATCTGTTGCTTCAAGGTCTGCAACTCTTCTTCATAACTAGTTGTTACTCTCATTCTTGCTTCTTCCATCCCTTTTTCTTCATCAAAAACAGGCATATCTATCGTCCTGCGGGTAATTTCAGCACTATGAGTCTCTTCATACTCATTTTTCTCCTGAATTAGGGCATTGAGTTGTTCAATCATAAGTCGTTGATTGGCAGTTTCTTCTTCAAATTTCTTCTGAAGGCGAATAATTTCCGCTTTCAATCCCGTAAGCCTCTGTCCTTTGTTCTCAGCTGCCAAAGTAACTGATTCTATCTTTGAGTTGAATTCAGCGGACTTTGCAGAATGAGCTTCTAAAAGGTTCTGAAGGTTTATCTTTTCAATATCAGCTTCTTGGGCTAGTCGCTCATATTCGGCTTGCACCAGAGAATCTATATTCTTCTTCTTGAGCTCTTTATATTTCTTGATGGATACTTCCAACTCATCCAATATATGTTCAAGAAGAATGGCTTGAGCCTCATCTCCTTGATCCCTTATGGCTCTTATTAAAAAAGAAGTTGGCTTCCTAACCATAATAAAGTCAGCTCCTTCCTTCTCTATCATCTTATGGGCAAGAGATTCCAACGATTCAAAAAAGCACTTGGTAAATGATTGTACAACTTGCTGATTGATGGCTATAGTTCCAGGAGTCGAAGCTACCCCTGTTGAGGATGGGGTAGTCGGTTGCTCAATCCTTTGCTGCTGAATGATAGGCTCTTTAAACAAAGGAGCCAGAGTGGAACTAGCTGCTCCTCCTGTTTGTTCTTCTACAAAAAGTAAAATTATTATTTTACTAATTTGCCAATAAACAAAAAGATTAAATTAAAAAGCAGTCTTACCTTGATTGGATCTAACAACAACGGCATTTCCTGCTGGAATAGACTTCCGTTGAACGGAAGTAGCTTCAATTGCGACAGCTTGGCTGCTGCCCGCTTCAGAGCCGCAAGATAAGTGATGGCTACTACTAACAACTACCGTTGGAATAGGCACCATAGCCAGGTCCCTCGGAGGTGTTGGTAGAGTATCAAGACCTGCAAGAACTACAAATGAAGATATTAGATATCAATCTATTTTAAAGAAAGAAGATTGTTAAATCTCATTTTATACCTTGGGGTTCGGTAGCGGGACTCTCTTGCTGAACATCTTCACCAGCCACTTCTTCAGGGGATACTTCTATCTCGACGTCTTCATCAGGGTTAACAACCTTTTCTACTAACGCCTCTACTTCAATATCCTTTTTAGGATCCGAAGCATCGTCGGCGGTTTCAAGAGATATGTGTTCTTCGTTGTCCCCTTCAGGATTCTGTATATACTTATCAACATTTCCAGACGAAGAGCTTTCTTCATCCTTATCTTCTTCTTCTTCTTGGGCTGCATTCCCACTGTCAGTTGCGGTTAGATCCTCTTGTAGGCTATAACAATCTTCTAAAGCTTCGATCATTTTACGCTCTTCTTCTTCTTCACGAAGAGTCTTTGGGGTAGGAGGAAGCTGAGTCGTCTCCGCGACAGGTGAAAAGGATTGTGTAATATTTAGCTCCTCTTCAATGATGTTTTCTCTGAGTATTTCAACTTCAGTTCTGGGGTCAAGATCTCCCCTTTGTTCAGTCTCTTCAAGGATTTTATTCCCTGATTCAGAAACAGGGGTGGGAGATGGCATTATAAATCCTGCTGCAGCATCTACTGAAGTTAGGAGTTGTTTGGAAGAAGAGGCTTCTAAATTCCTTCTGGTGACCAACTTCTTCTTCTTTCTGTGTAGAGGTCTGTCGGGACTCTCTACATTTATTGGTGCTGTTTGTTTCTGTACAGAAGTTGGTGTAGTAGCAACTTCCTGAGTTGTCTCGGCTAGCTGCCGAGATTGGGATCTTGTAGTCACTTTATCATAAGAATGCTCCAAGACCAATTTCTTCTTTGCTGCAGGAGCAGGAGGCTCCTCTCTTCTTCTTTTCTTGGCAGGAGACTTTCCCACTCTTAGAGAGATCCGCATTGCTGCGTTTACCTCTTGTTGGAACATCATTTCTCTTGAAGTTTCTAGGGGTTCATCCGCCGGCTCGTTTGCCTCATCATTGGCAGGGATTGATAAAGCTATCCTCCCTTTCCTCAATCTTATCGCAGAAGCAAAACTATCGGCGAGATTAAAGTTTTCGGCAAAAGTATTTGTAGATGTGTAAAATACCGAGTATGTAAAGAGCATCCGAGGCCCTTGAGGAGTGCTCTTTGGTGGCATCGAGAAGGTAGCCTTTGTGTCACGGGCATTGTAGTAGGCCCAAGCTCGGGCCCCGTCAATCAAGAAACCCTTGCCCTGAAGGCAGGTGATTGCGTTCCCTACGTGGAACTGATCATACCCAAATTGTCTAGCAAAACGGCTAGGGAGGTATGGTTCCAAAAAGCATTCTTCTTCAAAGCGGTATACTAAATGAGATGGTCGAATTATCTTCAACCATTCAAAGGCCACACGGTTTAAGGGCTGCAGTTTTGAATCTACCATGTTGAGTGGCATCTGGTCATGACCGGCCGGGAGAGGGGCGCAACAGAAGTTCCATCCTCTGTTCAAATTTAAAACAAATCTGCACTCACTCAGAGAGGTGTACTTCCATTTACCCTGAGAATATCTGCGCAAGAAGCTGCCATCTACTGGTCCCATACCAGGGTCCATTAAAGTTGGATAGTGGAGGAGTAACCATCCAAAGAGATAAGTGTACGGCAGTTCGAGACGGGGGAATTCTTTCTCTCCCTTTGCCTTCAGCATCGAGTCAACATACAAGCGAAGACTCGCATTCAATCTGCAAGTCATTGCCGATAACAAGTCAACCTTATAACCGAAGACTAGCTTGACGGCAGCAAAAAGTACACCGCGATGAAAACGGTCCACTGCACTAGATCCCGGGACCACGAATCGTCTGAGCCAGTGTGTCAGAAATCCTGCTAACTGGGCTTCTTTGGACATGGGTCTGTAACCCATTCTCAAAAAACTCTCCAAAATGTCACCTTTCTTTAAAGGTGGACATTGATAATCATCCTTCATTTCCTTATCATAATGTTTACTTTCTTCCATCATCTTCATGACTTCTGTGTTAATTAAGGGTTTGAAAAAATGAGGGTAACATTTGTCATTTTCTTTGGTTTTCTTCTCTTCAATATGATTTAAGAACAAATATGGCAACCACTTCGAAGAATAGCAGGTGTTGGCCGTAGCACTCTTATAGTACAAAGAGCAAATTTTGTAATGGCATAGCAGTTCTTCAAACACTGCTACCATTTCTGCATTTTCTTTTCTGAGTTTCTCCAACTCGTCATTTGTGGGAACAAACTCCTCATATGGAGCATCCGCCATGGGCAAGTATGAGATGTACTTCATCTCGTGAAGTGCAAACCCCATCTCTCCTCCCGGGGTCATGAAGGTTCCTGTCCTGTAATTGTATCGCTCAGCCAAGGCCAAAAACATATGAGGGTTAGGAGCAAAGCCGTATACCGTGGCATGCACTGCTTGAAACAGGTTAATTTGTTGAAGTTTGTCTTGGAAGGTTGTCAGAACCCAATTTGCAATGCAATTCCATCGTTTGTAATCTGGATTCATTAATCCAGTCATTCTGATATCCTGTTCAGGGTATCTTCCTTCTTCCTTCGCAAATTCATTTGCGAATATAGGGGTTCTGACGGGCATCAGCATAGAGGAGTTTTTCGGTGGAATGCAGCTGGGTCTCAAACCTCTCAACATAACACTGTATCTGTCAGAAGAGCTGTAAAACATATCCTTCCCGTTAACCTTCTTTACAAAGATCTTCCCTGCATGAGCATCCTGGAGAAGGGTGATGTTCCAATCCATTTTCCTTGGGTAGCTCGCATGAGCGTACCTTGACAAAGGAAGGCATCGAGCAATGTTAGGAATGAAGAATGATCTGTCTTCCCGGTGGACTATCATCTCCTCCATCATTGGCCTAGGCTGGGAGACTTTTTCAAAGGCGTCACCAAACAAGAATAAGGGTTTCTTGTGGATAACAGCATCTGCTGATTCCAGAGGCTGTCCATTCATCAGACACATTAAAGTTTCGTTGTCCTGAGAAATCAATATTGCTTGACGAGAAGTCGGCAGATCGTACTGAGGATAATGGACGTGAGACAAATCTTCTTTATATTCAGATTCAGACAAAGTTTCCACAAAATGTTCATAGTTTGGATCTTCATTGGTTTCAACTGCATAAAAAAAAGATGAAGATCAGTACAAGTCAAAAACTCTATTTTTCAGACAAGCAAAACAGAAGAGTACACAATCCTCAGATTGCGCTAACATGGATTGCGCAAAATTAGTTTGCGCATCATAATAGGGTGCGCAAACCAATCGATTGCGCTGACATTCAGCGCAAATCAATCGATTGCGCTGACTTTCTGTCAGCACAATTCGATAGATTGTGCAGGATTACAGTCTTCATAAAAATGAAGACTGACTGTTTATGCAACCAAAAACCCTAAAAAGGGTGGCGCAAGTTGAACTCATCTCTAAAAGGAAATGAGTTTCGAAGATCGAAGGAAGTCAAAACACCCTAAAAAGGGGGTTTCGATCGGTTTTACTACCTATCAGAGCAGGGTGCGCAGACTCATGTCGAGATGCTCGCCGAGCAACTCTGTCAGAGGATTCGGCCGGAGCTTTTCCCTTCGCAGCGGCGGCGGCAACATTAGATCGTCGGGGCGCCATGGAAGTCGTCGGAGAAAGAAGACAGAAAGGGTTCGGGGATTTTTCTCTCAAAAGCACGAAGGAGGCAAAGTAAAAAAATGAAATGAAGAAGTGGGCTATTTATAGCCTTTGAAATACGAAACGGCTGCCTTGGATTGCGCCTAAAATTTGGGGGCACTTCACTTTGCGCAGACAGCTCATCATCATGCGCAACTTGATTCAAAATTCAAAAAATTCAAAGTATTTCGAAACATTGAATCAAATCAACTTTCGAAAACTTTGAAGGGGGTCTTGTAGGTCCTAAAAAAATCAAGTTGCATCAATCAACAAAGTCAAGAGATCAAGAAACCCATCATTTAGATGAATTGCGCAGACAATAGATTGCGCAGCAAATGATTGCGCATACTGCTTTGTGCATGTTCCCAACTGCGCAAGCTGACGTGGCAGAAGTCATCATTACCAAATCAAATCAAATCTTTTCTGACAACTGACAGCACGAATAATAAGGAGTCTGTTCGTTTCCTGTGTCGCACAGTGCTCGAGGGCGGCTGACAGCTGGCAGCGCAAACCAATCCTGCGCAGTTTGAGTCTGCGCAAACCATGTATACGCAATTCAACTCTGCGCACTCCATCGATATAATTGATAAGTTACACGTGGCATTCATGCCATCGATTGCTCATTACGTGGCAACTGTTTATGCACGATCATGCGCATTTCTATCAAATGATGCCATGTGTCCATGATAGTTGGCCCACGATCCAGTAACTGTCTGCGCAAATCAATGTTGCGCAAACCAATGCTGCACAAATCATCCTGCGCAGTCCAAAAATAACTGAAAGTTAGTTATTTTCAGAACTCTATAAATAGAGTTTCAAGTCTTCATTTTGAGGGGAGATCAAGATCAGAGATCAGAAATCAGAGAGTTCAGGAGTTCTTGCCAAAGTGCTGCTGCATTCTTCCGAGACTTTTGTCTTCAACTTCAGAGGCTTTTGCCTTCAGTTTCCAGAGTTATTTTCAACTTCAAAGGCTTCGTCTTCACAGTTCACATCGTCCAAGGGATAAAGCAATCGTCATCAAGATTAGATTCCTATAGTTGTAATTTTCCCAGAATTCTTGTAATCTTTATTACAGTTTGTATCAATAAAGTTCTATACTTTTGTTTTTGCAAACAGGGAGCTCATGTATGATCTTCCAGTGGTTGGGGCACAAGTACCGGCGATACCGATATACTGCGACAACCAGGCGACTGCGGCGGTGGCATCAAATGATCTCTTCAACGGGAAGAAGAGGACTGTGCGGTTGAAGCACAGGGCAGTACATGATCTTATCAAGAGAGGTGTTATTGCAGTGGTTGATGTTCGGAGTCAGGAGAACCTGGCGGATCCGTTCACCAAGGGCCTCAAGCGCCAGCTGGTCGATGACACAGCTTGTAAAATGGGCTTGAAGGCATTCTGATATTGTATTATTGTATTCCTACCATAAAGTTTTATGCTATTAGTTCAAAAATTTATCTACTAGGCATCTAGCTTTTGGTTCAAGGGAGGACCACTAATCGGAAGAATATCAGGAACGGTGGGTACATATTCTATTGGGCATGGAGAGGTTACGGACCTATAAGCACTGTTGTCTACTGTTGTTTTCTACGAAAAACAGGTCCAGTGGGAGGTTGGCTTAAATGCTTTAATGAGTTCTCAGGCATTAGGAATGTCTGGTATGCTTTACAGGAAGCATGGTAGCACAGCACTACAAGGAGTGTGACTCCATGCTATATGTGGCGGTGACTCCACCATGAGGTTCTCGAAGGAGGTAAAGCCTCGGCTATGTTAGCCAAGTCACAGTGGCGTGGCACCGCAAATAGGCAGTTGGCCTAATGTTGTATATTGAATTAAAGAGGGATGTAGTCAGCACTACAAAGAGGAGGTGTTCCTCATGTTACGGGTGGCACGACACCACAATGAGGTAAACCCGACTAGGGATAAAGCCTCGGCCTTGCAAGCCATGTCGTAGCGGCGTAACACCGCATAGAAGCGTAAGGCTTCATGCTGGGTAGTTTGGCACTACAAAGGGGCTAGTCCTCATGTTACGGGTAGTATGACACTACGATGAGGTTCCCGGTGATTCGGGGTAAGGTCCTCGGCTTAAGGCCATGTCATAGCGGCGTAGCACCGCAAAGGAAGCGTTGGACGTTTTATGCCATGTCTCTTTAATAAAGAACTCACCTATAGTGTATGGACAAAGAGATATCAGGCCGTCTCTTGAGGGTAAACTTGTAGACGCCCAATATTATACACTGAAACCAGGCTGGCATACGGCCTTAAATGTGCAGCCAGAAGCACATGTAACTACATTATGTGAGTGGAAAGAATTTCAGCTATGATGCAGAATTCAAGGCTTAGTCCATTCTTGTATTATAGTTTGATTTTTGACTCACGTGGGAAGATTCAAGTCTTAAGTGGCATCTATCCTAAAAGCATAATGGACAGTTACTGTGGGGAACACTCGTACTCATATATATAGAGATATGTGGGGGATTGTTGGGTTTATAGCCTTTTGTTTTGGTTTTTAGTCCCACATCGGCTAGAAAGGAATGTGTATCTCCATATATATGAGTCTTTACTCTTTATGGAGATGCACATGTAGTGCACATGGGTGTGTGCCATGTGGGATTAATTATTAATGGTATAAAGGCTTAATCAACAATTAATAAGCTGTAAACTTTTTGCTCTTGGGAAATTTATTTCCATAGGAGCTAAGCCCCGTTGGGGCTTAGCGACTCGGACTCGGACTCGGACTCAGACTCGAACTCGGACTCGGGCTCGGACTCGGGCCTAAGGGCTCATGAGGCGTAATATGGCGTTTTGTTGGCGCACTTTGTACTTAGCACGTCAGCATCGTCGCTAGGCGCATAGTACGCTTAAGTTGCGCTCGTTGCGCGAGCCACTTGTGCGACCACGTTGCGCGGCCTGTTACGCGAGCCCAGTTACGCTGGCCCAGTTATGCAGCCCAGTACGCAGCCCAGTGCGCACAGTATGCGCAGCATACGCAGCGTACATAGAGTGCACAGTGTGTACAGCGTACGCAGCGTACGCAGTGTGCGCAGAGTGCGTATGTGCGTATGGCTGGCTGCATATTAGAGCGGGAACGGTTACAGCAGTTGCTGCATGTTCAGGAGTGGTTCTGCCACTACCCTGAAGTGCAGGCAACTGCTTGGCATCCGTCCCGTGGGCTATTTATGCAGGTTCTCTCCTCTCTCTCAGTCGGTAGAAGTAATCAGAATTCCAGAGAGAAAACTCTAAGTGTTCTTTAACACAACAGAGTAGTGAGCGTGTTGTTTAACACAAACACTAGTACTTTTTAGTACGCGTGAGTTCTGTTACTTCAAACAGAGAGAGAAGAGTACCATTGCCAGAGGAGTTCGCCGTCTTCCGAGGAGTCAGAAGAGCAGGAGTGTTCCAAGGTTTTCCGTCAACCTTGCTAGTTCCTGGAAGCTGTTCGCAGAGGGCGAATAAAGCTTTGAGCAACGGTGATAATTCACCCCAGCAATTCCATCTCTCGCCTGTCATCCTTCTGTTGCCTTTAGCAGTTCTGTCAGTATCTTCTTTTTAGAAGGCACTACTGCCAGTTTGCTACGATCACGAAAATCTCTTTAGATTATTCGTGTATTACGATATCTTTTTAGATTTCGTAATTTGTAGAATCCTTCTGGATCTCTGTTGCAAAACCTTCTTTAAGGAGTTGCATTAGAAACGTTGTCTTTACAACTGTTTCATTTTCTCAGTTTTCCATCGAAAAATTGTGCCCCGGCGTTCCCGGCAATAACATTAGGTTAGCTAGCCTATGGTACTTGATTTTTTTAATGTTGCTGAATATTGAGCTCAGTTGGGTTTGAACAGAGGTAGGTTTGTGGAATTTAGATTTTATTGAGTTTGTGTGTGTATTTAGCTTGATTTTTGAGTTGTGATTAGATATAAGGGAGAGCCATCCTTGATAGGTCTTGGCTTGTTTTGGTGTGGTCTAGAGCAATCTGAGCTTTATGAGTTGGCGGGAAGTTGGGTTTGAGTGTTTGAATTAGCTGATGGACGTCGTGGGGAGCCATCAGCTTGAGAACAGCTCGAGTTAGTTAGCTGCTAGTGAATCTTGTTCGAACAGTAGGTTCTTGGAGTGGTGAATGTGGGTGTGGCTTGTGTATATATTTTCTAATTTTTGAGATAGGTGTGCTGCATATTGATAGGTTGCTAAACTTGTATTATTTATTTGAGTTTAGGTGTTGGAACTTCTACTGGGTTTAGTTGTGTCTGCTGCTCACTTCCAGATTCTGGGTTTTAGTTCCATTTTTCTTAATATAATATTGTGTATATGTCTTTGTATAGACATTGTTAGTATAAAACTATAAAGGTATATTCATGAACAAGTGATTTATAATAGTTTAGAAAATATATTATTTCTCCTATATTACATGTTACCTTAAAATGGAGTTACCTTAATGTACTTTCAAAATATTGATATTTGTGGCTAAACTAGAATATATTTTCTGAGGCTATTATCATCATATTTTGGTTACAGATATTCTAGTGTATCAAAATGTATATTTCAAAATAAATAGATAAATAATAATAATAATATTGTTTTACTAAATTATTTCTTGCTAACTAATATATATATTTTTAGCAATACGTAAAGGTTAACAAAAGCTATTCTTCTAATGTCATTTTCAAGTTCTAGTTATTTAATAGTATTTTTCTGCTAATATTATCTATACATTTGATCATTAGTATTGTTAGTCTTAAGAAAAGTTAGTATTTTATAAAGGTAAGTCAGTTACTTTGCTAGTTTATTCTTTTTTGTTAAATGAATTTTAATATTACCCTAAATATTTTAAATATAGTATGTAATCTTCTTGCATATTGTTATAGGCAAATATAACTAGCTAGGGTTGATGGCTAGCAAGTTATGGTTAGAAATAGTTAGTTAGCTAAATGTCTTATTTTAATTCCTAACCAACTTGTACTAAATTCTAGGTGGACAGTTGAGACTCACTGGTTTGAAGAGCAAGGCAAGTACACCGGCTCGAACTCTTTACTCTGTATTTTCTGTCTTGCTTTATGTTCTTATATTGACACGTTGTATACACGATTGTTCATTGTTCATTGTTCACTGTTCATCGTTCATCGTTCATTGTTCATCGTTCATAGTTCATTGTTCTTACTTGTACATTGGTGTGGGAAGATGTAAAATCCCTATTTTTTTAATTATTTTTTATTATTTTATTAGACTTAAAAATGAATTTATATAATTTATGGTTTTATTTATTTTTTTGATGATCCGGTTTGGCCAATTCAGCCCGAACAGGGCCCGAACCAAATTTAAGTCCATGTGAGCATGTGGGGTGGCTAAGGTGGCCATATAGGAATATTTTATGTATATACAAATATTTTCTAAATTACTTTAGAATTTTATGTGCAATTTCTAATTATTTAATTATTCGTACAATTATTGGTATTTTTATTATTAAATAATATTTTACAAGATTGTACATGTTTCTGTACCCGGATAAGGGTGTGTGTACAATTCACCCATTGGAGCAATTTTTATTAATTTATTATTATTAAATTTATTTTGTAGAGATTTATTAAACAAGTTTATTCTATTAAGATATTATTATTATTATTTTGAGTTTATTTATTGTGAATTGAAGTTAGATATATATGTAGATATATTTAAATATATTAAATATTTGGTTATGTGACATTTAAAGTGTTATTTGTATTTAAATGATTTTTGGATATATATAGTTATATATATAAAAGATTTAAAGAATAAGAAAAGAAAAAGAAAAGAAAAAGGAAAAGAAAAGGGGAAAAAAAATCCACCCACCCACTTAAAGTGGGCGGGCCCCACCCCTCACGTTTGTTTGCTGCCAAGCAAACTAATAGCCGACCCAAACCAACCTGTGGGGGATTCACATTGTTTCTTCAAAACCTATTAGTATTAGGTTTTGATACAAGTTGTTTTAAATACATCTTTTTCCACGAACCTCAAAACCCTATTCCAAAACGAAAGTTGCATCTGATCATACCCCCTTCGCCTACGAGTTCGTTTCACCAGCGGTGGAGTTTTGTGCGCGATGAACGAAGCATCGGAAGTCAGCCCCGCGTCACCCACGGAGCAGTTTTCCCACTCAAGGTACCCTACTTCCCTACGACATAACTTTTTACTCGTAGCACCGATTTTCGATCCATAAGATTTTCTGGAAAGTAGACTTAACCCTCTTCGAGATCCTCTAGGTGGATTTCGAAAACAACCCATTAACTTGCTCGAAAAATCGAGACGAAGTTGAAGAAAAACATGTTTTCTGTAATACTAAAAACTGTTTTAAAATGATAACTTGTCGGCCAATTTTCTTGCTGTGCATTAAAGATTTATAAAAACTAATTAAAGACAGTCAAAGACAACATAACCGAGATTGTAACGCACCTTTTGGATTCACTTTTCATCTAGTATGTAGAAAGTTATACGTTGTTAAAGTTTCACGAAAAATTGTAAATTCTGTTTTCAAAAAAGTAGAAAAACACCCGATACGGCGTGCGCCCCGACAAACCGGGCGACGTGGTCGCGCACTATACGCATCAAAAGGCGCGTATAGATGTTGTCGACGTGTGGGAACTGACGGAACCCGATTTCGTTGTATGTGTGCGACGAAATCAGTACGTATCCGTCGAGATATCCCGTATCGACCCTTTTGCAAATTAAGTCAAAACTTTGTGCACACTCATCATATCGCGATGAAACTTGCGCCATTGGACTCAAAATATTTTTCTGGTCCTGTGAGCCAAATTTGGTCCGATTCTGAGATCGTTGATCGGAACGCCATTTTGGCGGGCCCACAATCCCACTCAACGGGCGATTTTGCGCACAGCCCACCGGAATCCAAAATTGGACATACCGTTGGGTTCATCTCATCAAAACAAATCTGTAGACATGTAGTTTAACGACTTTAGAGACCGTAGATATTGGCACGCATTTCGGTGCAAAGCGGGTCCAACGGCGGACATCATTTTGACCCGAAATTAGGATTTTACCTCTGTTCCAGAATTTAACTTTTGGACAGGCGTTTCCTAGGTATACCTTATATTCCAAACTCGTTCATGATGTCTGTTGCAGCATCCGGAGTCATCTGCGTGATTTGGCTTTTCTTACTTTGTTTATTTTGCCGGTTCGAGCTACTGGATTATTCCCTTTGCACATAACCTCAGGCAAGATACCTTGCTATTATACTATTTATTTTTAGTTTGTATTTTATTACATATCACTGTTCATTTATTTTTAGTTCTTGATTTACTGCCTGCTCAGTGATATTAGATGTACTTTGTTATTTATCCTTTGATTGCATATGGACCTAGAGTTAAGAGACTACCGTTGTAGTGTATTGCATATACCTTGACACAGTTGTACCACGAGGATGTGTGAGATGAGTAACATGTAGAGGTTCTTGCATGTGGGATGATCCCCCATGTGCTTGCGTTAGGGCTAACTGCTAATATAGGCGTGTTAGGAGACTTAGCAGTTAGTAGTGTTACATGGTCGTGGAGGCGACATGATAGGTACATTGGGTGGGGAGAACATTTCCTTGTCGTATGGGCTTCGATTGCACTTCCCTTATAACCCGGAAGCTCCGCTGGAGATACGGGTATAAGCCTCTCAGGTTGGCCACTGTCGTTTTTGAACGTCATGCTTTTAGGTCACTGGTGCCCAAATGGGGACTATACCAGATCCCATTTACAGCCAGGGCTCATGCGACGAAAGGTTTGTTCTTAACTACATGTTTACTTTAGTATGGTTAGAGTACCTTATTTATGTCTTGTCACTTTCTTTGATTGTGGCATATTTTATATTCAGTATTTATATGTCATGTTTATTGTATCTTGTTACGTCCCTCTGAGGACCTGGTTATCTCTACAGGTGTGTGCTTCTATGATTTTGCAGGTGTTCTAGCCAAGGCCGTGATCTTCGCCATTCTTTCGAAGATGGTTGTGCTTGGTTCGTCTCGTTATTTTCTCGATCACTTTTGTACATTTTATTTGAGGTAGTTGGTAGTGAACTTTGTCTCCGCCCAACTTTTGTACAAATTACAATCCAACATTGATATCTATTTATATTGATTCTTTTTATTGTGGATGAGATTAGTATCATGGATTACTGCATTTCACAGCTTATGCATACATACGATGGTTCCATATATTGGAGTATACTTCGTATGTATGCAGCTGGCATGGATACGTACCTAGTCCTAGGTATTATGGATCTGGAGCGTTACATGTTTTTGTGGTGGCCCATGCAGGTCGAGTTTGTCACTTTGGTTACGTAATTGTACCGGTGTGAGCCTGCAACATAGGATTAGAATCTAGGAATCTCATCCATACAGCTTGACCTCTTCCCTTGGCTTCAAATTCCGAACTCTCGATCGACCTCCTTGAATTGCATCTTGCTTGATTTCTTTCTACCATTGATTCTTATTTTCGTGCTTAGTGTCAACTAGAAAGATGACTACACTAGTATATGCTCATAGGTCAAACACATGGCTAGAATGGTTATATTGGCAATTGGAATACATTCAAGACTCTAATTGAGTTAAAAATGCTTTTTTGAATTAATGATTAGTAATTTGTAAAGTAGGATAATACTAAGGAAGGTTTTAATCTTGAGATTTCTAAATAGTTGTCACCCCCAGTTTTCGAATTAGGGGTATTTTCGTCATTTTTCAAGTTTTATAATTTTTAGGAATTTTATTTGATTTTATGTGATTTTTTGGGATTTATTTGGTTTGGTTTGGATTTTATCCAATTCGGACTCAAGTTGGAGACCCGGGTAGCCTGGATCCTAGTGGGACCCACATACTAGCTGGGCTTGGCCCACATACCATCATAATTAGGTTAGAAATCATAAACCCAACTTCCATGGCTTAATTAGTCATTTTAGAAACTTAATTAGTTAATTAGAACCAAACCGAACCAAACCGAAATAAACCGAACCCAACCTAAGTCTAATGGGTTTGGAGGGGCTATTGGATCCTACCCAAACCCACTAATTCCCCCCCCCCCCCCCCCTTGGCCGGCCACTTGTAGGAGAGCCCCCCCCCCCCCCCCCCCCTCTTTTCTTCTCCATTAAGAAAACTCTCTCTCTCTCTCCCAAACTCCATTTTCTTCCAAGCTTCTCCTTCCTCCAAGAAACCCCTTCTAGGTATGCATTTAATTTGTCATTTACTTCTCCTTTGCACTTATCTCCTTCACAATAAATGAAGAGGAGATTATTCTCCATCTTTTGACCATAGCTTTTCCTTAGGTTTTCTAAAATCTAGGTTAAGGAAATTATTAGGGGTTTATATATATATATTGAATATATATATATATATATATATATATATATATATATATATATATATATATATATATATATATATATATATATATATGTATATATATGTTTATAGGTATTTGTGTGTGTAGGGGAAATGGTATTGGTGGTGTTTGTGTGTGAGAGTGGTGGTGAGAGTGTGTGTTTGTGTGTATGAGAGTGAGTGTGTGTTTGTGTGGTAGGGAGAGTGTGTGTGAGTGTGTATGTATTTACATATATATATATATATATATATATATATATATATATATATATATATATATATATATATATATATATATATATATATATATATATATATATATGTGTGTGTGTGTGTGTGTCTATGTATATATATGTATATCTATATGTGTGTGTGTCTATGTATATATATGTATATCTATATGTGTGTGTGTATATATGTATATATATAGATAGATGGATGGATATTAGATTATATATATGTGTATGTATATATATATATATATATATATATATATATATATATATATATATATATATATATATATATAGAAATATGGATAGATATATAGGTAGATATATATATATGGGAAGATAGGAGGAAGAAGTAGTAGAAGGAGAAGAAGAGAAAACAACAGCAGTAGCAGTCCCTGTAGCAGCAGCTACAGCTGCTACAGTAGCAGCAGCACTGGCAGCAGATAGGAGGAAGAAGTAGTAGAAGGAGAAGAAGAGAAAACAACAGCAGTAGCAGTCCCTGTAGCAGCAGCTACAGCTGCTACAGTAGCAGCAGCACTGGCAGCAGCTGCTGCCAGTGAAACCCCCCCCCCCATTCCAGCCCCTATTAAGCCCCCTTTAAACCTATAAACCCCTCCCATTATATATATATATATATATATATATATATGTATATATATATATATATATATATATATATATATATATATATAGATAGATGCATAGAGAAGTTAGAAGAAGTTAGAGAGGAATTAGAATAAGAGGAAGTTAGAAGAAGGATGAGAAGAAGTTAGGAAGGAGAATGAGAAGAAGTTAGAAGGGGAATGAGAAAGAGTTAAGTTGGAAGATTAGAAGCAGAAGAATTAGAATTAGAGAGGAAAAGAATTAGAATAAGAGAAAGGAGAAAAGAGAATAGAAAGAAGAAGTTAGAAAAAAGAGTTGAGAGGAAGAATTAGAATAGGATGCTAGAAGGGAGTTTTAGAGGAAATCGAGTTAGAGGGTGAAACGGAGCTCGGAGTATCTGAATGAGTTGAAACTTGGCGTGGAGTTAGAATACGTGAATTAGATTTTGCGGGTAGGCTCCCGAGTGGAAATCGGGGTCGTAGGGCACCGGTATCGCGCCGTACCATTGCGTATCTTGAAATATTCAAGATATCGGCAATGGGCCGTATCATGGACTGGATGTCCACTATACCTAGGTATTTTGGTAGGTAACGTATGTATAGGTTAGTATCTTACTACCCTAGGAAGATCGGGTCAAAATACCAAACGTAGGTAGGCTAACTTGATAATTGCCTAAGTTAGAATTTTACCCTTTTTAAGGGTAAAATAGGATATTGGCTTACGGCCAAGATTTGGGTTTCGAAGTCCAAGATGGACTTGGATATGGGTTGTAGAGGTTGGTATGACCACGATTGACTTTTTAGACTAAAAGTCAACTATGGGTCAACACTTTACCCAATTTAGTCCCAAATTCCTTTAGACTTGAGTAGTTGACCAAAAGTCAACTATTAGTCACCATTGACCTAGGATTGACCTAGGGTTGACCAGAGTTGACCGGAGTTGACCAGTTGACCAAAAGTCAACTGTAAGTCAACCGTTGACTCAAATCGACCTAGATTAATTCCGTTTGACTTGCATTGACCCAGTTTGACCTGGTTAGGCCTAATATGACTTAGGTTGACCTCGTACAGTCTAGTTTGACGTGTTTTGACCTAGAATAACTTAATAGGATTTAAATTGTCTTGACTTTATTTCCTAAGCATAGTATTGATACGTCTTGTTCTCTATAGGTCCTCGAGACGCTGCATTTGCTCCAGTAGACATATCATACCATATTACAGGCGAGTACATTCTCTGACACTTTTCTAATTTACGATGATTGTTATAATTCATGTAATTAGTGTAGATATGCTTGTTCTCGACACATTGGTCACACGGATTGGTATTCATGGATCCCGACATGAGATGTTATTCCTCGTTATCTTGGTATATCTTGTGCAAGCCCCCTTGTAGTTCTTGTGCAGTATATGGACACCGATTCTCGAGGAGACTTGCTCCCTTCATGTAGAATCCCGTGTCATAACGTGTCTTGCTTGGATCCACTCTACCAGTCTGGGACGGGGAGTACTAGTGTAGATGTGTGGTCATACCCGCCTTGTATATATTGTGAACCTTGTGAATGCCAATCCTACACCACACGTATGATTGGCTAGATCATAACCTTGTGCAGACCCAATTCGGCCACATGTTGTAGCTAGTACTCACACACCTAGATATATGATTCTTGATTCTTGTACATGCCATGATCAGTTTACTTGCCTTATTCTAGCTATAGTTTTACAGCTTACCTTGCCATGATACTCACATGTATATTCTATGATTTTCTTGTATATACTCTCTATTTACAGTCTTATAGCTTTTGTCATATCTTGTGAACTGTTGTTAGTAGATTGTACTTGTTCCATCCTGACAGAATATGTTGAAAATATTACAGATGCTAACGAGGGGGATTACTGTACCTACTACGGTCCGGATGACGTAGTGGGCCTAGACCTGGAGACTTTGGTCCAGCAGGGCTTAGCTCTGCCTGGCGAGACCTTACCTATTGCTTAGTTAGAGTAGGTCTTTTATACTGGACCTTGTCTCCAGCTACTTTTGAGACTGTTATTATTATGGATTATATTAGAGACTTGGGCTTGTATATTATTTGGTGTTTAGACTTGACAGGTTATTATTTTATCGTCTTGTTGTCTTTATCTTTCAGTCTTTACTTTATCATCTTAGAGTTTTGATTGAGCACTCATATATATTCATTGCTTGTCCTCCGTTCGGAGTTGACCATATTCTCGACAGGTTTTGATATATATATATATATAAACTGTTTAGAGTAGAAAACCTACAGCGTTCTACGCCGTTTTTACGGTGAGGGCTGGGCGTTGTCACGTGCACGTGCCCTTATAGCGGGTGCGGGTCGTGACAATAGTAAACACCATAGGATTGATAATACAGGAAGGAAAAAAAATAGCTAGATTCTTTATATCATTGATTTAAGAAATTGATTGGCTTTTTGAGATTTGATATTTATGATCTATTAAGTTATAGTTATACATCTTTGCACAAGTATAAAATTAATTTGCTTTTCGAGTTGTGATAATTGTGAGTTTTGGGTGATAGATATACATCTTTGAACAAATATAAAATTTATTTGATTTTCGAGTTTTGATGTTTATGATTTATTGTATTATAGTTATACACCTTTGAACAGTTATAAATTTGGTTTGAAAATAATCTTAGCTTTTAAAAATGGCCATAGGAATTAAATTGAGTTGTACAACTTGCGATTTTCGTGTTTAGTAAATTTTGAATTTTAAGTGGAAGTATGAGGGTGAATTTTGGTTTAAAATATTTGAAAGTTATGAAAACGATTTTTTTTTGAAATTTTTATTTTAAATGGTGTCCTATGATTGAGGATTTACAAATCTATTTAAGATTTAAAAAAAAGATTTTGACTGATAAGATTATTTGAAAATTTAGTTTAATGAGGGATTGCTAATATTAAAAAAAATTTGAGAGAATTTCGAAGGATGCGATGGAAAGTTATTTTGATTGATTAAATGAAGTTACCATTTAAAAGTTGTGATTTTGTTGGAATAACTTAGCATGAATAGAAGTTAAAATTTATGAGAGCATTGAACAAAATTTTTAAAATTGCTTTTAATATGCTAAGAGTTTTATTATTAGTTATTTAAAAATTTTAGAGTGTTAAATTTTTGATTGATTGTGAAATTTTTATGGATTCGTAAATTATGAACTCTTGAGTTAAATAGTTGAATGTCAAATTTTGAAAAAAAAAATTACTTTGAGATTTATGAAAGTGATTTAAATATTTTTATGATGAATTTGAACGGCTTGGAGTGAATACAAATTTTTGGTGGTTTATTTTTGAAAGTTTAATTTTGAAACTTTTGGAGGAAACTTGAGTTAAATTTTAATGGTAGGCCCCAAGATAACTCTACTGAGTATTCCACACAAATTGCCATGTCACCATGACCATGATAGTGGTATATACACAAGGGTTGTTAGTCATCTACCCAGCTATGTGACTGTATTTCCACCTTGACTTACTCGACCTTCCTTCAATTCTAGATCTTTTAATTGCGACCTTCTAACCCATTTGTAATTTGAATAATGAGATAATGGTTCCTTAACTGTACTCATCTAGAAGACTATCTTCTCTCCAAAATTGTGTTCCTAAATTATTTTACTGGATTCTTTAATTAATTTTATTTCATATTTTAACTTGATCTTCTTTATTTTTGTGCATTAATTATCACCTCGTGAACTCCCACTTTCTATTTTAGATCTTTTGGCGTCCCTTACCGTGACTTGGATATTTGGAGCACAATACTAGACTTTTTCTTCCAACAAATTTCGTGTGTAAGACCTAGACAAGTCCACCTTCATGTAGATATATCATGTCCCACTAAAACATGTCTCTTTGTACACTATTTTCATGATATGACCTTCTGATCAAAATGGCCAAACTATAACCTTTACCATGATACCGATATATTTTCGACCACGGATAGGGATTCAACCTCGACTAAATTCTTTCGACTCGATAAGTGATTTTGGTCTACTTAATTCCTTAAATGCTTAAAATTGTGCTTTATCTTGATTGCTTGACCCGTTGTCCCATCACACTACTAGTTTAACTCTTGTAAGTTGGGTAGAATACCTCACCACCTAACAAACCTTTTTCCTTGTGAACCACATTGGTAAGTTCACTTAGACTATAAATTCAGAGGACCTTAACTTATCTAGACAACCAAACCATAAGTAAAGAAAATTAGGACAACTGTATAGGCCCACACTTTGAGCAAGACTCGATTTTAAAAGATCTTGGACTATTTAAAATTTCCTTCAGCATTACCTCCCTTGCTCATACTGTGACTATCTCATGCTGCTAATGTAGCTTCAGTTTTGCAAGCTTATTTCTTTACCAAGCTTGATCATGACATATTTTATTGGGTGCACCCACTAACATATTGTCTAATCAGAACCGATACATAATGGTCTGATCAACCTATTGCACTTTGGTTCGCTTATCATAACATATTCAATGCGGATGGAGACATAGTTAAACTTGCCTTAGAGCCTCATCCGCGACCGCCTTGACAATTCTCTTTTGAATTATTTTGCCGCCTATGAACCCCGCAATTCGTACTCAATATATAACACCGTCATTGAAACCTTTGTCGTTCTTGTCTTTTACTTATTTTGGAAAGACAAGACACTGTACTTGCTAAGATAGACTCAAGGGATCATCTTTGGTTGCCCAATCAGTTAATTATACACAAATGTAGATAGCCACCGACCGACTCATGTGGCTATATCCTCGTCTTTAACTACTCCTTATTCCTCAACCCTAGAATTGTTAGCGTGCCCTTCCAATGATTCTTGAGCACTCGAGAATGATTCTAATCATTCATTTAAATCAAACTCTCAATCGAGGCGAGTTAGTCTCCAGTTTCTCTCTAGGAACCACATCTCCCAAATGTCTAATTTATTTTCTTTGGTCTACTCATTTCCTTACTGTTCTTCTAAATTGGATATTCAAAAGTTTGTTACCTTCACTAGCGATCCTTATTCAATTCCATAACCATGATATATTTTTGTATATATCGACTCCATAATTTTCTATTGCATAGTGGTGTTGAACGCCGTTTTATTGCCTCCTCCAAAATTTTAATTATATTTTGGTATCGACGAACTCTTCCTATCCCCTAACCCTATCTATCCTATTATTCCTAAATTTCGAGGACGAAATTCTTGTAAGTTGGGTAGGATGTAAAACCCCTATTTTTTAATTATTATTTTTTATTATTTTATTAGACTTAAAAATGAATTTATACAATTTATGGTTTTATTTATTTTTTTGATGACCCGGTTTGGCCAATTCAGCCCGAACAGGGCCCGAACCAAATTTAAGTCCATGTGAGCATGTGGGGTGGCTAAGGTGGCCATATAGGAATATTTTATGTATATACAAATATTTTCTAAATTACTTTAGAATTTTATGTGCAATTTCTAATTATTTAATTATTCGTACAATTATTGGTATTTTTATTATTAAATAATATTTTATAAGATTGTACATGTTTCTGCACCCGGATAAGGGTGTGTGTACAATTCACCCATTGGAGCAATTTTTATTAATTTATTATTATTAAATTTATTTTGTAGAGATTTATTAAACAAGTTTATTCTATTAAGATATTATTATTATTATTTTGAGTTTATTTATTATGAATTGAAGTTATTATATATGTAGATATATTTAAATATATTAAATATTTGGTTATGTGACATTTAAAGTGTTATTTGTATTTAAATGATTTTTGGATATATATAGTTATATATATAAAAGATTTAAAGAATAAGAAAAGAAAAAAAAGGAAAAGGAAAAGGAAAAGAAAAGGAAAAAAAATAATAATCCACCCACCCACTTAAAGTGGGCGGGCCCCACCCCTCACGTTTGTTTGCTGCCAAGCAAACTAATAGCCGACCCAAACCAACCCGTGGGGGATTCACATTGTTTCTTCAAAACCTATTAGTATTAGGTTTTGATACAAGTTGTTTTAAATACATCTTTTTCCACGAACCTCAAAACCCTAGACCTCCAAAACGAAACTTGCAGCTGATCATACCCCCTTCGCCTACGAGTTCGTTTCACCAGCGGCGGAGTTTTGTGCACGACGAACGAAGCATCGGAAGTCAGTCCCGCGTCACCCACGGAGCAGTTTTCCCACTCAAGGTACCCTACTTCCCTACGACGTAACTTTTTACTCGTAGCACCGATTTTCGATCCGTAAGATTTTCTGGAAAGTAGACTTGACCCTCTTCGAGATCCTCCAGGTGGATTTCGAAAACAACCCATTAACTTGCTCGAAAAATCGAGACAAAGTTGAAGAAAAATATGTTTTCTGTAATACTAAAAACTGTTTTAAAATGACAACTTGTCGGCCAATTTTCTTGCTGTGCATTAAAGATTTGTAAAAACTAATTAAAGACAGTCAAAGATAACATAACCGAAATTGTAATGCACCTTTTGGATTCACTTTTCATCTAGTATGTAGAAAGTTACACGTTGTTCAAGTTTCACGAAAAATTGTAAATTCTGTTTTCAAAAAAGTGGAAAAACACCCGATACGGCGTGCGCCCCGACAAACCGGGCGACGTGGTCGCGCACTATATGCATCAAAAGGCACGTATAGATGTTGTCGACGTGTGGGAACTGACGGAACCCGATTTCGTTGCATGTGTGCGACGAAATCAGTGCGTATCCGTCGAGATACCCCGTATCGACCCTTTTGCAAATTAAGTCACAACTTTGTGCACACTTATCATATCGCGATGAAACTTGTGCCATTGGACTCAAAATATTTTTCTGGTCCTGTGAGCCAAGTTTGGTCCGATTCTGAGACCGTTGATCGGGACGCTATTTTGGCGGGCCCACAATCCCACTCAACGGGCGATTTTGTGCACAGCCCACCGGAATCCAAAATTGGACATACCGTTGGGTTCGTCTCATCAAAACAAATTTGTAGACATGTAGTTTGACGACTTTAAAGACCGTAGATATTGGCACGTCTTTCGGTGCAAAGCGAGTCCAACGGCGGACATCGTTTTGACCCGAAATTACGATTTTACCCCTGTTCCAGAATTTAACTTTTGGACAGACGTTTCCTAGGTATACCTTATATTCCAAACTCGTTCGTGATGTTTGTTGCAGCATCCGGAGTCATCTGCGGGATTTTGCTTTTCTTGCTTTGTTTATTTTACCGGTTCGAGCTACTGGATTATTCCCTTTGCACATAACCTCAGGCAAGATATCTTGCCATTATACTATTTATTTTTAGTTTGCATTTTATTACATATCACTGTTCATTTATTTTCAATTCTTGATTTACTGCCTGCTCAGTGATATTAGATGTACTTTGTTATTTATCCTTTGATTGCATATGGACCTAGAGTTAAGAGACTACCGTTGTAGTGTATTGCATATACCTTGACACAGTTATACCACGAGGATGTGTGAGATGAGTAGCATGTAGAGGTTCTTGCGTGTGGGCTGATCCCCCATGTGCTTGCGTTAGGGCTAACTGATAATAGAGGCGTGTTAGGAGACTTAGCAGTTAGTAGTGTTACATGGTCGTGGAGGCGACATGATAGGTACATTGGGTGGGGAGAACATTTCCTTGTCGTATGGGCTTCGATTGCACTTCCCTTATAATTCGGAAGCTCCGCTGGAGATACGGGTATAAGCCTCTCAGGTTGGCTACTGTCGTTTTTGAACGTCATGCTCTTAGGTCACTGGTGCCCAAGTGGGGACTATACCAGATCCCATTTACAGCCAGGGCTCATGCGACAAAATGTTTGTTCTTAACTACATGTTCACTTTAGTATGGTTAGAGTACCTTATTTATATCTTGTCACTTTCTTTGATTGTGGCATATTTTATATTCAGTATTTATATGGCATGTTTAGTGTATCTTGTTACGTCCCTCTGAGGACCTGGTTATCTCTCCAGGTGTGTGCTTCTATAATTTTGCAGGTGTTCTAGCCAAGGCCGTGATCTTTGCCATTCTTTCGAAGATGGTTGCGCTTGGTTCGTCTCGTTATTTTATCGATCACTTCTTGTACATTTTATTTGAGGTAGTTGGTAGTGGACTTTGTCTCCGCCCAACTTTTGTACAAATTACAATCCAACATTGATATCTATTTTATATTAATTCTTTTTATTGTGGATGAGATTAGTATCATGGATTACTGCATTTCACAGCTTATGCATACATACGATGGTTCCATATATTGGAGTATACTTCGTATGTATGCAGCTGGCATGGATACGTACCTAGTCCTAGGTATTATGGGACTGGGGCGTTACAGAAAATACTATAGATATGTGACCAATCATATTTTAGCTAGGCATTGACTAATAGCTTAGGTCTCACATCGTGCACGTGAGACTCTAAGCCGTACCATTGTTCATTGTTCACTGTTCATTGTTTACCCAACCGGTCACATACTCTGATAATTATTTCAAATGCATGTTACACTGATAGTATAGTTCATTGTTTCTGGATCCGGTACTATAGTTTCATTGTTTTTCATGTACTACAATTTTATATCCCTGTCTTGTACCCTAGTTCATATTGTGATTCTTTCCATGCATTTCAGTTTATATTGTTTAGAGCTTCTTATCGGGGTTGTACTTTGCTCTTTTTCTGACAGGATATGTTGCAGGTTTACTTGATGATGTTGTACCACCTTGGATCAGAGCCCAGAGATGGTGGAGTTCTATTTTAGGATAGGCTTAGATTACAGAGATATAGTTAGACTTTTTTTAGATTGTTTAGATTTTATCATGTATTGTATTGAGGATTTCAGGATTGTATAATTTTATTCATGTTACCGGATTTGTCTCCGGATGATATTGTATAATAACTTGTGGATTGTGGTAATTCTGGGAACGTGTATAGTAGCTGTGATGTTTTATATTTCTTGTATCTTGGAGTTTTCCTTAGGATTATACAGCTTACTTCGTCGTGTCCATCGACGAAGGCTGGGCGTATCCGACTCGTGTCCGATTATTCGAAAGCGGGCCGTGACAGCACGTCTCGATACCGTAATTCTATGTTCTATGTCTTAGTGTTCAATGTATGTTCCTTCCCTCCGACTCATGCAACTGAGGCACGCCTCGATAGGGTATTCATGTTCTATAGCTTGTGCACTGAGGCACTCGTGCCGATATAGTCTTTCAATGTTCTAGCATACTAACTCATGTGCGGGGGCACAAAATGACTCATGTACTGATGCACTTGTCGATACAGTTATCCATGCTATTATGGCTTGCGCACCGAGGCGCTCACCTTTGCGATATTCAATGTTCCATAACGACTCGTACATTTGATGTACGTTTTATTTCAATTGTTCTATCTAGTGTTCAACATGCACTATGTTCATCTCTCGATCGAGCCACGTCCATGGTCTCGATAGGTTAACTTAGCATACAACGATATATTTTACTTAGGCTTGAAGGAGTAGGAAAGAGAAGTTAAAGTCCTCCCACCTTAAGCCGATACGCCTTGTCGTTTTGCCGAGCCAATGCGGCTCGATTTTATATCTTTGTTGCACGGTCAACTCTTCTGACTTGGCCATTCGAACACTTTGTGCTACGTTGAATTATCCAAGCGATTTGGTCTAACGTGCCTATACTTCAGTCCGTAGTAAGACGACGATTCGGTTTTGCGGACACCATTGGAAATAAGGTAAAATATCGACCTCTTATATTTCAACGTAAACGTATAGCCTGCACACGAAACCAACTAAAATTAATACTTGTCCGAATCTGACAAATGCCTTGCATCGATTCGATTTCTTAGAATCTTCGAACCGACTCAATGCTTTCTCTCGGACCAACTTAACACTTGCATCGATCTTACTCGATGCGTTCCTCGGGTAAACGTAACTCTTTGCATCGATCCGACTCAATGCCTTTCTTGGACAAGGTAACTTAGCTTGTATCGATCTATATCGATACTTAATCGGGTCAACGCAACTTTTCGAGTCAACGACTCAGTATAATGCACCGTGCGAAGCGGGGCATTACATACACCCTTAACAAGGGCATATAATTTGATGGAAACGTCCTTCTTACAATATTTTTTTTCCTAACGTCGATCTGTGACCCATCCAACTGCCACATTAAAAATATGTGTGTGTTGAAAAACGTCCTTAGTAAGGACATTTTTCTATAGGAATATGTCCTTACTAAGGGTGTTTTCATTTCCTTCTTTTTTCGTATAAAACCGAACGATTAAATTATTATTATTTCTGAGATCGATATGAGAAACGTTGTGAAACCCGCAAATTTAGACTACATTTTTTTTTTAATTTAATTTAATTTTTAGTTGTTTTAAGCTAAATTGATATTATAATTAATATTATGAATTTATGAAATTATTTTCCAAAATAATTTACTTGATTTATTGTATGTCAGACCTAGACCCGAATCTGACTTGAAATTAAAATTTAAAAAAAAAAATATTTATCAATTTTATTTTGGGCCAAACTTAAATAATTATTAAGTTTTAGCCATTTCTTATCCATAGTCATTATTTAAAAAAAAAAAAACCCAAAACTTTAAATTAGGAAGAAGCCCACACTTTATAAATAGCCATTATCCTTAGCTTGTAAGCTATTTGTTTTTCAAAGGTCCATTAATAAAGCCCACATATTTTTGGCTCATATAAGCTTGTTTGTTAAGCTTCTGACTTTAAGTCAGAGAGAGAATATTAACTCTCCATGGGTTGAGTTCTTTCAATCGAAGGAACTTCGGCTTCGGTTTTGCTCGAAGCTTTCAACCGCCGTCTCTCCGACTTCTTGGCCGGCCGGATTTATGGAGGGGGTGACTCCTCCTCTTCCTATTTCCGGTAACCCCTACTCCATCTCCTATAAAAACCCCTTTGCCAACTTTCCCCTCACCATCCTCTTTCACCACCATCATTCTCCTCTAAACCAAGCCCTAACTTCAATACTCCGGCCACCCCACCTCCCGAGGCCGACCGCCGCTTCCCGGCGAAATCCCGAGGCCAGCGCCACCCTCCGCCGACCCCGCGGCCGATTCGCGCCCACCCGACACCGCCGGCGACCAGCGCACCAGCCCGGCGACCAGCCCGAGCGCCGCCGACCGGCCCCCTCGCCCTCCGCGCTTTGTTCGGGTCTCCGTCCCCGATCTGTTCCGTGGTTGTGCAGCCGTACCCCGGCGAGGCATTGCCCGAATCCGAGGCATCCCTTCGGATTCCGTCGTTTGGGTAATTTCTAGATCCCGTAGATTATTTTTTTTATAGTCTATGATGAAACTGGTCCTACAGATTCCTTATGGAATTTGGTTTTTGGTAACGTAATGACTACGTTACTATCTCGGTTTTTCCGAGTTCTTCGGGAAAAATTGTTTGGTTGCTGGAATATTTTGGACAGAACAATTTTGTGAAATCTTCGGGTTTCCAATAAAATTTTTCGGAAACATTTTTTGAGATTAAAATTTAATTCTTGAGTTGGTTTTGTTGGTTCATTTTTGGGTTCCTTGAGTTCTGTTGGAATTTTGGTTATATAAACAATACTGGAGATGTTCTCTTGGGGAAATTTTGTTACGGAATGATTTCGAGTTTTCGGAAATCTCGTTATTGTATCAGAAATGTTGTGTTTGGCTTTGGAAAATATATATATATATATAAATTTCGGGTTTCGGGAGTTATTCTGCAGGTTTACGGAGCATTTCCCAGTTTTTGGGTTGACCAAAAATAGAGGGAGTGCTGCCGAAATTTTCGGGAAAATTATTAAATGATTTTCAAAATAAATTTTCGGTAAAATATTATTTTATTAATATTTTTGGGCGACGACCACATTGGTCAGTGGGCCCCAGCGAAATGCAAACGCACCGGTACGACCGGACGTTGAGGCAGAGTAGCTAAACATGACGACTGGACCAGAGTCTGAGACTCATATAATTTATATAATTTAAATTAGTAATTGTTAGTTTTATTATTTAATTATAGGTAGTTTTCAAGACTAACAAATTTCTTCTTATTTCAATTTGTAATTAAATTTGTAAGGGCATAAGCCAGGCCTGTAATTAGTAGGAAGTAATTTTATTTTATTGGGTTGTATGAACGCGTAGGATTAATTTTAAATATTTATATTTATTAGAAATTCACGATTTTCTCATTTAAGAAAATATATTTTTATATATATAAGTCATAAAAGAAATACCAATCTTTTTCCAATAAATTGGTAAATTACGAGTTTTCCGAAATAGAATAGAAATTGGAATTTTCTTTAAAATATAACACACTAGAAAAACGTGCTTTGATTGTGATGTTGGTATTGGTTAATGCAAGACTAAAATTAACTAGGAAAGACAAATAGAGAATTGTAACTAGACAGTTTGAGCTTGCTTCTGAAACAAGTTCCCGAAATGTAGGATTTCGAGGAAGAGCGTGACTATTCCAAATCCCGAAGTACCAACTTTTCAAACCAAGGAGATAAGGCAAGTACATTTTATGTAGATTTTACAATTATTTTCACAATTGTTTCATTGCAAGTTTAAACCACTGTTTACACGAACTCCTTTGGGAGCATTGATCGTATTGTTGGGGACTGGGGGAATAGTGTACTGGATATGACCAAATCCAAACTTAGGATAATGAATGTGTTAGCTTTCCCCTCTTCACACGGGGACAAGCCATACCGTATCGCTAGGATACAAATGTACCCAAACCGGTCATATTCTTTACCTATTCATATCACTGTACTGTACTATTTCAAAACTGTTCATTTTCAAACTGTTTAAAAATGCATGTTATAAATTGTCATTTTAATTGTTAAAATTTGCATGAACTGTACTTTGCTCACTCCTGACTGGAGACCAACATTTTAGGTTACTCTGAGGTTGATCTTTCTAGAGTATCTGGTGGCACAGAGCTAATGTTCAACAATCCTGTTCGGTACCCGGCGGTACTACCTGACGACGATGGATCGGCGTCTCCTTAGATGCTGTTGGTGTTAGCTAGTCTTATTTCAGTTTTTTTGGATCTTTTAAACTTTTGTACTGGACAAGTTTATTATCGAATAAATGTTGTGGCAACTTTTAAATTCAAACTTGTTGTTGATTTACCTGCAATATGGATTACAGCTTACTGCCGCCGTCTCATCAACGGTGCAGGCTGGGCATGATCCGATTCGACCCAAGTATTTGGGGACCGGGTCGTGACATGTTTTTAGTGGTGGCCCATGCAGGTCAACTAAATCAAACAATTTAGGAAAACTAGAAACAATTAGGAACACTAGAACATCAAAATTGCCACAACATAGGACCGATTTATATATGATAAATATTTTTATTATAGACTGGTAGGTTACCTTGCTTATGCTTGCATCCTAAACCTTCCAGAGAATGACCACTGACAAAACCAACTCTGCTGGCAATGTGGTATCATCTCCGGATCGAACCCCGCCTCTTCAGTCAAGTCAGAGCTTTTCACCCAACCAGCTGATTGATCATCCTCACCAATCATCCAGTGAAGTTTTCCCCACACTGGCAAATCCTACCTCTCCTCTAACTGGGTTACTTTTCTTTGAGGAAGTACCCACTCATGTTGCTTCACCAGTACCAGAGAACACCTCTCAGATGGTTGCTTTATTTCAAGAAATCCTAGAGTATCAGAAGATTCAAGCTGAACAGATGGATATCTCGAGAGAAGTCATGAAGAATATCAACGACGCAACCTTAGCCATTTTAAACCAAGTTGGAGCGGAACCTCGTCCTAGGAGGGATACCCATGAGAATAGAAGATATTTGGGCCCTGTCCGACAACCATATTGCAAGAAGCTTTTGGCTTGTGCCTACTGTAAGAGACCTGGTCACCAAGCCAACATTTGTCGCAAGAGATTAAGGCAATGTTTGGTGTGTGGATCTGCTGAACATCAAGTTAAGGACTGCCTCTTATCTTATCATCGTATCGGAGCGTCTATTATGCCACAACCTCAGGACTCTATCCAACAGACCGTAGGAAGGGATGAAGCAGAATCAAGGATCATAGAAGAGGAAGAAAATGGAGATGCCCAAGCAAGAACCAGAACCATGAAGAATAGTACTTAGGACTGCTGAGTAGTATTATCTATTAAGAAGCTGTAACAAGATGTCCCTAGATCAATTATGAGAGTTTTGTTGTAATTCTCTTATATGAATAAAAATCTTAGTTACATCTTCATGATAGAAGTTTTCCCTAATAGTTTCTGGATTACCCTATGCATAGAAATATTCCATTAACCTAGTACCTAGCTCCTTCCCTATGACTAAGTGATACTATAGAATCGACCTGAAGGAAGCCAAGGAAATGAAGGATTAGATCAATGGACTAAAGGTGTTGGGTTTCATATAAGACGAAGCTTCACTCTAAGAAGCATCAGTCTTGTTTGTATCCAAGAAGGATAAAACAATATGGATGAGAGTAGACTATCAGGGCACTGAAGAATTACTTTTTCTTGACTGATGATCTATCCAAGTTGAGTGAACTTAAGGGTTTTCGGAGATTAACTTAAGAACTGACTACCATCAGATTAAGATCATGAAGGAGTACATTCTCAAGACGACATTCAACACCAAATACTGGTAGTTGAATTTTTGGATCATGTCTCTTGGAATGATGAATACTCATGTTGTGTTCATGAATCTCATGAACAGAGTTTTTATGAGTAATTGAATCAGTTTGTTGTCTTTTCTTTAGATAACAAAAATCTGATATACTCAAGGACTGAAGAAGAACATGAAGAGCATCTGAGAAATTTCTAGGAACTTTGAAGAAGTTTTTGGTAAGCTATCAAGACATGAATTTTCTTAGACAATGTGGTTTTTGCCATAATGTCACAAGAGAAGAAAATTTGATAGACTCTAGATAGATAGCCGCTGTGGAGAAGTCGTATATCTAAGTTCAATGGTTTCTTGGACTTGATGGGATACTACTGGAATCTGTGTAGGAATTCGCCAAGATTGCTGAGTCGATGATGAAGCTGACTCGAAAGAATGAAGAGTTTGTCTGGACGCATTTAAGAAGCTGTAGAAGAAGCTTACCAATCCTTGCGCTACCCGCAGGATCCGGTGGTTTCACCATCTACAGAGATGTCTCAGGAAAAAGACTGGGTTGTATTCTTCAACAACATGGGAAAATAATTGTCTACATATCTAGGCAATTACGGACTCATGAGAAGAACTATCCCACATATAATTCAGAACTTGTTGTAAGTATCCTTGCTTTAAGGCTATGGAATTATTATGGAAAGGGAGTAAAATTATATACGGACTATAAAAGTCTGAAATATATTTCTACTCAGAAAGAGTGGAATATTGGGTAAACGAAGACGATTGAAGCTGATATCGATGGTTTGACCAAGAAGCGGCACCTAGACATCAGGAAGTTGGGCTGGAGAGCATATTGTCTGAAGATAGAAGGATGGAACTAGATGCTGATTCAGTGTCAATAAGCTGCAAGTGAGCTCGAGTCTGAAGAACAAAGTCAAGAAGACGCAGTTTCAAGACAAGGCACTTGTAAACTTAGAGATCAAGTGTTGGCAGGAACATTTGGGAGTTTCTTTATTGCCAACGATGGAGCTTTTGAAGAATGGTACGAGGTTGTATACCTTCTGGTGAACTAAGAAGCGCAGTATCCCACACACTCTAACCAGATGTATCGGGATGTGTGTACCATTAAATGGTGTTATGTAATGAAGAAGGACAAATTTCAAGAATGAGGTTAGGTATTCTGTCAACATGTGGAAATTAGCAAGATTCCTGCAGACGCTGGATATTTCGGAGTAGAAGTAGGAACACATAAATGGACCTTGTGTTAGGATTACTTTGTTCCTAAGGAGGGAAGATCATCAATTGGATTTTGTGGACTGACTGACCAAGTTAGTTCATTATGAAGTTGCTTTATTCACGAAAGAGTTGGCGGCAATGTGCAAGAGACACATCTACCGGATTCATGAAGTTCCAACTGACAGACAATCAAAGAAGTCAATCTAGACGTTTGAAGACATGCTGAAGAATCTTGCCTCCTGGAATCTGGAGGATCTTGGAAAGATCAATTATCTTTGGTAGAGTTTTCTTACAATAAATACCCAGTTAGCATCAGTACAACATCATTGAAGTTTTGGATGTAGTTTTCGTACATAACTTGCATAGGACGATGTAGAAGAAATAATACTGTTAGATCCAGAGAGAGTAACTGGCGCAGCAGAGGAAGTGAAGATGATCAGAGACAAGCTATGATAGACAGAAGCACTGGGCAGACAACAGTTGTCAACCACTGGAATTTGTAGAAGAAGGCAGTGTCAGAGAAACCAGTAACAAGCATAGTCAGAGCTGAGATGAAGATCAGGCAAAGTTGAATCATTATTCCTATTTCTTTCCATACTCATCTGTTTCATTTTCAAATTTGACATTATGCTTGTTAGCCTAGTTTTGCGAGCTATTCCTTTTTCAAGCTTGATCATGACATTATCTTATTGGAGGCCTCCATTAATATATTGTCTAATCAGAACCGGTGCAATAATGGTCTGATCAACCTCATACACTTTGGTTCGCTTATGTATCTTTCTGCATATCATAAATTTGTCCCTAAATTGTCTCATTCACGACTACTTTGGAAATTCTTATTGTTTGAACCTGAGTTATGAGCACCATACGCGTGCCTGCTTGAATTGTGGAAATCCTGTCATACCCAACTCTTTAAATTTCGAGGACGAAATTTTCTAAGGAGGGAAGGTTGTGAAACCCGCAAATTTAGACTACATTTTTTTTTAATTTAATTTAATTTTTAGTTGTTTTAAGCTAAATTGATATTATAATTAATATTATGAATTTATGAAATTATTTTCCAAAATAATTTACTTGATTTATTGTATGTCAGACCTAGACCCGAATCTGACTTGAAATTAAAATTTAAAAAAAAAATATTTATCAATTTTATTTTGGGCCAAACTTAAATAATTATTAAGTTTTAGCCATTTCTTATCCATAGTCATTATTTAAAAAAAAAAAACCCAAAACTTTAAATTAGGAAGAAGCCCACACTTTATAAATAGCCATTATCCTTAGCTTGTAAGCTATTTGTTTTTCAAAGGTCCATTAATAAAGCCCACATATTTTTGGCTCATATAAGCTTGTTTGTTAAGCTTCTGACTTTAAGTCAGAGAGAGAATATTAACTCTCCATGGGTTGAGTTCTTTCAACCGAAGGAACTTCGGCTTCGGTTTTGCTCGAAGCTTTCAACCGCCGTCTCTCCGACTTCTTGGCCGGCCGGATTTATGGAGGGGGTGACTCCTCCTCTTCCTATTTTCGGTAACCCCTACTCCATCTCCTATAAAAACCCCCTTGCCAACTTTCCCCTCACCATCCTCTTTCACCACCATCATTCTCCTCTAAACCAAGCCCTAACTTCAATACTCCGGCCACCCCACCTCCCGAGGCCGACCGCCGCTTCCCGGCGAAATCCCGAGGCCAGCGCCACCCTCCGCCGACCCCGCGGCCGATTCGCGCCCACCCGACACCGCCGGCGACCAGCGCACCAGCCCGGCGACCAGCCCGAGCGCCGCCGACCGGCCCCCTCGCCCTCCGCGCTTTGTTCGGGTCTCCGTCCCCGATCTGTTCCGTGGTTGTGCAGCCGTACCCCGGCGAGGCATTGCCCGAATCCGAGGCATCCCTTCGGATTCCGTCGTTTGGGTAATTTCTAGATCCCGTAGATTATTTTTTTTATAGTCTATGATGAAACTGGTCCTACAGATTCCTTATGGAATTTGGTTTTTGGTAACGTAATGACTACGTTACTATCTCGGTTTTTCCGAGTTCTTCGGGAAAAATTGTTTGGTTGCTGGAATATTTTGGACAGAACAATTTTGTGAAATCTTCGGGTTTCCAATAAAATTTTTCGGAAACATTTTTTGAGATTAAAATTTAATTCTTGAGTTGGTTTTGTTGGTTCATTTTTGGGTTCCTTGAGTTCTGTTGGAATTTTGGTTATATAAACAATACTGGAGATGTTCTCTTGGGGAAATTTTGTTACGGAATGATTTCGAGTTTTCGGAAATCTCGTTATTGTATCAGAAATGTTGTGTTTGGCTTTGGAAAATATATATATATATATAAATTTCGGGTTTCGGGAGTTATTCTGCAGGTTTACGGAGCATTTCCCAGTTTTTGGGTTGACCAAAAATAGAGGGAGTGCTGCCGAAATTTTCGGGAAAATTATTAAATGATTTTCAAAATAAATTTTCGGTAAAATATTATTTTATTAATATTTTTGGGCGACGACCACATTGGTCAGTGGGCCCCAGCGAAATGCAAACGCACCGGTACGACCGGACGTTGAGGCAGAGTAGCTAAACATGACGACTGGACCAGAGTCTGAGACTCATATAATTTATATAATTTAAATTAGTAATTGTTAGTTTTATTATTTAATTATAGGTAGTTTTCAAGACTAACAAATTTCTTCTTATTTCAATTTGTAATTAAATTTGTAAGGGCATAAGCCAGGCCTGTAATTAGTAGGAAGTAATTTTATTTTATTGGGTTGTATGAACGCGTAGGATTAATTTTAAATATTTATATTTATTAGAAATTCACGATTTTCTCATTTAAGAAAATATATTTTTATATATATAAGTCATAAAAGAAATACCAATCTTTTTCCAATAAATTGGTAAATTACGAGTTTTCCGAAATAGAATAGAAATTGGAATTTTCTTTAAAATATAACACACTAGAAAAACGTGCTTTGATTGTGATGTTGGTATTGGTTAATGCAAGACTAAAATTAACTAGGAAAGACAAATAGAGAATTGTAACTAGACAGTTTGAGCTTGCTTCTGAAACAAGTTCCCGAAATGTAGGATTTCGAGGAAGAGCGTGACTATTCCAAATCCCGAAGTACCAACTTTTCAAACCAAGGAGATAAGGCAAGTACATTTTATGTAGATTTTACAATTATTTTCACAATTGTTTCATTGCAAGTTTAAACCACTGTTTACACGAACTCCTTTGGGAGCATTGATCGTATTGTTGGGGACTGGGGGAATAGTGTACTGGATATGACCAAATCCAAACTTAGGATAATGAATGTGTTAGCTTTCCCCTCTTCACACGGGGACAAGCCATACCGTATCGCTAGGATACAAATGTACCCAAACCGGTCATATTCTTTACCTATTCATATCACTGTACTGTACTATTTCAAAACTGTTCATTTTCAAACTGTTTAAAAATGCATGTTATAAATTGTCATTTTAATTGTTAAAATTTGCATGAACTGTACTTTGCTCACTCCTGACTGGAGACCAACATTTTAGGTTACTCTGAGGTTGATCTTTCTAGAGTATCTGGTGGCACAGAGCTAATGTTCAACAATCCTGTTCGGTACCCGGCGGTACTACCTGACGACGATGGATCGGCGTCTCCTTAGATGCTGTTGGTGTTAGCTAGTCTTATTTCAGTTTTTTTGGATCTTTTAAACTTTTGTACTGGACAAGTTTATTATCGAATAAATATTGTGGCAACTTTTAAATTCAAACTTGTTGTTGATTTACCTGCAATATGGATTACAGCTTACTGCCGCCGTCTCATCAACGGTGCAGGCTGGGCATGATCCGATTCGACCCAAGTATTTGGGGACCGGGTCGTGACAAACGTCCTTAGAAGGACGTTCTCAGTACATTATACGCCCTTCTAAGGGTGTATATTGCTTAAACCTATTTTCTTCTTAAACGTCTTACTAGTGATGTTTCTATTCTCTTTGTGTAATTCCAACAAAATTTTTCTTCCCACGTAATTTCTCTAAAATATAATGCTCTCCATGAAAATTTATGTTCTATTTATTGATTTAAAAAGTATTTCTAGAAGTTGTCTCAGTCTAGTAACAACTGTTTATTAAAAAATAAATAAATAATGAATTCAATTTTAGGATAACTTTAAAACAATTGAGAGACACTTGTATAAAACTATTTCTCATTTAAACAACATCAGATCTAAATTTGGCTTCTGATTATGTATCACCACTTTAAAAATCCTACATGACTGTTAGTTAGTTTGTTCTTTTTATCTATTCCTCATTTTTTTATAGATTTCTAAGTTGTCTTATGCACACCAAGAAAAAAGTACAAAATTGTATATTTTGTGCGTGTATATTGTTCTAGTGTCCAGTGATTGTAGCTCATGTGGAAAACAACATGGACACTAGGCAGAGCCGACAGGGTTTAAGCCCCCAGCGTAAAGACGTGTAAGTGTGTGTGGGTTGGAATAAAAAAAGAATTATTGCGCTAGTTGAAATGATTGTATTAAATAACCATTAATTAAAACTTGTAGTGTCCAAGCTCCCTAGTCCAAGTGGTTAGAGAGGGGGGCTCACTTGGGGGAGGTCCCAAGTTCGAACCCTCCCGTGGGCATGTGATGGCTGGGTGGTCGCGGGGCAGCCACGGTCCCAAGCTGGCGGCCTCAAGAAATGGACACAAAAAAAAAAAATAATTAAAACTTGTAGTACTTAGTAATATATTCGATATACATTTTTTATAGCAATTCAAATTTGAGAATATATTATATTTGAATATACATTTTGAGTTTTTAGAGAAAAATAAAATAAATATTGAGGTATATACTGTTATTTATAGATAGAATCAAATTACTAAAATCTTCTAAAGTCTTGAGAGATTTTTTTTCCAGACTATATATTGTTAGTCCCGGGGCTTGATCAAAGATGGTAGACTCGATGTCGAGATCAGAGGTTCAAACAAATGTTCACCTTCTGATAATTCTCGAGATCCAAGATGAACACTATAATATGAATCTGATTACAAAAGCAACAATAATCAGAAAATAAATCTCACGTTCTTCCTCGCAATCGTAGTTGCTGACGGACAGAACTGAGTTCAGAAAATAAATCTCACATTTTTCCTCGTAATCGCAGTTGCTGACGGACATAACTGAGTTACAACTCAGATGAAGGAGAAGAAAGAAGAAAGAAGAAGAGGAAAGGTTCTTGCTGGGGTGATTAAGATCACCGTTGCTCAAAGCAAGATTCGTCCCAACACGATCTGCTTCCAGGAACCAGCAAGTTCACGAAGAAATTCTGGAATACTCGTAAGTAAATAATTGAGACTTGAACGGGCTTCCTGGATTTTACGGACTCCCTTAACTCTCTTCTTGGTGCATCTTCCAAAGGAGGCCAATGGGCTCTATTTATAGAGTGGAGTGAGACTTCACCTTTCCTCCTATCCGATGTGGGACTAAAATACCAATACTCAAAATAGAGTTTAATATTTTAGATCATCCCACAATTAGCATAGTAGTGTGCCAGTCCACGCCTACCCCCCCCCCGAACACTCCCGTGCATACACGAGACAACCTGGAGTCCGTATCCGAGTCCAAGTCCGCACAACAAAAATCAACTTGCATCCTTGTTGGAATTAATCCTTTTTCCTTCTAGAAAAATACTCCCACATGACACACACTTGTGCCCCACCACACCTCATGTGCACACCTCAACACAAGCAATGCATTATATTGAGATACTCACCATTTGGTGTAGCCGATGTGGGACCATCTTTTCTAGTCCAAAGGCAAAAACACCAACAATCCCCCACATATCTTAATATATGGGTTGAGCGTTCCCTACAGTGACTGCCCATCATACAATAGGAGAGATGTCGCTACGACTTGAATCTTTCTACATAGGTTAAATAACAGCATGATACAAGAATGGACTAAGCCTTGAATTCTGTACCATAACTGCAATTCTTCCTACTCACATAGTGACATCAACTGTGCTTCTGGCTGCACATTAAAGGTCGTGTGCCAGCCTGATTTCAGTGTACAATTTTTTGGCGTCTACAAGTTTACCCTCAAGAGACGGTCTGATATCTCTGTCCATACACTATAGGTGAGTTCTTTATAAAGAGTCATGGCATGAAGCATTGCGCTTCTTTGCGGTGCTATGCCGCTATGACATGGCTTAAAGCCGAGGCTTTACCCCACCTGGGTACCTCATCGTAGTGTCATACTACTGTAGCATGAGGTCACAAGCCTCTTTGTAGTGCCAAACTACCCAGCATGAAGCCTTGCGCTTCTGTACGATGTTACGCCGCTATGACATGGCTTGGGAAGCCGAGGCTTTACCCTACCTGGTACCTCTTCGTGGTGTCATGCCACTGTAACGTGAGGACATCGTCCTCTTTGTAGTGCTGTCTACCTTTCTTTATTACGATTATCATACCGCATTAGGCTACTTGCCTATTTGCGGTGCTACTCCGCTGTGACTTGGCTCACAAAGCCGAGGCATTACCCCTAACCAGGAATCTCATGGTGGAGTCACCCCACTATAGTATGGAGTTACACTCTTTGTAGTGATGCGCTACCGTGCTTCCTGTAAAGCACTCCAGGCATTCTCTCTGCCTGAGAACTCATTAAGGCATTTAAGTCAACCTTCCCACAGGATTCGTTTTTCGCAGAAAACAACAGTAGACAACAGTGGTTGTAGGTCCGTAACATCTGTCACGACCCGTTATCCAAATTGTTGGGCCGGGCAGAGCCATGTCCAGCCTACGCTTGGTTAAAGCGTAGTAAGCTGTTCTAAGAATAGACCATAAAGGATCTAAGTAGCTAACAGTTCTAATATCACATTTGAAGGTTCATCACAACACAGCATCTATAAGCGAAAGTAAACAAGTACAGACTTAATAATACACTTCCAAAGTATCTAACTGGAGACAAGGTCCAGTATCCAAATATAAGTTCAAAACAAAGTCTAAGTCTCAAAACACAAGAAAGATATCTAAGCAAGGTTCCCCGCTGGGGCCTCTTCAGGGTGAAATAATTGAATTTAAATGGGTATTTATAATCATGGGTAAATAAGTAACATGCGGGGACTCAAATAAATGGGACACAAGTTTCACGTGGGTAGTCGGCTTCATGTGGGCCATGTCCATACTTTGGTCGACTAGGTTGGATCGATGTCGGGTCCCAAAATTAAATTGGAAATTAAATCCGGTTTTACAGTAGACAATTATTCGGCCTAAATTGACCCGAAAATTGTGCGAAGGAAATGAAGAACAAAATAGAGTGTCTGAGTAGGACACGAAGGTCATGGGTGAAGAGCGTCTCGAGTAGATCATTCATAAGAAGTTGGTTCTGAGAAAACGATTTGTCTGGTGCTCCTAAATTAAAAGTCACGGTAATGTGCAAACGAAGATCAAAGATAAAAGTGGGAATAATTATTCAACGATTAATTGGTCTAAGTTGACCCAAAGTTGCACGATATAAAAAGAGCACAAGGGAACGAGTTTAAGTGGGACATGATATATCAAAACGAAGATAATCTACTTCAAAACTCGTAAAGAGAGTTTACAGAGATTGGCATCCCTGACGCTCCAGAAGTCAAAGTCACAGAAAGGTACATTAATTATCAAAATAATTAAATAATAAAATATTTATCGAAAATAATTCATTCAGAAAATTTAAAATAAACCCTGAAATTCAGGGGGCTTACATCCTACCCACCTTACAAGAATTTCGTCCTCGAAATTAAAAATCATCCCATAGGTCAAACTATAACATGTAGCTGCTCTGGCTACGATACTCAAACTGCTACCGTTGTAATCATCTCTTCTGTTTCTCCTTACAATCTTTTTGGTTCAGGTTCAACAATGGTCCTTCTATCATAACTACGTCATATATCCTCTAGAATCTTCCATACTAACATGGAACATTTATGTATACTCTAAACTATAGGTCATTCTCTGGGTATGTTTATAAGCCTAAAATGCTTAATTATCAACCATATTTTCAACCTCAATTGTAAATACTGGATTTCCTTATCGTATCCTAAGTATCCATATTCTATCAATCCACAGGCCCTTAGCATCATTTGTCGTCAATCCTTTTCTACAGCTTCTCCTTGAAATTATACGTTCAATTCTTATCCTTGGCGTAGAGCCTTCTTCTTTTTACTCAACAAGTCCTCCGAATATAAATCCTTGATTTCAAAACTCCCGATTTATTAATTACCAAAGTACATATGTCTTTGTCTTGTTCCTTGTCTTTTTAATCAATATCTTTCCGATCTCGTACGCAATATTATATTCCATTCTAACTTATTCTATACCATTCCACATATCGATCTACCCTCTAATCACATGTAATTAGCTTATAGACAACCAATAATCACTTGGTCATCAAAGTCCTACGAATGTTCAATCCTCAAACTCTAAGCACAAGATTTTTAATCCTCAATCCATAGTCACAACAATATAGTATCTCATTTCTCCATCTTAGATACCCTATCATTAAGTCATACTATCAATACAATCGTTTTTAATGGTTTTCAAGTCTGCTACAGTCAGTCATCCATACTTGTCCCATAAGCTTAATCTAATCAATCCTTACGAAAAGTATTTATCACAATCACACAATACATCTATAGTTATACTACAGAATCAGTTAACAAGGTTTGGCTATTTCGGTCGCCTATAAAATAAAAGGTAACAAGGCCTAAGACTGGGTCAAGCAATCCATAACAGTGTCCAAACAAGTTAAAGGGTCAAACAAGACAAGAAAGTTCGTCAGAATATCTCTGTAATGTCCCAAATTCGTGATACGTATTTAGTGTACGTATACGTGTTTTGGACCCATATTTTATTTATTCATGATTAGTTATCTTGGTTTATCTTGCACTGGCTTGGTTTTATTGGCATTGATAGTTTAAATGGTTCATTGGTTTATTTTTGGATTAGTGAGGCTTGTTTTATTTCATGATTCAATTGGTTTAAATTGCTTGAGAGAGAGAGAGTTTATTGGCCTTGACTTGGTTCACCTTGGTTTATCTTGGCTTGGTTTATTCCTGGGGTTGGTTTGGTTCGGCTAGGCTTGGTTGCCTTGGTTCATCAAGAACCAAGGGGTGAACCCCCTACCTACCACCACCCATAGTATTTATTACCCCTTTCTCCTTCTCTCTCTTCATTAATATCTTCTTCTTCTCCACCATTAACTTCCTTACCTACCAGGAAGAGAGAGAGAGAGAGGCCTAGGCAAGTGCAACTTGCTTCATGGAGGAACTCCAATTTTATTGCTTCATTCTCTTCCTTACTGCATTCTAAAGCACTTTAGTACTTGACATTTTTAATTTCCATGGCTAGATTCTTGTAGATCTAAGTTATTTTATTTTCGGATTTCTTGGGTTTTGATCTACTTAATCTTGTTATTTCTATGTTTTGATGGTTCCATATTATAGAGCATTTCATTCTGCCCCATTTTGACCTATGGAAGTTCGGATTTGGACTCCGGATGAAGGTTTCATGGAGCTTGGAAGCATGGATTCTTGGCGTTCTTCTTCTCGGAAGCTTGGAGAAGAAGAACAGTGCTAGACTTGACCGCATGAATGCTTCATGCGGCAAGTGATTCCGAGCCGCATGAGCCTTCATACGACAGTTCTGGCCGCATGGGCTTGACTTGGCCGCATGACAATTCATGCGGCAAGTGACTCTGTTGCATGGGACTCTCAGCCGCATAGGCTGGATCCCATTCCTGGCCGCATGCACTTCTCTTCTAATTGAGCGGCATATGCGCCCATCATTTCCTGACCGCATGGACTTCTCTCCTAATTGAGCCGCATATGCGCCCATCATTTCCTGGCCGCATGGACTTCTCTCCTAATTGAGCCGCATATGCGCCCATCATTTCCGGGCCGCATGGACTTCTCTCCTAATTGGGCCGCATATGTCTTACCCTTTTATGGCCGCATATGCTTTAGCCGTATGGCTCTTCTATAGCCCTGTATATTGATATTTATTAGATATTTTACGCTCATTTTATATCCTTACGCCTTTTGTCCTGAACTTGATTGACATGATTGAAATGATAACTGACATGAGGTGATAGTGGTCCGCCGTGGCGCACTCCTGACAAGTACACTTGGTATGATAACCTAGCATGATATATCTTGAACAGCTGTTGCGACGGCTACCTGACATGACCTGACCTGTATAAGTAACCTGGACACCGTGGGCGATTGTACTTGTACAAATAATCCAGTCCTGTCTTGCATCATGTCTAGGAGGGGACTCCTGAGTACCATGGTCAGGAGTACCTACTGAAATGGACTAAGGTTAATGACTAGTTTAATTCACTAAACATGAAGAGATGTTCCCCGGTTACAGGCGATCCCGTTATCCCAGCCGCAAATGTTTGGACTTGTAGCCTGCCGACGAGTAGGGCACATTTCCAGCCCACTGTTATGTGGGGCACCCTCTATTGTCACTTTAATGATTGAACTCTATTGTCACTCTAATGTATTGTACTCTCTAAATTGTCACTATAATTGCCTGGATAACCTGGATAGCTGCAGGGCCTGTGACTACTTGGAGCATCTCATTGCATCTTGCTAGTAACTAGGATTGTGATAACCCTAGTTAGTTAATGTAGAAAGCCGTAGGCAATGATTGGCCGTGATTGATTGGATGGAGTCTAGTCCAGTATAGTATTGTCTAGAATTGATTGATTGTAAGGTTGTACCAGAATGATTGAATGATTGTCACTCCAGATTGTTACTATAATGATCGTACTCTATTGTCACTCTAGCGTATTGTACTCTTCATTGTCACTTTTATTATTGTACTCTCTCTTCTTTTCTCCTTAATGATTGTCACCTTTAGCAATAAATGATCAGAGACTAAGTTCTGTTCAGGCGAAGGGTTACAATCTCGGTCCTTGTTTGGTTTAAGGATTGTAACCTGGCTTCCGGAATAGTACCTTCGTTTTCTCTTCATATATTGTCCAGCTATATTTTATTTTAGCATGATTCTCCAGTTCTTTTATGTTAATAATGCTTCTCTTAATTATTTCTCTGATTGGGGCAAGTGCATTGGTAGTGCACAAACCTCAATCTGTGTTACTTATTGTTATTTTCTTACATATTGAATGCTAATGATTTATTGGTTTTAGTTCTTAAGTGAAGCCTCCTTTGTGGCACTTGCTCTTTCTGGGGTCTGACCCAGCTGGTTTTGTATGGCCAGATACCGGAGCAGCACCAAAGGATCTCCCTGCTTTTCAGCCCGATGGTGGTCACCAGGCGTAACCAGGGCATCGAGTGGGTTCTTTTTGTTCTTCCACTGTAATATTGTAAATTATTCTTTTGAGGCGTTTAGCCGACGAGCAAGTGTTAGCTCGATTGTACTTACTTACTGTCTGCCTACGGGCTGTGACATGATCGACAAGCCCCGAGGGTTGATCATGTATGACTGAACTCTTGCTAGTCCTCACATTTTGTAACGACTAGCTTCATGATCATTCCGAATATATAATGTATGGGACGCCTTACTATTGTGTATTTGGTGGTCTGACATCTTGTAACTATTATTAGTTGGTTGAGATTGAGACAATAGGCTATTTTATGACCTTAAGAGACTGATGGATTGTAGTGAAACCCTCACATATCTAGACAGCCGTGACCGTATAGCGGTGTGGATTCCATTCCGTTATACGTAGCTGGCTATGTCTGCCTCCGCTCTCTAGTATTCTGGTTCTGGGGCGTGACAATCTCCAAGAATGGTACGAAGACAACGAGATGTATAACGAGAAGCATTACCCAAGAGGTTAACGAAGAAGAGTTTAGTCAAGTCATAGGAAAGATGGAACACAAAGATAATTATGTCCAAAAGATAACATGAAAGCAATCATGTTGGAGAGTCCTAGAGAACCTGTAATCCTTGTTGTGGATGTAGATAGGACAGAGTTAATCAAGATGGGGAAGAATGATAATAAGAATTTATTCTTGCTCATTCAGTCATAACGAAGTGAACCAAGTTGAGATATGATCTGACAACCATACACGTCTTCCTGAAATCATGTTGCCAGAATTTTTGCCACACCAGTTAGCTTATATGCAATAAATGTTAGAGTCATAACTAAGGTATACACCCTATAATCATATTATCTAGAATCTCGCCACGCCAACCGGTATGGCTGCGAGAAAATCTAAATTCCATAACTAAGATAAGTATACCCAAAATCAGGCCCTATGTTTTTGTAGCACCCAGTTTTCTGAAATTGGGGATTTTTGAAAATTTATTATTTTTTATTATTAACTAATAGTATTTTAGTCATAATATGATTTTTGGTGATTATTAGTGTAGTTAAACCATTTCTAAAGTCATGCTAAGTCATGACTTATGACTTTGTGATTTTGGTTAGTATAACTTAGTGTAAATTCTAGTTTTCTCTAACCTAGAAGTTGCCATGACCATGAGAGCTTAGCCATAGGCTTAGAACACCAAAATAGTAATTTTTAGCCAAAAGGGTATTTTGGTAATTTACTAGACTTTATTTGTGATTATGTGATTTTAATATTATTTTAATCATGGTTAAAGTCCCATGATTAGTCCCTAACCTATCCTACCCTAAACTAGAGATTAGCCACTAATCTAGAAGCATTAGGATGAAGTTTTGGTCATGGGGTAAAGTAAGTTAAATATCTAGATATTACTATTCTTGATATTTTGCTTAAATCACTCCAAATATCCAACCCCTTTACACAAGTCCAAGCCTTAGCCTAGAAGAAAGCCAAGGACACCTCCCCTACCCCCATGGCAGCCAAGGACCCCCCCTTGGCAGCCCACATTCTATAAAACCCCATTGAATTAATTCATGAATAATTTACATGAAATTAATTCCTAGAAAATCCATTTTTCTTCAAACCTTCACAACTTGATCATTCTTGATCCAATTTCACTCTAGTCTCTTGCATTGGGATCCTACAACATCTAAGGTGCTAAGGGGAACTAGCAATCAAGGATTTAGAAGCATTGGACATCATCAAGTGGAAGAACACACACCCCTATTTTCCTTGATTTTCATTGGATTGCACAAATAGGTATTTTCTCACAAACTTAGTTAAATTCCTATTTTTCCTTCATAAATGCATTCATATAGGACTAACACTACTGTGGGTAAAGTTTGGTGGGAATTAGAAGTGTTTTGGTGTCCGTATCGGACACGTATCCTAAACTAGAAAACCATGTTTGATGAAATGCCACTGAGAAATGAATTTCATTATTTTGTAAAACAAATTTCATAATCTTGTAGCCCTAGACTTGTTGTTTACCCCCACACTTGACTGAGCACAAATTAGAACCGTGTCCGTGTCGAAAATCGACACGAACCCACTGCCAGGACACCGCACTGAGGCATACAGCCTCCCCTGCTACCCGACACCTAGTACGGGCACTGTAGGACACGTGGACACGTGCAAATTGACACAGAGGAGGGGGCAACCTCTGACATGCCCCCCCTCGAGTTTGAGACACGTGTGTGTCGTATAGAGGACACACGGACACGTGCACTGGTCGTGCACTGTCAGCACACACGCGCACAGGCACGACTTTGAGCGTGTCGTGTCGCATGGACACGACACTAGGGTGTCTCGTAGTGACACGGGCATGAAGCCCTATACGTGGCGTACACGTGGACATGAGCACGTGGTGCTTCATGTCCTGTGTCGCGTGTACGACGCGTGTAACCGCGTGCACGACGCGGCCTGAACTCGCGTGTATCAGTCGTGTTTTCACGACTGATACGAAGTTCGTTCTGTGTCCACGCGTGTCGTGGACACGTGTCAGGGTGTGGAATGTGTAGCCCTACGTGTGGGCTACACGTATGCACGACCACGAGACGTGTCGTGTCTCGTGGTGTGTCCACGAGCTCCTGGAACGCGTGCACGACACTGTTTTCGTGTGCGCGTATCAGTGTTTACCCGGGTGGATGTTTTGCGTGTTTGGACACGTGAAACTGTGTCGTGGTGTCGTGTCAGTGACTTGGGACACTAGAGTATCTATGGGGCATTAGTTACCAACCGTTTGTTTCGAGTCTTAGCTCGATTTAGTATGGGTAATTCGAATTACCCCATTTCGAGTGCACTGTGCACTGTTAACAGTTTTGGGTTTATTTTCCAGTTTTGGAAATCGAGTTTCAAATCGATTTTCCTTATGTTTAATACATTGGACTAGTGTATTTTAGTGTGTATAGGTGTAGTACATATGTATTTGTGAGTGTGGGTCGAATTTGGGGAGAATTGGTGGTGTGTGTGTGTAGTTATATATATATATACATATGTATGTATATATGTTATATTGTGTGTGTGTGTTGGGAGCCACTTTGGTTCCAGAATTCCTGGAACCCTCCCCCTACTGTCTACTGTCCAGACTTCACCCCCCTCTTTCTCACAGTCTCTGTCTTACTCTCTCTCACTTCCTTTCCCTCTATATATATATGTAATATATATATAGTTATATAAATATATATGTATTGTATATATATATATATATATATATATATATATATATATATATATATATATATATATATATATATATATATAAGTGATATATATGTATATTTTGTGTTAGGTCTCATTAGGTCAATATAGTGTATTAAAAGTATATGGGTTTGTATTGATATTGGGTGGTGATAGATAGTGTGTATCTATATATATAGATATAGTTATATATATATATATGACTCCTAGTTATAGGTTTATATGAAAACCCCATCATTAGCCTATGGCCTAGGATTTCTAGCCAATGGCTTGGGGCTAACCCTAATGGCCCAAAACCAACATGTTGACCTTTGATTACTAAGGGTTGACCAAAGTCAACCTTAGGTCAAAAGTGACCTAGTTCACCTAGAAATGACTAGGAATGACCTAAAACAACTAGTTTGACTAGTTTGACTAAAACCCTAACTAGTTGACTAGTGTTGACCTAACTTTGACTAGTTTGACTTTAGAGTTGACCAAGAGTTAACTTTTGACCAGATTGACCTAGAATCATGTAGTATGCATTGTATACTCTATTTTTACCATTGTGGATATGTTATGACCTGTTTTACTCTAAATAGGACTCTGTGACACCAGTTCGGACATCTATTCATATCAGTCATACAGGGTGACAGGCGAGTACATTCTCTGATCTTTTCATGCTTGTTAGGACTTATATTCTTGCTTTAGATTACTTACATGATGCTGTCACGTCATTATCACGGATTGGTATTATATGGATCTTGTTATGCGATGTTATCTTCCTCGGGGTGCATCAGATACAGTTGTCATGTGCTTTTCACGAACATCTTGTATTTCATGTACACCGCTTTCATGTATACTCTTGTGCAATCTTGTACTCTCATGATCACGCGAGCAAACATGATAAAAATCTCTTGTGCAAAGTAACGTAACTTGACTGGATCCTTGTGTATTGATTGGGAAGGGTGAGTAGGAAATGGTTATGTGATCAAATCCCATCTTGTACAAATTCTTGTAAAGTCTTGTGAAATCTTGTATATGTCCTAAGCCCGTTTATATAACCATATCATGCTCTAAATCACAGGTTACCTACAGTTCTTACTTATCATATATATAGATATTTCCAGTTATCAAATCTCTCTCGTTTTACATATATTCTTTACAGTTCATGTATCTTACTCTATGCATGCTTTATATTTCCCAACCTGATATGAACTGCGTGAGATGTATTGTGCTCGTTCCTGTCCTGACTGGGCCTGTTGAAAATATTACAGATGATGATGGCGACTGTCCTACCTTCTATGGGACACATGAGGGTGACCTTCAGGATCCTGAGGAGCATCTAGCTCAGTAGAGGGTGCCTAGTCTAGTCTAGTGTTTACAGTTTTCATTTAGTATTGGACTGTTCCGATTGTTAGTTGTGACTTAGTTATATTTCAGGTCTTGTACTTATTTGTGTTGGACATCTACTTGTGTGGTGTGATAACTCTATATATATTCAGTTCTTCCTTTCATCTGATTCCATATCATGTTCTATCTTTATCTTTCCTAGACTTGTATTTGAGATATAGAGTTGAGATGTTATGTTATACCTCCGTGCGGAGATGACAGGTTTATATGTCTTATTGTTAGATGTTAGTTGTTATAGATGACCTATACAGCGTTCTACCGCCGACACTGCGGCGTAGGCTGGACGTACCCACGTTCTCGTGTCCCTAATTAGGGTGCGGGTCGTGACACGTTTTTGTGGTGGCCCATGCAGGTCGAGAGTCGCATTTGTGCGATTTCGTAGTAGCACGACGACTTAGTTGTACTGCTACGAGCCTGCGATAGAATATAGGAATTAAGGTATTAGGATGAGAGTATACTCAATCACTGTTAGGATTTCATGAGAGATTCCGGGACGACCCTTGAGAATCTTATTTTGAACTTCGATATTGAAAACCCTTTTCCTCTTGTTTTAATTCACCCTCACTCCTTGATGTTTAAGGGATCTTGGACTATTTAACCTTATTCATCATTACCTCCCTTATATTTTGACCTTCTTTACTGCTAATTTAGCCTTAGTTTTGCAAGCTTATATTTTATCGAGCTTGATCACGACATATTTTATTGGGGGCTAATACCCACTAACATATTGTCTAATCAGGGCCGGTGCATGATGGTCTGATCAACCTATTGCACTTTGGTTCGCTTTCATATATTATTCTACATGGATGGAGCCACTTGCAGGTTCTGTTCTTTCAAATCCATTCCCATCTTGTTTCATTATATCTGTCTTGAAATCCAATTCCATATGCTCCTACCTATTTCTTATTTTTGATGAATTTGACCTGATAGTTCTTTTGATTTTATCTCTTACTTAGGAGTGGGAGTAGGAGTAGGAGTAGGAGTAGCTCTAATTGTTAATATAATCCTTTATGAATGAATTGATGTATGTGCTATACCTTTGACTTAGAAGAGTAGCTCTAACCATAGAATGGTAAACCTCTTAACCCTATTGATTCATTGTTTTCTTACCTACCTAGTCTAATACCCATAGTCACAGACTATCCCATTTAACCTATCCTTGTACTACTATTGCATCACAACTTCTGGTTTAAATTTAGGCCATTGACCATTCCCACTCTAATTATGATCATCGTAGGCACATTACCATGACTTTTAAATTAGGAGCACAAGACTAGTTGTTTTCTCAAAACCAATTTCACAGGCATGACCTAGACTTGACAACCTACACCCATGACCTTAGTATCCCACTAAGGCACACCATTTTATACTTCAATTGCTTAGTACGACTTTCCTGACACAAGACTTCATCCTAAATTACCCCATAGAGTTACTTTTGATTCCAATTTAAATTAAGGACACCCTTGACCTAAACCTGCCAGTCCAATTTATTGGACATGACCCAGTATAGGTCTACTACCCACATTTTACTTGTTGACCTTATATGCTGCTAAGTAGTAACTCTGACTTTGATTGTTGAGTGTTTGACCTAGAAGGAGTATGACCATTCTAATTTCGAGGACGAAATTTTCTAAGGAGGGTAGACTTGTAGCACCCAGTTTTCTGAAATTAGGGATTTTTGAAAATTTATTATTTTTTATTATTAACTAATAGTATTTTAGTCATAATATGATTTTTGGTGATTATTAGTGTAGTTAAACCATTTCTAAAGTCATGCTAAGTCATGACTTATGACTTTGTGATTTTGGTTAGTATAACTTAGTGTAAATCCTAGTTTTCTCTAACCTAGAAGTTGCCATGACCATGAGAGCTTAGCCATAGGCTTAGAACACCAAATTAGTGATTTTTAGCCAAAAGGGTAATTTGGTAATTTACTAGACTTTATTTGTGATTATGTGATTTTAATATTATTTTAATCATGGTTAAAGTCCCATGATTAGTCCCTAACCTATCCTACCCTAAACTAGAGATTAGCCACTAATCTAGAAGCATTAGGATGAAGTTTTGGTCATGGGGTAAAGTAAGTTAAATATCTAGATATTACTATTCTTGATATTTTGCTTAAATCACTCCAAATATCCAACCCCTTTACACAAGTCCAAGCCTTAGCCTAGAAGAAAGCCAAGGACACCTCCCCTACCCCCATGGCAGCCAAGGACCCCCCCTTGGCAGCCCACATTCTATAAAACCCCATTGAATTAATTCATGAATAATTTACATGAAATTAATTCCTAGAAAATCCATTTTTCTTCAAACCTTCACAACTTGATCATTCTTGATCCAATTTCATTCTAGTCTCTTGTATTGGGATCCTACAACATCTAAGGTGCTAAGGGGAACTAGCAATCAAGGATTTAGAAGCATTGGACATCATCAAGTGGAAGAACATACACCCCCATTTTCCTTGATTTTCATTGGATTGCACAAATAGGTATTTTCTCACAAACTTAGTTAAATTCCTATTTTTCCTTCATAAATGCATTCATATAGGACTAACACTACTGTGGGTAAAGTTTGGTGGGAATTAGAAGTGTTTGGTGTCCGTATCGGACACGTATCCTAAACTAGGAAACCATGTTTGATGAAATGCCACTGAGAAATGAATTTCATTATTTTGTAAAACAAATTTCATAATCTTGTAGCCCTAGACTTGTTGTTTACCCCCACACTTGACTGAGCACAAATTAGAACCGTGTCCGTGTCGAAAATCGACACGAACCCACTGCCAGGACACCGCACTGAGGCATACAGCCTCCCCTGCTACCCGACACCTAGTACGGGCACTGTAGGACACGTGGACACGTGCAAATTGACACAGAGGAGGGGGCAACCTCTGACATGCCCCCCTCGAGTTTGAGACACGTGTGTGTCGTATAGAGGACACACGGACACGTGCACTGGTCGTGCACTGTCAGCACACACGCGTACAGGCACGACTTTGAGCGTGTCGTGTCGCATGGACACGACACTAGGGTGTCTCGTAGTGACACGGGCATGAAGCCCTATACGTGGCGTACACGTGGACACGAGCACGTGGTGCTTCGTGTCCTGTGTCGCGTGTACGACGCGTGTAACCGCGTGCACGACGCGGCCTGAACTCGCGTGTATCAGTCGTGTTTTCACGACTGATACGAAGTTCGTTCTGTGTCCACGCGTGTCGTGGACACGTGTCAGGGTGTGGAATGTGTAGCGCTACGTGTGGGCTACACGTATGCACGACCACGAGACGTGTCGTGTCTCGTGGTGTGTCCACGAGCTCCTGGAACGCGTGCACGACACTGTTTTCGTGTGCGCGTATCAGTGTTTACCCGGGTGGATGTTTTGCGTGTTTGGACACGTGAAACTGTGTCGTGGTGTCGTGTCAGTGACTTGGGACACTAGAGTATCTATGGGGCATTAGTTACCAACCGTTTGTTTCGAGTCTTAGCTCGATTTAGTATGGGTAATTCGAATTACCCCATTTCGAGTGCACTATGCACTGTTAACAGTTTTGGGTTTATTTTCCAGTTTTGGAAATCGAGTTTCAAATCGATTTTCCTTATGTTTAATACATTGGACTAGTGTATTTTAGTGTGTATAGGTGTAGTACATATGTATTTGTGAGTGTGGGTCGAATTTGGGGAGAATTGGTGGTGTGTGTGTGTAGTTATATATATATATATATATACATATGTATGTATATATGTTATATTGTGTGTGTGTGTTGGGAGCCACTTTGGTTCCAGAATTCCTGGAACCCTCCCCCTACTGTCTACTGTCCAGACTTCACCCCCCTCTTTCTCACAGTCTCTGTCTCACTCTCTCTCACTTCCTTTCCCTCTATATATATATGTAATATATATATAGTTATATATATATGTATTGTATATATATATATATATATATATATATATATATATATATATATATATATATATAAGTGATATATATGTATATTTTGTGTTAGGTCTCATTAGGTCAATATAGTGTATTAAAAGTATATGGGTTTGTATTGATATTGGGTGGTGATAGATAGTGTGTATCTATATATATAGATATAGTTATATATATATATATGACTCCTAGTTATAGGTTTATATGAAAACCCCATCATTAGCCTATGGCCTAGGATTTCTAGCCAATGGCTTGGGGCTAACCCTAATGGCCCAAAACCAACATGTTGACCTTTGATTACTAAGGGTTGACCAAAGTCAACCTTAGGTCAAAAGTGACCTAGTTCACCTAGAAATGACTAGGAATGACCTAAAACAACTAGTTTGACTAGTTTGACTAAAACCCTAACTAGTTGACTAGTGTTGACCTAACTTTGACTAGTTTGACTTTAGAGTTGACCAAGAGTTGACTTTTGACCAGATTGACCTAGAATCATGTAGTATGCATTGTATACTCTATTTTTACCATTGTGGATATGTTGTGACCTGTTTTACTCTAAATAGGACTCTGTGACACCAGTTCGGACATCTATTCATATCAGTCATACAGGGTGACAGGCGAGTACATTCTCTGATCTTTTCATGCTTGTTAGGACTTATATTCTTGCTTTAGATTACTTTACATGATGCTGTCACGTCATTATCACGGATTGGTACTATATGGATCTTGTTATGCGATGTTATCTCCCTCGGGGTGCATCAGATACAGTTGTCATGTGCTTTTCACGAACATCTTGTATTTCATGTACACCGCTTTCATGTATACTCTTGTGCAATCTTGTACTCTCATGATCACGCGAGCAAACATGATAAAAACCTCTTGTGCAAAGTAACGTAACTTGACTGGATCCTTGTGTATTGATTGGGGAGGGTGAGTAGGAAATGGTTATGTGATCAAATCCCATCTTGTATAAATTCTTGTGAAATCTTGTAAAATCTTGTATATGTCCTAAGCCCGTTTATATAACCATATCATGCTCTAAATCACAGGTTACCTACAGTTCTTACTTATCATATATATAGATATTTTCAGTTATCAAATCTCTTTCGTTTTACATATATTCTTTACAGTTCATGTATCTTACTCTATGCATGCTTTACATTTCCCAACCTGATATGAACTGCGTGAGATGTATTATGCTCGTTCCTGTCCTGACTGGGCCTGTTGAAAATATTACAGATGATGATGGTGACTGTCCTACCTTCTATGGGACACATGAGGGTGACCTTCAGGATCCTGAGGAGCATCTAGCTCAGTAGAGGGTGCCTAGTCTAGTCTAGTGTTTACAGTTTTCATTTAGTATCGGACTGTTCCGATTGTTAGTTGTGACTTAGTTATATTTCAGGTCTTGTACTTATTTGTGTTGGACATCTACTTGTGTGGTGTGATAACTCTATATATATTCAGTTCTTCCTTTTATCTGATTCCATATCATGTTCTATCTTTATCTTTCTTAGACTTGTATTTGAGATATAGAGTTGAGATGTTATGTTATACCTCCGTGCGGAGATGACAGGTTTATATGTCTTATTGTTAGATGTTAGTTGTTATAGATGACCTATACAGCGTTCTACCGCCGACACTGCGGCGTAGGCTGGACGTACCCACGTTCTCGTGCCCCTAATCAGGGTGCGGGTCGTGACAGTTTTGTCATACCAGCTAATATGGCTGCGATAAATTCTAAAATCCATAAATAAAGTAGACATTTACTTTATCAGGATATATAACAATTCAATCCACAAAATTTATCACGATGCAAGATCAAAATCAATCAACAAAAATCAGAAATCAATTTCAACAACGAATTAAGGAAGAGCAAATGGAAATAAGTGGCAACAGATTTCTAGGTAAGATTAGAGTGAGATCCTCAGGGGTCATCCCAAGGGTACTATCCTGGTCAAAATTGTAACCCACTGAATTTCAAACAAGAGACTAAATACAGTTAACGGTCCTATGCCGTGATAAATTTTCCTATGTTGCAATCCTAAAAATCCTCTAGGTGTTCTAAATGTTTATCCCTAGTGTTATCATGTTGTCTTAAGATCCTAGTTGCAGGCATGCTTGGTATAATAACGTAACCAAACAACTTAAGTCTGGACCTGCATGGGCCGCCACTAAAAACATGTCACGACCCGTTACCCAAATTGTTGGGCCGGGCCGAGCCATGTCCAGCCTACGCTTGGTTAAAGTGTAGTAAGCTGTTCTAAGAATAGACCATAAAGGATCTAAGCAGCTAACAGTTCTAATATCACATTTAAATGTTCATCACAACACAGCATCTATAAGCGAAAGTAAACAAGTACAGACTTAATAATACACTTCCAAAGTATCTAACTGGAGACAAGGTCCAGTATCCAAATATAAGTTCAAAACAAAGTCTAAGTCTCAAAACACAAGAAAGATATCTAAGCAAGGTTCCCCGCTGGGCCTCTTCTGGAGCTAAGGTCAGGTCCTCAAAATCAGTGCCATAATATGTAACACATAGTATTTCCTCCTCGAAAAGTGAACCTACAACGTTATCCTGTCAGGACGGGAGCAAGTATAACCTCTACAACTAAAGTACTGAATATATAATGAAAGAGATGTACAACAAGAAACATGGTGTGATAAGTCTATAAAACAGGAAATACTGGAAACATGGCCTCATGGTACAACTGGGATCTCAGTATCATAGTAACATAGGGAACATGGCATATCTGGAATCATGGTATGACTGGAATCACGGTAAAATATATTTGTCAAGGTGACACATGTATATCTAATGTTTAAAACTGGAGCAGGTACATGATCGGTCAATAGGTGCTGTAGGTGCTGTGGCACCGGTAAGAACAATATGTACTTTCGTACATACCTAAATGTACACACGTACAAGTGCCGCGGGTTATTGGCCTATGGCAAGGTCTACATGCATAATGTCGTCCTTACACGGCTCAAGGTCGCAGCGTGGGGGCATGATCACGTACTCAACTATCAGTTTTCCCATAACCCAGGTTCTAACATGTAAGAGCTACTGAGATCGGTGTAAAGCACGGTAGGTACTGATAACAGTATAAAGCATAGTGAAACATGTACTGAGAACCAGTAAGAAGCATATGAAGATATAAGAACTGTCCTAAGCATGGCAGGTACTGAAAGTAATACAACATGTGAAGATTTAACTGACTACCCCAAGGATCAGTATTTTAACAGGGTTAATACATGTTCTAGCATTAAAAGACAGTAAATAAGTTTGTAGATGTACTTGCCTCGAGTAAAGCAAGAATACTAGTACGAAGAAATAGATGTCCGGTGTCCTGTCAATAATGATATACAAACTCAGCATCTAAGTTATGTTCAAGATTTTACACTAGTGGTGTGACACGACTCCTAACTGGATACTAGCCAAGTGGGGACCTAGCATAAAAGTCTAATGTGGAGTGACACTATATCCAAACTAATTTTCTAGGGCCTTTACACTAGTGTAGGGTGAGGTCCAATACTACAATAACTTAAAACAACACAAAATATTGAAAGTCGTAATTATTCAATAAATAAATCAAACTATACACTATGTTCCAATAATTTTTGAGATAGAAAAAAAGCTCAATTATACATAAAATAAAGTACCAAAATGATCCTTGTTAATTATAGAAATTTATACAATTTTTTCTGGAATTTATAAACCCTCATAGATATTTATTAAAAAATCAGCAAACACATGTATCCTGAAAATGAGTTCTGTTTTCCTATTTTTATAAAATGCCAAAAGTACATATTAAATATTGGAAAAATTATAATAAATTAGATAAATTAAAATAGTATTTAAATATAATTTTTTCTAAATTTTTACAGCAATTAAAATAAATATAAAAATTCAAAAACAGAAAGTAACAATTTCTGGAAAAATAATTAATTACAAATTAAGGATGATACATAAGCAAAATCTACAGATGTTGTCGGATGATAAAATAAATATCATCAACGTGTCCAGAACGGTCAAATTAGCTAGGATATCCTACCTATAAGTCCAATTTGGACACAGGGGCAAAACGGTAATTTCGGATCAAAATGATGTCCGCCGTTGGACACACTTTGCACCGAAAAACGTGTCAGGATAGAAGTCTACAAAAGCTAGCAAATTATATGTCCACGAATCTAAAATGATGATACGAACACAACGGTATATCCGGAATTGGATTCCGATGGGCCGTTCTCAAAATGACACGTTGACGCGGACATTTGGAATCCGGTTTGCACCGAAATGTGTACCGGAGCAAATGTCTTCAAAACTCAGTAAATTATATGTCAACGAGTCCAGAATGACGATATGAACTCAACAGTATATCCGAAACTGGATTCCGATGAGCCGATCTCAAAGTGACCCGTTGACTCAGAATGTGGGATCCGTTTTGTACTGAAATGCGTACCAGGGCCCACGTTTTCCAAATCAAGCAAACTTTATATGAAAAGATGCCAGAACGACGCCACGAGTCTACTAGTGGTGTCAGAAATTGAATCCGGAGTCCCAAGTTCAAAAATAGAATTTTACAAGTGCAAATTAAAGAATTCGGACGGCCAACTTTGGCGTCGAATTCGACCAACCAAACGTGCTTATAATGAAACAAAACTTAAGGGAAAAGAAGAGGGTTATACCAGCTGCACACAAGAACAGGTAGCGCGCCAACCGGAGCTGCGACGGCGGAGTTACGAGCTGACGAAGTCGGCTCCACAAAACTGTCCAAAAATAGTATAATTTAAAGTGTCAACTTGGTGGCCAGTTTTGAGGTATCAAATGATGAAATTAACGTACGAAACTTGAGGGGAGTGAAGATGGATATACCGAGATTGTGAAGGAGCAAAGAGATCGCCGATCCAACGGTCGAATCTCCTGAAAAATACGTATAAAGTCGCTGCGACGGAGCGCTATTTCCGAGTTCAAAACTCGCGCGTCACGACGGGATTCCGTTCAAAATGCACGAATAGCCTATGCGTCGCGCCGGGGAGGAAGGCGGTGGCCTGAAGTAGGTCGCCGGGGGTGCACGCGTGGCCAGGGGGCTCGCCGGCGACGGTTGCTGGCCGCGGCGGCGCGCGCGGCGCGTGGTGACGCGGCTACGGCTGCTGTCGCCATACGCTGCCGCTGCCGCTGCTGCTGCTTTGCTGCGCTACTGTACAGTGCACGCACGCGGCACGGGGGCGGGCTAGGCCGGCCACGGTGGCCAGGCGACGGGTGGCCGTGGAGGCGACGGCGGACGGTGGTTCGGGTGATGGTCATGGTGATGGTGTAGTTGATGGTGGTGGCGATGGTATGAGTGGTGGTTGTGGTGGAGGAAGAGAGGTGGTTAATGGTGGTGATGGCTGTGGGTTGATGGAGGAAGGAGGAGATGGAAAGAATGATGGTGATGGTGCTCGGCTGTGGAGGGGGTGGTGTGTGTGGGTTGTGTAAGGAGAGAAGGAGAGAGAGATTTGTATTATTGTGTGTGTGAGTGTAAATATATAAAGAGAGAGTGTGAGAATAGTAGAAAGAGAGAATGAGAATAGAGAGAGGAAGAGGTCGATCTGGGGGGGTGCGCTGGCTGGCATGGTGATGGGGGGGTGAGGTGGTGTGTGAGTAATAGGAGAGAGACAGAGAGTGTTATATATATATATATATATATATATATATATATATATATATATATATATATATATATATATATATATATATATATATATAGGATATTAATTTAAAAAAAATATATATATATAGGATATTAATTTGTAAAGTAGAGAGAGGAAGGGATATTTTCCAAATAGGAAAAAATAAGAAATATTGTGTGGAGTGTTTGGGCAGTCATGAGAGGACAACATGGAGCTTGGGTTCGGGTTTCGGTCGAGCCGGGTCGGGTCAAAATCGGACAGGGTGAAATAATTAAATTTAAATAGGTATTTATAATCAGGGGTAAATAAGTAACATGCGGGGACTCAAATAAATGGGACACAAGTTTCACGTGGGTAGTAGGCTTCATGTAGGCCATGTACATACTTTGGGTCGACTAGGTTGGATCGATGTCGGGTCCCAAAATCCAAAATTAAATCAGGTTTTACGGTAGACAATTATTCGGCCTAAATTGACCCAAAAATTGTGCGAAGGAAATGAAGCACAAAATAGAGTGTCTGAGTGGGACACGAAGGTCATGGGTGAAGAGCGTCTCGAGTAGATCATTCATGAGAAGTTGGTTCTGAGAAAACGACTGGTCTGGTGCTCCTAAATTAAAAGTCACGGTGACGTGCAAATGAAGATCAAAGATAAAAGTGGGAATAATTATTCAACGATTAATTGGTCTAAGTTGACCCGAAGTTGTGCGATACAAAAAGAGCACAAGGGAATGAGTTTAAGTGGGACATAATATATCAAAACGAAGATAATCTTGTCTACTTCAAAACTCGTAAAGAGAGTTTACAGAGATTGGCATCCCTGACGCTCCAGAAGTCAAAGTCACAGAAAGGTACATTAATGGTCAAAACAATTAAATAATAAAATATTTATCGAAAATAATTCATTCAGAAAATTTAAAATAAACCCTGAAATTCAGGGGGCTTACAACATCTCCATGTCACAAATACCCACCGCTCCTGATATTCTTCTGGTTAATAGTCCTCCCTTGAACCAAAAGCTAGATGCCTAGTAGATTTCTCTTTGAACTAATAGCATAAAACTTTATGATAGGAATGTAATAACACAATATTAGAATGCCTTCAAGCCCATTTTACAAGCTGTGTCATCGACCAGCTGGCGCTTAAGGCCCTTGGTGAACGAATCCGCCAGGTTCTCCTGACTCCGAACATCAATCACTGCAATAACACCCCTCTTGATGAGATCGTGTACTGCCCTGTGCTTCAATCGCACAGTCCTCTTCTTCCCGTTGAAGAGGTCATTTGATGCCACCGCCGCAGTCGCCTGGTTGTCGCAATATATCGGTATCCCCGGTATTTGTGCCCCAACCACTAGAAGATCATACATGAGCTCCCGAAGCCATTCTGCTTCCTCCACTACGGTATCAAGTGCAAAGAACTCAGATTCCATGGATGACCGCGAGAGTAGCTCCACCCATTGTGAAAATGAATCCACCTGTGGACCTCTCGCTCTCCACTTCTGAGCACCAGCTGGCATCACTGAAGCCTTCCACTACCGGTGGATCTTCGCTGTAGTACAGTGCATATGTCTGAGTCTTCTTGAGATATCTCATAACCTGTTTCACAGCTTTCCAGTGCTCAATGCCTGTGTTGCTCATAAAATAACTCAGCATTCCCACGTCGAAAGCTATATCAGGCCTTGTGGCAGTAGTAGCATACATCAAACTCCCGATTATGCTCGTATACTCCAGCTGCATGACGCTTTCCCCTGAATTAGGCTTCAGCTTCAGATCACACCTGTACGGCGTATCGATCCCTTGAAGATCCTGATACCCGTAACGAGTGATCATCTTCTCAACATAATGAGACTGTGACAACGTTAGTCCAATGTCTGTCCGGATGATCTTGAGTCCCAAGATAACATCAGCATCCTCCAAGTCCTTCATACTGAACTTCGTCGAGAGAAACTTCTTCGTCTCATTGACACAGCTTATATTCGTACCTAGGATTAGTATGTCGTCCATGTATAGACAAACGATGACTCCTCTTCCGTCAGCAAACTTCGTATAGACACACTTGTCTGTTTTACTGACCCTGTAGCCATTTGACCTTATGACTTTGTCAAACTTCTCATGCTATATTTTGGGAGCTTGCTTTAAACCGTACAGAGATTTCACCAACTTGCAGACTTTGTCTTCAAGACCTTTGACGACAAACCCTTCTGGCTGTTGCATGTAGATCTCTTCGGTCAGCTCGCCATTCAGGAATGTCGTTTTCACATCCATCTGATGTATCACCATCTTATATATGTATCGCTGCGAGAGTAATCAACATTCTGATGGTGGTCATTCGGGCTACTGGAGCATACGTGTCAAAGTAGTCGATCCCCTGCTTCTGAGAAAACTCCTTTTCCACTAGCCTGGCCTTAAAGTTGTCAATGGTTCCATCAGCTTTCATCTTCTTCTTGAAGATCCACTTGCATCCGATAGGTTTTGCTCCTTCAGGTAGATCAACCAACACTCAAGTATTATTGGAGGTGATTGATTCAATTTCATTGTCTATCGCCTCCTTCCAGAAAACAGCATCTCTGGTCTTCATCGCCTCATCATAGGTAAGCAGATCTGCTTCCATATGATAGGTGATGAAGTCAGCTCTAAAGTTCTTTGGCCTCCTCACTCGCTTCGACGACGGCTCAGCGAGTTCTGGTTCAATCGTTGTCTCCTCAGCAACAACTTTATCTTGGACAACTGGCTCATTGAAGATCTCAGTCTCCTTTGCACCTTCATCATTCTTCGGAATGTCCGTTAGAACAATGTTCTTGTGCCTTGTAAACTTATCTTTAAAATATTCAGTATCGCGAGATTCGATGATATGATTTGACTCAATATCAAGAAATCTTCGAGCATCACTTTTCTCGGTATACCCTAAGAAGATCGTCTTTGTAGTCCTTGTCCCCAGCTTCTGAATCTTCAGATCTGGGAGCTTCACATAAGCCAGACACTCCCACACTCGAATGACATTCAAGTTAGGTCTGACTCTGAACCAGAGTTCATGAGAAGTTACGTCCGAAGTTGCATACGGCACTCTATTTAGAATAAAAGTGGCCGTCAATGCAGCTTCTCCCTAGTAGCATTTAGGAAGACCCGCAGTTACCAGCATTGAGTTTATTATTTCTGTCAACGTTCTGTTCTTCCTCTTCACTACTCCGTTAGATTGAGGAGAATACGGAGCAGTATTCTCGTTTATGATTCCATGTTCTTTGTAGAACGATATGAATTCATGAGACCGATACTCTCCGCCTCGATCACTTCTTAGCCTCTTGAGTTGTTGTCCAGTTTGTCGTTCAGCCTCGGCCCTGAACTCCTTGAACTTCTCGAACGCTTCATCTTTAGACTTGAGCAAGTAGACGAACGCGTACTTTGAGAAGTCATCGATAAAGGTTATAAAATACTTCATCCCGACTTTTGTAGGGAATTGCTTGAAGTCACAGATATCGGAGTGCACCAACTCCAGAAGATCTGTGCTTCGATTGACCCGAAGAAAGGGTTTCCTTGTGATCTTTGTCTGAGCACATACTTCACACTTCTCTACCTTACCCCTACATTTGGAGATAAGTCATAGACTGGACATTTTGTTATTCTTTTACAGTGAACATGTCCTAGCCTATTATGCCACAACTCGAGAGAATAATCAGAACGACCGATTGCATTGATTACATTTGACTGGTTTACAAGCTAAATTTTGAACTTTCCTTCGATTTGAAAAGCTTTTCTGAAGTATGTTCCCTTCTTGGACATCACCATCTGGCCAGCATTGATGTCCATCCTCAAGCCTGCATTGCTAAGCAGGCTTCCAGAGATCAGGTTCTTTGCAATCACCAGAACGTGCTTCACACCTTAAAACGTCAGAGTGTTCCCGAATGTGAGTTTCAGCTCCATAGTTCCGACCCCCAAAACTTCAGCTTGGACTTGGTTCGCCACGATAACTTTCTCAGAAGTTGGATGGTATGTGACAAACCATTCTTTGCCGGAGCAGACATGGCAGGGTCGCACCAGTGTCTATCCACCAGTCAGAGTCAGCCCCCACAACTGTGACCTGAGCAATCATAGCAACAATGTTAGAAATCATGGAAACCTTGCTAGGCTCACCTTGCTCAGCTTGTTTGGGCTTGGATTTGCATTCACTCTTGTAGTGGCCCTTCTTGCCACAGTTGAAGCAAGTCACGTGGGACTTGGACTTCTGTTGCTTGAACGAAGGACCCTTCACTTTCAGATTAGTGGAGTCTTTCTTCTTGTGATGAGAAGCCACCTGCTTCCCCTTGAACTCTCTTGTCTGCACCAAGTTGGCCTTCGCCAGTTGGTTGGACAGAGAGTCCATCTTCTGTTGAGATCGTATTTCGTCCTCAACGTGGATCTCTTGTAGAAGATCTTCCAAGCTAATATCCAGCTTCTTTCGATGCATTCTAGCATAGAAGTTGCTCCAACCAGCAGAAAGTTTTGAGACTATCCCTCCAACGATAAACTTGTCGACGAGGGGCATCTTTTCGTCATCTAACTTCTGGCGCAACTTCAGGAATTCCTTCACTTGAGGTAGCATCGTCATCTCGTCTTCGAAGAGCCACTTGTGGTACTTCTCGACGATGAAGATTTTGGACCTGTTCTCATCACCTTCATATAGCTTACCCAAAGAATCACAGATCTCTTTGGCCTTCACCTTCTTAGAATATGATTCTGCCAGAGAGTCTTCCATATAATTGAGAATCAGCAGTTTACAGATGTTGTTTTCTTTCTTCCATTTGCTCTGCTTGACGAGTGCAGCAGCAATAGCATCGGCAGTTTCTTCTTCTGGAATCGTCGGTTCATCCTCAATCAACACATGGTATACATCCACGAGTTGAAGATTAAGGGTGACCTTCTTCAATCACTTGTTAAAGCTGGTATCGATGAGAGAAGCACGAGAGTTTTCCATCTACAAGGATCTTGCTTTGAGATTGTTAGTCCCGGGGCTTGATCAAAGATGGTAGACTCGATGTCGAGATCAGAGGTTCAAACAAACGTTCACCTTCTGATAATTCTTGAGATCCAAGATGAACACTATAATATGAATCTGATTACAAAAACAATAATAATCAGAAAATAAATCTCACGTTCTTCCTCGCAATCGTAGTTGGTGACGGACAGAACTGAGTTCAGAAATAAATCTCACGTTCTTCCTCGCAATCGCAGTTGCTGACGGACAGAACTGAGTTACAACTCAGATGAAGGAGAAGAAAAAAGAAAGAAGAAGAGGAAAGGTTCTTGCTGGGATGATTAAGATCACCATTTTTAAAAGCAAGATTCGTCCCAACACGATCTGCTTCCAAGAACCAGCAAGTTCACGAAGAACTTCTGAAACGCTAGTAAGTCAATAATTGAGACTTGAACGGGCTTCCTGGATTTTACGGACTCCCTTAACTCTCTTCTTGGTGCATCTTCCAAAGGAGGCCAATGGGCTCTATTTATAGAGTGGAGTAAGACTTCACCTTTCCTTCTATCCGATGTGGGACTAAAATACCAATACTCAAAAATAGAGTTTGATATTTTAGATCATCCCACAACCGAACACTACCGTGCATGCACGAGACAACCTGGAGTCCGTGTCCGAGTGTCACGACCCGCTACCCAAATTGTTGGGCCAGGCCGAGTCATGCCCAGCCTACGTTGAGATAAAACATAGTAAGCTGTTCTAAAGACAACATGATAAGACTAAATGTGCTAACAGTTCTATAAGTGAAGAAGAATTATAAATGCTCCAAACACAAAAGTCGTCGTATATAGTAAAATGTCCAAGTACAAGTGAACTGAAATGTAAAACTGGATACATGTCCAGTTACAAAATGTATAGTCTAATACATGTCTACTCTCAAAAGTCTAAGTAAACAAAAGACAACTAGGCGAGGTTCCCTGCAGAAACATCCTCGTAAAGCAAAGCCGGGTCCTCGGCAGTAACTCCATAGTATGAGTCGCAGAGTAACTCCTCCTCAGTAAGGACACCTACAACGTTATCCTGTCAGGACGGAAGCAAGTACTAAATCTAGCAAACTAGCATATGAAACATAGAAATGAACATAAGAGGAATAACTGGAAAGCATGGCATCACTCAATCTATCATGGCAAGGATACACGTGTCATAGAGACAGATGTATATGTAATGTTTAAAACTGTAGCAAGTACGTGATCGGTCAATAGATGTACAATGTGCTGGAGGGCACATAATAAAATGTATATACGTACAAGTTAACAAGCATAAGTGTACATCCGTACAGACATGCGGGGTAATGGCCTGCAGCAAGGTATGCATATAGAATGCGACCGAGCTCGCTACTGTAGGGGGGTCGTGATCACGTACAATACTATCAGTTTCCCCATAATCCATATTCTAATCATGTGAGAGATACATCAAGACTGTTCTAAGCATGGTAGTAACTAAAAGTACAACATGTAAAGATCTAACTTGCTACCCCAAGGATCAGCATTTAACATGGTGGGGTTTGCAGTTCATTTATGTGACAATATGTAAAGTTCGTAGAAAGTACTTGCCTCTAGCAAAGCAAAACAAAACAAGCTGCGATAACAGTGCTATGGATGTCTAGTAACTCATCGCTGTAGAAGTAAAATATAATAACTTAGTTTTACACTAAGCTAAAACACTAGGACACTAATTGGTAAAACACGACTTGTGATTGGGCACCTAGCCAAAATAATGACTTGGCATAGGAGACCAATGTGGGGGTGACCCACTATGTTAACTAACTTTCTAGGGTCTTTACACTAGTGAGGGATGAAGTTTAACACGGCTAAAACTCAAAAATAGCAAAAAGCTACAAGTCGTAATTAAACAACAATTAAATCAAAAGACCATTGTGTTCTAACAATTTTAGAGATAGGCAAAAAGCCTAGTTTTTTCTTAAAGTAAAGTACCAAGGTGATCCTTGTTAATCATAGAAATTTATTATAATTTTTATGGAATTTATTAACCAGTACAAATATTTTATAAAAATTAGTTTTCCTAAGTATACAGAAAAATGAGTTTTGGTTTCATATGCCAAACTAGTGGCAAAACAGTAAATTAAATACTACAAAAATTATACTAAATTAGCTAACTTAACATAGTATCTAAAAACTATTTTTCCATAATTTTAGCAATACTTTAAGTATTTTTAGAAAATCAAAAACAGCAATGCACACAATAATTAATTATCTGCGTATTTTGTCCATGTATATAATTTGAACCAAAGTTCAAATACAGGACCCAAGGCCATGAATCAAGTCCAATATGACTTGTACATGTCTTGAATGTGTGAAAACACATTTGAGCCCAAATACCCATGCTAGGCTTGGACACCAAATGGTTGCAGTAAATTAAACACAATGAAAATACAATTTGGTAATAGTCAAAATAAATATTATTATTTTAATAAGGTAAAGTTTTACATAGTAACTATAAAAGTATGAACATTATTTTATATAAATAATTTACACTAAGCTAAGTAAATACATATAGGAAATAATATATATATATATATATATATATATAATAATATATATATATATATATATATATATATAAATATAGGGATATTATATATAGGAAAATGCTCAACTATATATTATATATATATATACAAATATATGTAATATACATACATATAAGAAAATACTCAACTATATATATATATATATCTATAATATATATATCTATATATATAATATCTATATATATTATATATATCTATATATATAATATATATATATATATATATATATATATATATATAATATATATACAAATGATGTATACAGATTAATAGTATATATATAATAATATTTTTTTATAATATAATAATATATATATATATACACAAGGAAATATATATATACAAAATAATAAAGTATAAAGGATGAAGTATATATATATATATATATATATAAAAGAAAACAGCAAGTAATATTACATAAAATAGTATATAGTAATACATATATATATACAAATAAATGTATATACATATATCTAATAATATATATAAAAGAAAAGAAAAGAAAAGGAAAAGAAAAGGAAAGGAAACAGAAAGGCTCGAACCCGAGCCAACAGAGCGCGGGGGGGGGGGGGGGGGGG